>CAJRAI020000350.1:0-65000 GCA_907164885.2 Dolomedes plantarius
TACAGATTATATTTACTTAAAAAGTAAAATTATAAATTCCACAATTAGTGGGATTTAAGGGATGCAAGGAGTCTTAATTCCCTCATAGTCCCTGGATTTTGTCTGAGTACTTATCATTTAATTGAATTTTTATTTCTCTGCTTGATGAAAATAAATATTAAACATTTTTTCCATTTGGAGAAAATGTGCTATCTGCTCCATAAATTCATATTTTTTGCTTTAGGTAATTAAATTTTATTATTTAAAACATAATGACACGTGCCATTAAAACTTTAAATTCAGTATCATACTTGAATTCATTTCACATAAAATTAACGTAAATCTACTTTTCTTAGAAACGTAACCATAATTTAGTTATAAAAATATTGTCCTCAAAATTTACCACACCTTTAAAAACATTCAAAATTTAAGGATTTGAAAAAAAGCAGTATTATTTTCCCAAACTATTTACTCAAAACAAATTTCTATAAAAAGTTTTTAAGAACTTTTCACGGCCTGATACAGCAGTAATTAGAATATGTTTCGGTATGCCTAAAATAAGGTTTCTGATACCTTGCCCAGCCACGGTACAATTTAAGCTTAAGAAAAAGATTGAATGAGAGCTTTGTGAAGACAAGGATTTTTTTTACAAGGTGTTCTATGAAATTCAATTTTTTTTATCTAAAGATTGGTTTTTCGGACTTTTTTTTGGCAAGAAAGGTGAAAAATGCATAAATGTTTAACAAATAGGAATGCTAGTTAAGAGATAATATTACTAGCCCAAAATGTCGATGTGATGTGTTTGATTCATGCTCTGACTGTAATTAATTTTTGACGGTAAAAAAAATTGATTGAATTCTGTTTCAGAAAAGTTGTCGTTTGAAGTATTTTTCAGGAATAACTAATAATTTATATTCAACTTCTATTAGAATATTTCGCAGTTTCCTACATTTGGTGCATCCAGTTTGGTAATTCTGTTCATTCATGATAGAATTTGGTTTTACGTTTTAACATAATTAAAAAAAGTAATACACTTGTCACAAATGATTTGGTTTCTGAAGGTCAGTTGAAGATTTGACTTCATCCAATGATCTGTGAATGAATTTTAGAACGATGGCTTACAGTTCTCTCCGTCACTGCCGTGACACATTCAATCTATAACTAAATTTTCCGTTATTCCTTGCTTTGATGAAAGATTTTTAGAGCTTATTTTGAATACTTTTAAACAAATGGAGAATGGAAATGCAGAATATATAGAACTAGAATGCATTTCATTCAAAAAGCCAGTCCTATATACGTAGATAAAGCTTTAAGTTTCAAATTTAAAGAGAAAAATACCGTGTAAAATGACTGAATATTTGTAATTTTCTTCCAAAACAAATTTCATACCAAAATAAGAAAATAATTGAAAAATTTCATTTTTATTTGTTATAATATATTACATTTCATGCTTTACAACAGATTGGTGAGCCATTTTTATGTAAATTTATACCTAAAGTTTAAATTTATATTTAATATGTCTTAGGGCAAGTTTAAACTAATATACTTCTAGTTGATCGCAGAAGTCTGTTAGAGTATGTTTGTAAATTGCAGCAGTTGATATGTTGGCCATCCATGCAATTGTTTGATTTTTACATTTTTACAGATGCTGATTATCTAGATGTAAGGGGCTTGGACAAGACACATTTGTTAAAGATAGTTAATCTATAATAAAATACATTGGCAATAATGACTAACACAATACAACACCATTCTATAGACTGAGAATTAAATTAAATGGGACAGTCAAACCTAGCATTATACGTGCAAAATAAACATCTTTAAACCTTCTTGGTAATTTTTTGTTTTTTAGGCATTTGTTTGAAAAAACACCAAAGGTATGTTATTCAGAAGCTTGTAGATTATCGTTTTTGAAAGGTGTTTTAATGATTATACAAGCATACTTTTTATTATATTTGTAGATACAAATGTAATTTTTGATACAAATAAATCTGACATTTTTCAAAGACTTTCGGTTCGCATTGTTAAAATTTTCCTCCCACTCTTCAGTAGAACACAGAATTTGAAAAGAGATCAAACAGTTAGCCCTCAGAAATTTAATTATCTTCCATTTTTACTTTGATTATTTATTGACAGTCTTTATTAGAATATATCTTATGAGAAGGATTTACTAAGAAGTACGTCAAATTTTTGCGATACATTAGGAATGCTTGAAGTCTAGCATGAGGACCATGTCTAAGCTTTAAATGTCATGGACCTGCAACAATGGTACAATCAGCTGCAACTTGTTCGTTATCCAATAATTTTTATCACAGCTGTGTGATATCCATTAAATTAAATTAAAAAATGCTGCTATGGTACAGTCACTCAAATGAAATATACATATATCTGCATGTTGGAGTTTTCCTATTCCTCTGCAAAAATGTGTATATTTTGGGTTAGCAAGACACAGTGAAAACTCGAATTATATAAGGTAGTTCTGTATATAGGACAGAATGTAAGATCCAATAGTGACCTTTGTATCAGGATACATATAGAAGAAACAGTTCAAATACGAATCCCTCTAAGTTAAAATTTAATTATTTCTCTTTCAGATTTTGTTCACATTTCCTTTGTACAATATATGCTCTCCTCGTCATATTCCTATACCAGGAGGAGTTTTTAGAAAAATTCTCCTCATAAATTTTTTTTTTACAATATTGATGCCAGGTATCTAGCTTTATATGCCAAAATCATATTATGAAGTGAATAAAAATTATAGACCAGAATAATTAGCGATTTCACAGTGACGTATTAAACAGTGTTGGTTGGACGTAATGTGCATCCATCATGAAATACGAGGGTCGTTCGATAAGTCCATGCAAAATTCGAGAAATGGCGCCACTGTAATGAAATTGTTGGCGCTCTTACATTTAGGAAGCTTCAAAGCCACGCTTGTTAGACTGTACATCGACACCTAGTCCGTGACTGACAAGTGTTATAGTCGGTCAACTCTTACTGCTCCCACAATGGAGAAAAGCTAGTTCTGCTTGTTGATTAATATTATATTTTAAGAGGCATACCGGCGATAGAAACTTAATCTAGGCTTGATAAATATTATGGCGAGTCTGCACCTTCTATCAGAATGATTTTCAAGTGGTTCTTTGATTTTCGTTGTGGCGCAATGAGCATCGACCAGAACCACGCTGAACGTTCTGGTCGTTCGGCTGAGGTTATTACGTAGGGCATTATTGAAAAAAATCCATGATATGGTGATGAAAGATAGATGATTAAAAGTGCGTGAGATTTTTGAGACTACTGGTATCTCATTAGAGCTACAAAACATTTTGCATGAATGTTTGGGTATGAGAAAGATGTCCGTAAGGTAGGCTCCATGTGTGCTAACAATCGATCAAAAACGTGAACGAGTGAACAATTTTAAGCAGAATTTGAAGGAAATCGATATGAATTTTGCGTCGTTCGAAATTGATGAATCGTGGACACATCGCAAACAGAAAAGAATGAACAGTCGAAAACGTGGGTTGAAACAGGTAAATCTGCACCAAAGGAGGTGAGAACGATTCCATAAGCAGGAAAAGTTATGACCACTTCTTTTTGGGATGTCCATGGTACAATCTTTAATGACTACTTGCAAAATAGCGAAACATTCCCCGGAGAGTGATATGTATTGTGAAGGGATCGTTTATATAGTGATATTAAGAGGAAAAGCCTACATTAAGTGTAAAAATTTCTTTTCCGCCACGAGAATGCTCTTCTTATTCATCTGATATTGCTGCTGCAAAACTGTTAGATTTTCGCTTCGAAAATTTCTCTTCGCCGTATTCTTCAGATCTGGCTCCATAGGGACTACTAATTGTTCACAAATAGAAAAATAATTTCTTGCAGGGCAGAAATTTGCACCAGAAGCCGAAGTGATTAGTGAAACAAATCTTATTTTATTAATCAAAGTTTATTTTGACAAGTCTTATTTTATGGGGTGGAAAAATAATTGAAAATAATTGGACCAAATGTATCGACCGAAGGGAGATTATATAGAAAATTAATAAAAATTATTAAACAACACAAACGTTGTTATTATTATTTTTGTACGGACTTATCAAAAGAACCTCTTATTTATAAAATGATTCCTATATAATTCTACAAGAAAACTCGTAGAATATCAGATCAACTAATGTATTTCGTATTATAATATTCTCTGGATTAGTAAAACAAGGAAAAAAAGGTTGAAAATATTAGACTTAATTGCTCACATTTTTTTTTCGTACAAAACTTAAGTAATAATGGAATGAGGTCCAAACAATTTTTACTTCTTGTTGCAATGAAATGCATGAAGGAATGCGACATTCAAAATTGGTACGCAACGGAAAAAAATTCAACTGGTTAAGAACCGGGAAGACGAGACCCCTCGAGAAAGGTCTTCTATGAACTTAACAAATTACTCCAGTTGCACTCATTGGCAAAAAAAGCAAATAAGCAAAATCCTTATACAAGATGTACAGTATGATTCACTAACAATAGGATCAGCAATACTCCATTTGTGAATTTTGCTAAACAAAAGATTTTTTTAATCATGTTGTGTAACATATTTTTACCTTCATGAACTTTATAATCTCTATATATATATATAAAAGAGCTTGTCTGTTTGTTTGTCCGCTATAGAATCATAGACTGTTTCACCCACCGGAACCAAATTCGGCACAGTTAATGTTTAGGATCCGAGAAACTTAGTGCAGCAAAAACGAAGCTTGGGGCTCAATTAGTTTTTTAAAATTAATTTTTTAATGATTTTTGCGCTCTTCAGCGCACTTTTTAAATGTGGATACAGCCCCTGCACCACAACCAGTCAAATTTGATACGCGTGGGAAAAGAGGTTTGTTCTGAGGGGTGATCTGGGGTGGTTTGAGAGCTGGTCTGGGGGTGACGGAGGGTGGAGGGTGACGTGTTTATTTTATTTTTCTTACGTTTAGTGGAGTCGTGAGTCTAAAAAGGTTGAGGACCGTTGCTTTAGACAATTTTAGACAATGGCGTTCAAACTAATAGAACTTAATAAAATTTGGAAAAAAAAGAAAAATTAAGTTTGTCCCATGGCCAGTTTTTGGAAGCCTTCTGTTGATCTAAATATATTAATTGTTTGAGGATCATAAAATGGGAAGAAGTTTAAGAGTTCTACAAGTTTTTTCCCCTAAGTTCGCGAAACAGAGTTAACATACGATATGTATTTGAATTCCTTATTCCGTGAAATCATATAAGATAAATCTTTTAGAGTTTTGGGGCTTTTTAAGCAGTGGGATTTAAAGCTCTTTAAACAGAGAAACATAACGACACATAACTTTCATTCCGAACTATTAGTCCATTAGTTATATTAAGACATAAGAAAATTAATGACATTATTTTTAAAGAATGATTTCCAGGGTAGATAAATAGATATAAAATTTTTCATGCTTTGCATCAAAAAAATACTGGGTATATCATTTCATAGCCCAGTAGCTGGGTTCAAATAAATGGCCTTACCGAACAAAAGATCGGGTATTAGATTTTTTTTTCCTACTTGTATATCTTTAGTCCAGTAGTGAAAAACCAAGTTTTTCAATTCGAAAGACCTTGGCGGAATTTTCTGTGGCCAAAAAACGACGAAATTTTTTGACTTTTTTTGGTTTTTTTCAAATATCTCGGCAATTATTGGTTCTAGAGCTTAGATTGCAGTTACAATCTTAAAGAAGACAAAATTTTGAACAAATCTTACATTTACATCTTTTTTCTAAACCCAATAACAAGCGAACTACAGCGTCAGGAAAATGGCATATTTTATTCAACTTGTCGAGAAAGACGCAAAACTTACTTTTTTAACACTCCTCACGTTTATTGTTCTTGTGTTTGACCTGTCCGAATCGGGTTGGGTTCGAAGCGTTGGGGGAGGATTCTATTTTTAGAATCCTCCCCCAGCGTGGAAAATTTTTTATTTCGTTTGTATTGGTCTTTACATGTCTTTACTTGTGATCTGTTTTTCTCTGGATTGTATCAAACTAATCGCGTCATTCTTGCATGTTCTTTTGCTCGGTACAATGTTATAACGTGTTTATTTTATTTTAATAATAGTTAAAAGTGATTTTTAGTAGTTAATTATTATAGTTTAATTTAATAGTTTGTCACTCCATAGTTTTTCATTTTCGTTCGTCGGGAAATATGAGCGATTCAAAAGTTGAAGTTTGTTTTATTTGTGGTTTGAACTTAAGTGAGGGTGATAAAAGAAAGGAGTAGAGACTCTTAAAAAATGTAGCCTTAAACGTAAAAACCCTAGTCATCAAAGTTTTTTGAAAAGCTTAGAACAAGTGACAGTACACAGAGCTTGCCAGACAAGCTACATTAATGAGAAAATGATCGATGCAGCTCTTCGTTGTTAAGACCATTGGAGTAATCAACAAGCTGGCGTGTCTTCATCAACACGAGGACGAACGGGTCGTTTCGATTTTAGAAAACAATGTTTTTTGTGTCGAGAGGTGCTAAGATAAGAAGATTTTTTGTCAAAACAACGTGAATTGCCACCCGTAAAACGAAACTTGATTCATAAAGTTACCACAAAAACAGCAATTAAAGATTCAGTTATGAAAACTGCACAGATTCGCAATGATGAATGGGCAGAAAAATACAGGATCGAATCAGGAATGAAGATGATTTGCATGCTGTGGACGCCTGGTACCATCATTTTTGCTACAGAAAGCTTTACCAAAAATCTGAAAGTGGATCAAAAAGAGGTTATCGTCATTTTTCAGATGTTGACTATGCTATGGAGAAAATTTATAATTATTTAGAAGAAAATACTGAAGAGTGCCAATTTACTTTTGAGGAGTTGATGAACGTAGTAAATGATGTTCCGGATAAGAGAACGGTGAAATCGAGTCTCGAAAAAAAGTATCGAGAAGTCATTTTAATCGCTGAAACAGCCAACAAAAAGACAGTGAGTTGCTTTAAAAACGTTGGATATAAGATTCTCAATGAAAACTGGTATGTCAACAGGAAGACAGACCCTCAAGAGGAACGTCTAAGAGTTGTCAAAGCAGCAGCTGAAATTATAGTGGAAGGCGTAAGATCACAAATATATTGCACTACTGAGTATCCCCTGTCAGATAAATTTTTTTGCAATGCCGTAAGTGTTATTCCTGATTCATTGAAGTTGCTATTTGGTTCTATAATTTTGAAACACAAATGAGGATCAATTGACAATTGGGAGAAAAAAAAAGTATTTCGCTATCGCATGCAGTCATACATGCAGTGAGACCATGTTCATTCATGTCTTCAGTGTTGACGGGAGTCGGTGCTTACCTGTACAGAAAGTTTGGTTCGAAGCTCCTTATTAACGTTCTGTCTGCACTTGGATTTGCAACATCGTACTCTGAGGTTTCTCTACTAGAATTATCCCTTGCCCTGCGATCTAAAGAAAGTAAACTACGAGATGACGCTGTCTGTCAATACGTGTTTGACAACGCTGATTTTAATGTTGACACTCTGGATGGTTCTGGAACATTCCACGCTGTGGGAGGTATAATGTGTATCACGCCTTCTGCCTCAGTGTTGCCCGACAAAAATATACAGCGCTTAAAAAAGTGCTCATCAGCTGAAGTTGTCAAACAGGCAGGAACCATAAACCTCCAAATTTTTCCCAATGCAAAAAAGGGAGGTTTAAAAAAACAATCATCATTAAGGATTTGCAGAAGCTTCATATGATTGATGTTCATCTACTACAGACTTGATTTGGCAGTATGGAAAATGGTCAAAAAATCGCACAAAGTGTCTCGGGATGGAATGGTTTTGTGGCAAAAGTGACAGCTAACAGAGAATATGACCGTTCTAAGATTATATGCCTTCCATTTATCAACTCACCTCCATCACACTATGACACAGTCTACACCTCTCTGCTAACTGCATCAGAATATTGTAGAAAATTCAATCAAAAGACGTGTATTGTTACTTTTGACCAACCCCTATATCTCAAAGCTAGGGATATTATTGCAAATGGTCTTCCTGAATTGAACAATGTTGTTGTTAGGCTTGGAGGTTTTCACCTTCTGATGTAATTTATAGGCTCAACTGGTGCAATAATGGCAGGTAGTGGTTTGCATGATCTCTTTGCTACAATTTACGCTGAAAAAGGGTTGTACTGGTGCATGTAGTTTTCGAAAAGCAGGGTTAAAATGCTCAAATATGTGTAAGCACTGCAGTGGCCTCACATATACAAATGTAATTGAACTGCCTCATGATTTAGAGGATGAAGATGACGTATCACCAAACATAGAGATGATGTCCACCCCAAATCATCAAAATAGCTAAAAACAATAGGTATGAAGAATGTTATTTAATTTGAAATATTTCAGTTTTAGTACAGTTATTGCATCATTTATAATTACATAATAATTATTAATTTTATGTAATTTCTTATATATTATTTCACTTCTGCTAGATTTTCTAATTTATAATAATGTATATAAACGGTTTTTATGAATGTTCAATACTCCAATTTTTGTAATTAATTTCCTATGTATCGACAAATGTGTAGTTTGTGTACATAATTATATAAATATGCACACTATTCAAGTATGTTGGAGTAAATATATATATATATATATATATATGTTGTATTACACATATTGTGCATTTCTCAAATATGGATATATATATAGCAATTGTACGAGTTAATGTGTCAGAGAAGGGGGAAAGTTTTGCATCTTTCTCGATGAGTTGAATAAAATATCCCGTTTTCCTGACGCTGTAGCTCGCTTGTTATTGGGTTTAGAAAAAAGAAGTAAATATAAGATTTGTTTAAAATTTTGTCTTCTTTAAGATTGTAATTGCAATCTAAGCTCTAGAACCAACCATTGCCGAGATATTTGAAAAAACCCCAAACAAGTCAAAAAATTTCGTTGTTTTTAGGCCACAGAAAATTCCGCCGAGGTCTTTCGAATTGAAAAACTTGGTTTTTCACTACTGGACTAAAGATATACAAGTAGGAAAAAAAATCTAATACCCGATCTTTTGCGCGGTAAGATGTACATAGCTACTGGGCTATTCAGTAGAAACGCGCTAAGCGCATTCTGGCTGGCCAGATGAACACGAAGAGCGGGGGGTGCAGCCCAGTATTTTTTTGGATGGAATGCATGAAAAATTTTATATCTATATATCTACCCGGGCAACGCCGGGCAATAATGCTAGTTGTTATATAGAATGAAAAATTGCCATTATCAAGTTATTTGAAGCTAGACACAGAAAAAGGTTGGTTTGTGTACTCATAAAGTCCCCTGTATAGTTAAAATCCACTGTATAATGAAACTCGTTTATGGTGAGTATTTCAGTCCACATTGGAAAATGGGTTCTACAAACCAGTTTCGCTAATGGGAACATTTACCTGCCTTTGCGAGTTTAGAAACTCATTGAATGGGCTTATTAAGCAAGTTGTGTGAGGAGCCTATATATATATATATATATGTATATCTATATAATAACAGCTGAAGGTAAACAAATGTTATTGAGCAGACACGGGGACGGACTAATCTGGCGAACCGAGCATAGCAGGATATCGCAACTGGTACCGATATACGCAGACGGACGAGACGTGTGCACTGATGCTATCCTCAACTTTCAAAACTTTAAACTTTTTTAATTATTAAATTAAAACCGCCGAACTCAAAAGACGCGGACAGCAGAAACAGCTGACATTCCGGGTGGGTCAGCTCCTTTCCGTTTCGCAAATTTCCACTATTTTCATGCATGCAAAATTAAACTTTTCCGCCCACCAATCGACAAATTTTTTATTTCCATGTGTTTTACAGCTCTTCATCTTTAAAGATATACCCATTTTTATAAAGTTAAAAATGTTTTTCATTGCAAAAGAAGCTTTTACCCCAAGGCAGTTTTCCGAATTCACGAAATCGACAATTTTGATGGACAAATATTTCGGTTTTCTGCACCTATTAATGTCAATTTTACGATTTATCGGCATTTGCTAGATGTTCAGCTCCCAAAATGTACCAAATACATTTAATAAAAAAATGTTATCATTCTAAAAACGCGTACTCACAAAACTCACTTTTGAAATTTCCCGCGCTGATCGCCTTTGTATCTTAATGTAACTTGAATGCCGAGTTCGTAATTTTTCGACTTATTATTTTACTCACTAATAATTCCAGCAAGTTCGTGAAATTCCTTTCTAATTAATGAGGAAGTGATGAGGATTTTTCTGCCACCAATTTTGAATTCATCAGAACTGTCTTTCTATTTTTTTAAGCACTTTTTCCCCCACGTGAATCAATATTTAAATTCGGCCATGTTGCCAAAATGAAAAATCATTAGTTGAGAACGAGTCATTTAATAATTGAAATCCAGAAATAATTTTAAAGTACGAGAAATAATTTTAGATTTAGGAAATGATAAGTTAAAACTTTTAGAATTTTTTCTAATTGAATGACCTTTTTTGTTTAAAAAGCAAAATTTGAAAATGGAAATTTGAAAGAATTATTTCAAAAGCCAAAAACCAAAATTTGAAAAAGAGAATTTTAAATAATTATTTCGTTTTTTAAAAATTCATAAAATATATTTTTAAAAGCCATTAAAGAGTTTTTAATCTTTAAGAAATAAAACCATTTCATTTTAAATCGAAAAAGCAACACATCGGGTTGCCACTCAGCTAGTATACAGAGGCTGTTCGCACATAATTTAGACGATTTTGGTAAGCGGTAATAAAAAAACGTTTGTTGCAAAAGAAATAATTGCAATTGTACTATGTTTTTAAAACTCAAAATTATCATCTGCGGCTTGAAAGTTTTGTTTTTATTCAAAATGGCGTTTTTAACAAAGCAATGGTTCGAAGGCTACATTTATGCTCTTTCCGAAGAGAAATATGCATACTCCGTTATCCAAAAACGATGTGAGAGTCATGGTTTTGTGATATCTAAAGCGTCGATAGGTAATATCGTCAACGAGAAAGGAAAAATTGGAGCCAATTGGAGCTTCAAGTAGGACAAAAATTCCAAACAAGTATCCAAGGAGAAAACGGACATCTTCGACTATTGCAAAGGTACGTTGTTTAATGTTAAAAGAAAATTCCCCTAGCCAAAGGACAGTTGCAAAATCATTAAAATGCTCGATGTCCACTGTAAACAAAATGATAAACGTTGATTTAAAACTTAAGAAAGCGAAAAAACGCAATGTGCATCGTCTTCTTCCAAATCATATCGCTGAACGCAGGACACGCTGCATAATTCTATATGAGAAACACTTATCCAAAGAAAAATGGAAAACAATTGTCACAATAGATGAATCATGGGTGTATTTAAATGATTGCAACAAAAAAAGAGCCATTTATTATCATAAAAGGGGAGAAAAAAATTTAAGTACATGGTTCAAAGAATCGAAAGAAAGTTTTACTAAGGGATTCATGATTGTTGCTGGTTTTTCTTATAATGGCAAGTTAAAAATAAAGAGAGTGGAAAAAAATGTCAAGATTAACTCCAAATACTATCAGGAACATATTTTATCGCCAATTTTTCTGAATGAAATACCATCGCTTTACCCACAGTGCCATCAATCTGTGAGACTCCATCAGGACAAAGCTAGCAGTCACACATCAAAATCCACTGTAAATTTCCTAAAAGAAATGGAACAAAAAACTGGTATCAAGGCCACACCCTTCACTGATATCCCTACTAAATCTTCCGATGTATCACCTATGGATTTTTGTGCTTTGGACTTTTAAAATATGCATTATCCAAACGTCGTCCCAAAACCCTTACAGGACTCTGGAAAGCTGTTCAGGAGGAATGGGATAGAATACCTCTTCTGACACTTCAAAAGGCATTATTATCCTGGAAATTGCGGTGTCGAAAGATAGTTCAGAATAAGGGATGTCAAATAGAATATTTAAAACACAAGAATTTTATGTAATTCAGTTTTGTGAATACAATATACATCGTCTAAAAAATGTGTGAACAGCCTCTGTATATATACACTCTGTCACAAAAAAATATATGCACCCAGACGGAAACGAGCTACTGTCACGAAACTTAAGATGTATGTAGAGTATGAGGAAATAAGCAAATGATTACAAATTCAGAAGAACAGACCGTTTTATTAAGAAGACATGACATTAAAAAGTTTAGAAATCAGTAAGTAGTAAATCCACCTCTGGCAAGCCAAAACATGGCGTGGCATTGAATCAATGAGGTCACCTGTGACCTCCTGCGGAAGTTCATGCCATTTTCTTTGCAACTGTGCAGTTAATTCACCAGTATTCCGGGACGGCTACATTTGCCTTCCAAGCACGTCCCTGACGTACTCTATTAGCGAGAGGTCTGGTGACCTGGCAGGCCATGGAAATGCGTCATATCGTTGAAGACATTGTTGGTAGAGTCGCGCAGTATGTGGAGGAGCATTGTCGGACTGATAAATAGCACCTGGTCGACTTTATAGTATAGGCAGTACAACTGGCGTTAAAATCTCGTCCATGTAACTGCATGCCGTCAAAGTGCGTTGAAGGACGACTAGAGGTGATCGTGTGTCCCAACAAATCGTTCTCCTCACTGTCACACCTTGTGTAATCGTACATATTTCATAGAACTAATAAATACAAAGAACATATAATTATTTTAAACAACATTAATAAAACAAAACTTACTAAAGGATTATTTACACTAAATAAAATATTATATACAAAAAAAAAGAGAATGACCAAGGTCTGTGCATTTCTTTACTCTATTAAGTATGGCCATAGTAAGGATCTAGCCTATCATAATGCACTATTCTAGGCTTAGAATTAGACGATTTTCTAATACGAACCACGACGCCATTCAGCCTTTTTAGGACTGTATACGCACCATCCCAAGACGACTGTAACTTGGGAGAACGTCCTTGGGAGAATGTCGTGTTCCAGAACCATACCTTGTCACCTTCATGGAATTTATGTCTTGTTGCTTTCGTGTCGTACTGGGTGTTCGTCTTTTCCGTCGCGATGTTGTTCCGTTCACGGGCGAAGTTATGGACGTCTTCAAAACGGGTCTCGAGTTCACTGCTGTACTATACAGGCTATGGAGGCGTGTCTGGAGGGCGTCCGGACTGCAGATCCCATGGCAGATGGAGGTCACGACCGGAAAGCTTCTGGGATGGTGTATAGCCAGTAGTTTCGTGAACAGCCATGGGCCTTAGTTCAGGATCTTCCAGCTGATCTTTTCGATTTTCGTCCTCCCTCCATGGATCTGGCTCTGGTGACGTAGAAGATGTAGTTCGTCTTGCTACGGGATTTATAACATCGGATTTCTTTTCCACTCTGGAACAACAATGGCAGCTTCTAGAACAATATTTTCAAGAAAGGGCGTCTGCAATCCCCTGTTTCTTGGGAGTGTTCTTCGCTCCCGAGTCTTGGCGTACTTGGCAATTTCTTCAGGTGTGGCCTTCTCCGCCGCAACTCCAGCATTTTACGACTTGCCGTCTGTCAGCCTTAACTGATATCAAAGCACTGACCTGTTTTGTCAACTCGTTTATCCTTTCCATCAAATATTCAATTGAACGTTCGAGAGATTCGGTAACATTCGAAACCGTAATACAATGGCGAGCTTTTTGTGAAGCCTGTTGGGCTGCTTCAAACTTCATGGCATAGACAAAGGCGGACTTCAGATCTTTAACATCCGCCATTCGAAGTACCTTCTGTATTTCAAAGTCGCGAACTGCATCGATAAAATAATCTAAAGCAAGATTTCCCCGTACGTCCGCAGGGCAGTCTGACCAGGCGAGATGGGAAACCCTTCCGACGTCTGATGCAAGTTCTTGTAGCGATTCATTTGGCTTCTGTTGGCGAGATTCGAGCTAGAGCCAGCTATAGTCCTTCAAGAACTTCTCGCCAAAGCGTAACTCCAAAACACTTAAAAGTGCGCCAAAGTCTAATCTCTGCTCTTTTGAGATCATCAGCAAAATATCCACCGCTTCGGCTCGCAGAGATGTAGCCAATTGACACTCTTTTGTTACAGAGTCCCATCCGTTGGCGTCCGCCACCATCGAGAATAGGATTTTGTAAACTTGCCAAGAAGATTTTCCATCATAGGTTGACAGCTTAATGGGTGACGGGAGGTGACAGATATACAAATAGAATCTTCAGTAACAAAAAAATTTGACAATTTCTGTTCTAAAATTTGTACTTTCCTTGAAATGTCGGTAAATGTTCCCTCTAAATTTTCTTTTATATTGCCAAATGTTTCTTTTATATCATCAAATTTTTCCTCCATAGTTCCAAACTTGTTGTCAATTTTATTAAATTTTTCTTCTAAATTTTCTTTTAAAACACCAATATTTTCTTCAAAAATATTAAATTTGTGTTCCACATTCTGAAATTTTTCTTCAAGTTTGTCTTCCATTTCTGTCACGATAGTTATAATTCCACACTTTAATTCTTCCTGTCCAGCCGATATTTTCTTCATCTCTTCTTGACCTGCAGATATTTCTTTCTTTATCTCTTCTTGACCTGCAGATACTTTCTTTATCTCCTCTCGACCTGCAAATATTTTTGTCGCAATGTTGTTTTGCATAGCCGTCATCGCAGCAATAATCTGTTGAAATTTATCTTCCAAAGCTTGAGCGGTAACAGTCTGATCGGCCATTGATCTTGTAATGGGCATTCAATCCCTACTCCACTTACACCAAAATGTTCCGTTTTCTGGGTTCGATGGGATAGAATAAATTCTCTTCAGAAAGTGCACACAAAATAAAATTTATTATTCTCTAAATTCTTCAGGCGCATACAAAATTACTAACAGAAAACACGTAACAACTGTCTTCTAAACAACAAAAAACTCTAAAAACACATGTCAGGATAACAGAGTCTTCAATACAATATACGCCTAGCGCGCTTTCCTACATTCAATACGCAACAGAAGAGAACACTAACTTCCAGGTTCAGGTTCAGGTATTTCAACTTGTCGGATCTCCAAGGTCTGTAGGACTTTATCTCCAATTGTAACATTATGCATCAGAAATATATTTGCTCCGCAGGTAAATAAATATCATAAATAGGCCATTATCAGTGTAACGTCCAGGAAACGTGCCCGCGAGAAAAGTTGAGTTTTGCACGTTTCACCAATATTGTGTGATAATTATTATATTTTATCCCACATGCCGGCATTCATATAAATTACTATTTTTCAGTGTGACGTAATGTCATTTGCATGCTTGGTTTTCATTTTCCTCTTGCGACTCTTTAGCTACATTTATTATAGCCATCTTATTCGTCTTTTTGCGGTTCCCCTCTTTTTTAACTTTTGGGCAATCCCTCTTAGAGTGATCCTTCGCGCCGCAAATGCAACAGTCCGAATTACGTTCTTGCGTAAATTCTTTCCTGGGCTCCCCAGCTATCCTGACGCTTTCATTGTTCCCCGCTATCGTCCCACCCCGTGGTTCGAAAGCATAACTGCGCCCCTTAACCGCCCAAAACCTGTCACCTTCCACCGCAAATTATTTCCGCCTAGTCCCAGAATCTCTCTGGTGTACCAGGACATGAGACCCCGTCTCACTGGATAGAGATTCCACACTATTCGTGCTATTTCTATCCAACCGTAACCTATCGTTTTCTAATTGGGCAAGTTGTGTTTTCAACTTCATTAACTCTAACTCGTGATTCCGAGCCCCTTTTTCTCTCTATAATTCCTGACTCCGTGTCCTTTCTTCTCTCTCTATTTCCTGACTCCGTGCCCTTTCTTCTCTCTCTAATTCCTGACTCCGTGCCCTTTCTTCTCTCTCTAATTTCTGACTCTCTATTTTCTGTCGTTCTCGTTCCTTCCTGTCTTCCACAATCGTTTCCAACGATTCTTTAGCCAAAGTTTCCGCATAGTTTTCCCCTCCCTTAATAATTCTAATTATTTGCAATTTGTACATTTCCTCGGTGTCTACCTCACCCATCTCGCAAGCCAATTGCACGAGATCCGTTTTCCCCGATGTATTTAAAAAAGACATTGCTCCCGAATGTTAATTTACAATAAACGAGCGAAAACAAAATAAAATCCAGAAAACAGCTCTTAGCTTTTTCCTACACTAAACAAATATCCCTTCCACAAATAACAATTATTCAAAGCAGAAAACACTATGCACTTTTAGAGAATTTTAACTCAATAAGAAGAAATTTACTTCATATAAAACACTAATACTATTAATCATTATATGCAAGAAATATTAACCTATGCAAGAACACAGTATACAAAAGAACATAAAATCATAAAATTTTCAAAGAGAAAGAAAAAAAATTAACCTAACGCACGCATTCCTAAGCACCCAAAATCAACTTAGACATGAACAGAATATGAGGGACAAACGAGTAACAATTCATGTACCCTACTTTGTCAGACGACATCCGAGATCCTTACAGGTATCCTTTCGTCATCACAAACATCCTCTGCTTTGTTTCCGCAGCTCTGTTTCACTTTTCTCGACGTTCCGTTGTAATGGTCAGTAGCTGAGGTCTGCCTCACTTTCCTCGACACTCCGCTATAACGGTCGGTAGCTGAGGTCTGCAATACTTTTCCTGACTCTCCGCTGTAACGGTTAGTAGCTGAGGTCTGTTTCACTTTTCCCGACGCTTCGCTGTCCGTTGGTATCCGCTGAAAAGGTCAGAAGTTGATGATTACTTGGCCTTCACCTCCGCTACTCATCCACTTCTTATAAAATTCTTTTTCCAAAACTTCCTCACCCTCGCATGGACCCAACTTCCTGACACCAGATGTAAACCAGCGGTTTTCTTTCAATCTCCGAGTATGGAGTAGTCGATATTGTAAAAAATCACCCGCCTAAGTTAATGGGGCGATATCCTTTTTGGGTTCCACATGCAGTGAGGGTCTTGACTCGGTTTCACAAGATTCTTTTCAAATTGAACATTCAAAACTTTAAACAAACATTTTTTATTTAAATTTAACAAATTCACAAAAACACCAAAGCACTATTACAACCTCTTCTCACCGAGTCTCTCGTATATCTGAAAACTCAGCAAAATCTATCGAAGTTGCCACACAGTACTTGTAACGTAACAAAAAATAAAATGAAAACCAAGCATGCAAATGACATTACGTCACACTGAAAAATCGTAATTTATATGAATACCGGCATGTGGGATAAAATATAATAATTATCACACAATATTGGTGAAACGTGCAAAACTCAACTTTTCTCGCGGGCACGTTTCCTGGACGTTACAATCAGTAAAAACATAATACAAGTAAAATAAGTAATCTTATTAATAAAAGAGAGTGTTTGCATGCATGCGTGAGTGCGTGTGTGTATGCAGCCCCCAGGCGAATCTGTGAAACTTACAGTCGTGAAATTTGGCACACGGGTAGTACAGACTATCGGAAGGTGCACCTCGAAGCCCGAATTTTAAATTTTATTCTAGAAAATAGTTTATTTTATGTTTTTGTGCGATATTTTATGTTTTTTTAACTTCACATTACGATATCTCGGCAAAAATAATCGTAGAATTTTTATCTTTTTACAGTCTAAGACTGCAGACATTTCTCCTTCAAACAAGACCTCATTTGTTTAAAAATAATTTAAAACAGACTAATATTTTCATCAAAATAATAAACCCACTTTTTCGAGAGATTTATGCCCTTTTTAGCATCTACGGTCGATGCTCTTCGTGTTTTTATCTTACAAAGAAAATATTTACATCATCTGGAAGATGAAAGCTTTCTCATTCATATGAACCTCATTTCAAGTCTCTATCTTAAAATTTCGATTTTTAATTGAATTTTAAAGAACGATACTCGAACACAAATTTCCTGCTTGGTCCTTGAAGCGCGGAATTGAATGACGAAATTTTCTTCCCTTGGATTGTAAGCGATTGAGTCATTCAATTATGTTTAGTGGGATATTTTATGTTTTTTTAACTTCAGATTACGATATCTCGGCAAAAAATGATCGTAGAATTTTGATCTTTTTACAGTCTAAGACTACAGACATTTCTCCTTAAAACAAGACCTCATTTGTTTAAAAATAATTTAAAACAGGCTAATATTTTCATCAAAATATTATACCCACTTACTCGAGAAATTTACGTGATTTTGAGGATCTACGGTCGATGCTCTTCGAGTTTTTATCTTACAAAGAAAATATTTACGTCATCTGGAAGATGAAAGCTTTCTCATTCATATAAACCTCATTTCAAGTCTCTATCTTAAAATTTCGATTTTTAATTGAATTTTAAAGAACGATACTTCAACACAAATTTTATACGCGATTTTTCGAACGCGGTACTCTAGGCGTTGGAATCAATCATTCAAAGAACTGCGCATGCGCACAAGGAAACGTTTTATTTACTTTTTCGGTGTTCACTTTTTCTGTATTCTGTCAATTTTTGTTAAATTTAGTTACTTTTTGCGTATTCTTTCTTTTTATGCTTCTGTCTGAAACTCTGGAATATTTTTTATTATCAGTCTAATACTTCGAAACGTAACAAAGTTACCAGGGGTGTTTTAAAACAACTGTTAACTATATTTGTGTTTAGCTATGATTATGTTTGTGTTTAGCTTTGAGAAAAAATAATTTTGTAAAGGTTTTTTGGTCCTTTATGCTAAAATAGCACTTAAAAATCAAAAAGAGAAACAAAAACTTACCTGTAAATAGCATACCTTTTTTATAAATTGATCAGTTTGAAGTAATTTTTAATGAAATTTAGCTAAAACATCTATCATTCTGCACAAAATCCTAAAGCTAATATTTCAAACTAATTTTAGCTTTTGATTGTGGAAATTTTTGATGTTAAAACTTGTTAGGAATGTATTACATATGCATTATTTTGTACGTCAAATATAGATGCACATTAATTTTATAGAAATTTGTGGTATGACTTTCTTAAGTAGCATGATTTATTTTTTCTTGATGATATCGTTTTCTTAATTGTCATATTTTGAGAACATAACTTTTTTAAATTAAAAAAAAACACAAAGAACAGTTTAGGTTAACAAGATTTATTGTCAAGAATTATATTTCACATGATTGGACAAGCCACAGGTCAAGAAGTGTTGAAATTAATGGAGGTAAGGTTAATTTTTTTTTGCATGCAGTAATTTTTTCAGGTCCTGATAAATGATTCATAAATTAGAATCGATAGCTGATTTATACCTCATTTATATTTTTAGAATTTAACTTCTTACTTCTGTTTTAACTTTCCTTTCTATTTTACCATCATGTTTTGTTTTGCTATTATTGAAGTGTGTAAAATGTTTTTCATTGCTTACTACGATTTAAAAAAAATTTGTATTATTGGCCTGAGCATATCTGGCCGCAGCCGGTACTTTTTATTCATACTGTGTTATTTATACTGTTATTTTTTCTACGTTATTTATACTGTATTTAGTTTTTAAATTGATTTGGTATTGTTTACTTTTCAGCTTTTTTCCGAATCTTTACCCCGGAATCAGAATCGAGACTGGAAGAAATCAGACAACAACAGCAAAGAATAGTTGGACAAAAACCACAGGATCGTCATGATTTGTTAGCAAGAGTGTTTCATCAAAAACAAAAATCACTTATGAGTCTTATCACAAAGACAAAGATTTTTGGAGAAGTTAGGTGTCATATGTACACCATAATTGAAGTTTTGGCTGATTTAAACTCTGTATTCTCGCATTTTGATACCCCTGTAGCAGTAATGGATTACATGGTTCACTGGAGTTACTCATTTTGTTCCATTTTAAAGGAATTAGACTGTGGTTCATATGGGAATGGCGTTTAGAAACATACGGCATATGAGGCAGATATTACAGATCAAATAATAACCAAAGATGACACTACTTCAGTCAGTTGTCCGACATAATTGCAATTTTTGGCTGATTTAAACTCTGTATTCTCACATTTTGATGCCCCTGTAGCAGTACTGGATTACATGGTTAACTGGAGTTACTCATTTTGTTCCATTTTAAAGGAATTAGGCTGTGGTTCGTATGGGAATGACGTTTAGAAACATACGGCATATGAGGCAGATATTACAGATCAAATAATAGCCAAAGATGACACCACTTCAGTCAGTTGTCACAAAACAACTGTCTCTGTCCACATGTTGCAGAAGCCTCCTCTACACGATTTCTTCATTCTGGAATGGCGTTTAGAAACATATGGCATATGAGGCAGATATTACGGATCAAATAATAGCCAAAGATAACAAGTGTCTATAGACAATGCGTGGATTGTCCCGTATTGCCCTCTACTAACCACAATTTTCAATGCCGATATAAACGTAGAGTACTGAAATTCAGTTTTATAGTGTTGCGTGTGAGTGGAACACTGGTGTGTGGTTTTCAAATGATTTTAGCTTTTACTGGAAATTAGCAGAACAATAGATTCCAAAACAGTAATCGTTTGGAAAGTTTTTATTTATATACACAACTCCCTACCATAATACTCTTAAAATTTATATTTTAAACCATTTCGGTTACTGCTGTTTTTTGTAAACACACGATCTTCATTGCCATGCTCATTTCAGAAATTTCTCATTCAGATGATGCTCATTTAATGCGTGTTTTCAAAAGTTAAATATACCATGTTCTGTAAATGCCCCGAAAATATTTCTATACAGGAGATGTAGACAGATTAAAGAATTTAAGTAATCTTTTGTGTAAGTTATACATTTGTTTGTGTTTAATTTTTTAAAGTAATAGATTTATATTTTTTAAACGTTTTATTCTTGCATTCTTTTAGGGGTTTATAGTGTTGCATGTGAGTGGAACACTGGTGTGTGGTTTTCAAATGATTTTAGCTTTTACTGGAAATTAGCAGAACATTAGCTTTCAAAACAGTAATCGTTAGGAAAGTTTTGAATTTAATTTATTAAATGCTGATCACGAGATTTCTTTTCTTTTTGTGATACTTTAAATTAATTTTGCATCACGTGCATAACAACGAAATTAATTGACAAAGAAAATATTAAAATACAGTAAAAGATAAAATTTTACCACTAGACTAATTGAGATGGAAATTTTTAAAAATTTTGTTCAAATTAGTATGTTTTATGGATATTAAATCAAAACTGTAATTTCCTCTCAAAATATGCTTCGCCGTGACGATAAATAAGTCCCAAGCCCAAACTTTAAAATATGCTGGCGTACATTTACGAAAAAATTGTTTCTCCCACGGTCAGTTTTACGTAGCTTGGTCACGTGTAAGTTCGCGGACGAGCCTGATAATATTAGTTCTACCCAATGAAGAAACAAAATATATTGTTTATAAGAAAATCCTCTAAAAAGCAATTTCATTACTTTTTCATTGTTATTATCCTAAAATGTACCCCGTAGCGAAGCACGGGTATTCAGCTAGTAGTAAAATAAAAGCAAACGCTGGGAATCGCACCCGGGAGAAAAAATTACAACAATTACTAATCCCAGTGGATACAAGGCGCACGTGTATCCACTGGGCCAGAGTTTCCACAGTTATTTAAGAAAAATGAGGAAGATATTCGTACTGAGATTATAGTCAAGTTCTAGGGGGTTGGTAAAAATACAAGAGGGAGAAGTTTAAAAATAAGAATAAGTAAACAAGATAGAAGAGACAGTGTTACTAACTTCCAATGTCAATCTGAGGTATATTTATAGACTTCCAAAGCGCCCCCTATCGGTGGCCAGCTAGAAATCAATGGAACAGTCCAGAAAGGCCTGGAATATTGGCGACCATTTGGTGCAATATCGCCAAATTTGGCGACCAAAATAAGTCCCCAAATCCATCGCCAATTTGGCGATAACTTTCATATTTGGCGAGAGTGCATAGACTCGTAAAATTCGTAACAATATTTTTTTTTGTGACAGTGTATATATATATATATATATATATATATATATATATATATATATATATATATATATATATATATATATATATATATATATATATATATTATATATGTGAGCACAGAGACACGGACACAGGCTCGATATAAAGCATTTAATTACATCTAAATCTAGTCTAGGGGCAGTATTTACAGTTTGAAAATTAAAGGGGAATGTTCCTCATGGCGGTCGCGTCTCTTGCTCAGTCGTATCCTAACATCCGTTCAGCGACGTTCTTCCATCGCGTCTCCTGGCTAACTCCTCGCTTCGCCACAGAGGGCGCTATCGTTGGTTGAAGTCGGCGCGTGCGACATCTCCACATCGCACTCGGCTCATCCAGGCGGGACAGGACCTCCGGGACAGCAGGTATGGGGACAGAACACACAGTAACTGCAAAAATAAAAATAAAAAGAAAGAGAGAGAAACGAAAGCAGAAGAAATGTTCTCCGAAAATCCTCTGAACAAACACACCGACAAAGTCGTTTGGACGGTCTCATTTACATCAGTTGACATCAAAAGAAATTTTTCATCACAGGTGTACCGACGAGATGGACTTGGCACCACATCAAAGCCAGCATCTAAATCACGTGCAGGTAACATCATATTAGCAGCATGTCGACGTCACGTTTTCAAACATCACAAGTTCATCATCATTTGTTAACATCACAATTAAAAAAATAAGATGTCGTCCAATCGAACAGTTCAAAGTGTCTTAGAGATTCAGTTCAGAAATGAAATTTGAAAGGAATGAAGATTGTTCTTGAATAACATATGGAGTAAACATAAAAAGTACGTCACAAACACAAAAAGTAATGTTCAAATAATATAATGAAGGTACTATGACGACCATTTTTTCATGAAATTACTGGCCGTAGACGTTAGGTTTGGTCCTTCATGTGACCCGACTTTTTCAACTTCGTATCTGTCATTAGGAAGCATTTTGTGAATTATATAGGGACCAAAAAACCTGGGTCGCAGTTTTTGTTCAGTGACAAATTGTGTCCGTTGAATGGCTACAAGATCACCATTGTTATAAATCGATGGCGATTTGCGATGTTTATCAAAGTTTTTCTTGTTACTCGCTTGTAATTTCTCAATGTCTTTCTTAGCGTCAATGCGTAGGTCGTTTCTGTCATTAATCAGCGAATCAAGATATTCTTCATTTAATATTTGTTTAATTTTAAGGTGTTCTTTGTTTTTCATTTTTATGCCAATTAAAAGTTCGAAGGGAGTATATTTGGTAGCATCAGTTAACTGTAATTCATCATCAAGTTCTTCAATTTGGTGTTTTTGCTCTTCCAACTTGTTTTCAAGAATACATTTAGGTTTCTCCAATTCTGAAGTCCTTTGACAATTAACTAATTCATCTAAATCAGCTTGGAAATGTTTCTTAGTCTTTTCAAGTTCTTCAACCTCTGATTTTTATTTTTTCTTTGATTTATCCAGTTTTACGTCAACAATTTGTATATAATCTAATTTGTGGTGCAGTATACCAATATCTTTCGACATCGTCTTCTTTTGTTCTTTTAACAAAGCAAAACTATATGCTTCCTTTTCAGCTTTCTTTTTATATTCTGTAACCTGGACATTGGCAATAGCTAACTTTTTCTCCAAGTTTTTTTCTTGCTTCTACTGCTTCATCTACGTGCTCATGTAAACTTTCACGTTCACTTTCAAGCTTGCGTTTAGTCTTCTCTAGAGCAATTTTAGCTTTTTGCACTGAATCTAACTGCTCCTTTAATTTTTCAATGGCAATTGTATGTTTCTGCTTTAAATCACGAATCTAGTTTTGGTGTATAGCAGTTTCATCTTCCAAATTCCTCTTTAGAATATTGAGTTCTTCCTCCAATTTAGTTCGCAAAGCATGTCGTGTAGCTGTTGAATCCATAGAATCAAGAAGTTTGTTCCTCATAGCTTCTAAATCCTCACTTAAGTTTCTTTTCTGCTTTTCAGACATTGCTAAATGTTCTTGTAACTGAATCAATTGATATTCCAAAGCTTTTTGTTTCTTTTCAGCTTCTTTGGCTTGAGCATTCAGTTCATCCTTAACTAATTTAGATTCTTAAGATTCTCGCTGAAAATCTTTCAACTGACTCTGCAATGTTTCGAGTTGGTGGGTTTGGTCAGTAATCATTGTAGCCTCGCTACCTGAATTGTGAAGCTCATGAAGATCAACATTGTTTATCTGTATTGGATAAGACATATAATTGGTTGGTGTAGGAACATGTGAGGTGTCATTAGGTGGAGTAGTTTCCAAAGAATTTGCTGTTTTGGGACATTCTGAATGGATGTGTCCGAAATTTTGACAGCCGTAACACCTTTTTCCGAGGTCTCGATTGTGACATTCAGAACTTTTGTGCCCTTACATGCCGCAAGAGTAGCATGTAACCATAGGAGGGTTTCGAAGAAAGAAATTGTCTTTTTTAACAATAGTTTTATTATAAAATTTCACAAATGGCTTTTTGTAATTACAGACTTTTGTTTAGTTAAGTTGAACAATTTTTCATAGATTTTCAATTTATCTTTTAATGCACTAATGCTTTTACAATCATAAAGAAGGATCTTATTAGGGAAAGTATCTGGAATTCCGCCTATAAATTATTCAATTACAGAGCTTTCATCAACGTTACCTCTAGCACCGATTTGTCTCAGCTCGACCAAATATTCCGACAGTGTCTCATGTGGTTTCTATTTGCGCTGTTGCAAGGCTTGGTGAATTTGAATGCTGTTAATCGTATAGGAGAATTCATCCAAGAGTGTTTGTTTCAACTCATTCCTCGAATTAATACGACGAAGAGATCTTATCAAATTTAACGCGGAACCCGAAAAGCATTTTTTAGCAAATATGACTTGATGGACAGGATTCCTAATCTCGTACAATGAAAAAAATTCTTCTATTTCTAAAATGAAACTTTCAATAGACACGTCGTCCTTTCCAGTAAACGGCCTAATTAATTCCACCAGGTCTTTCAACGAAAAGGGGGAACGAAACAAATCTGTCTGACTATGCAATAAATTCTGCTTGATTCCGCTTTGTTCAGGGTCAAAATTCAATCGAGCTGGTGAATCAGCGTTTTTGGGCGAAAACGATTTTTCACCGACGTGTGTTTTGTCTTCAATGGAACCGTCATCTGACTCATTCCGAAGTGAGTTCCAGCAGTGAAAAGTCACATAATGCATGTAAAATTGTATCGACACATTGCTTAATATCAGCAGAAAAATTTAATGACAACAAGTTGCAGACAGACGTTAATTCTTGCAAGTTAAAATCATGAGAGAGTGATTTTTTCGTTTCGTCAATATCAAAAGTTGCAAGATCAAAACCATAAAATTCCCGTAAATGCTTACGATTCAATCCACCATCACCAGATCCAAAAAATAATTGATGTAACAGTTTGACGCTATAAGTGGAACCTTTTTTCAATGCGTCACGAATATGTGGAATGTCTTGCAAGGTTGTCATGATTTTAAGTGTAACTACACCAATATTATCATACGAAAATTTTCAAAATAATAGAATTTTATAGTTTAATATAACACAAGTTCTTCAAAATAGCACGAAAAAAGTCTTTTAAATAGCAAAAATATTATAATCAGTAAAAACATCAAAATTCCTCAAAATAACACAAACTTTTAAATCTTCTAAAACATCAAAATTCTTCAAAACCATCAAATTCTTTTAAATAGCACAAATATTATAATGATCAAAAACATCAAAATTCGTCAAAATAACACAAACTTTTAAATCTTCTAAAACATCAAACTTCTTCAAAGTAACACAAATTTTTAAATATTCTAAAACATCAAAATTCTTGAAAATAACACAAATTTTTCAATATTCTAAAAAATCAAAATTCTTCAAAACCATCAAAACGAATGTGTTATTCATCAAATTAGGTGAAAGTAAATGTTAATTAGTCAAAATTAGAGCAAATTCTTTCATCGAGTGCGCTGAAATATACATATACAGCAAACCGAAAGTGATCTCAGAACAGTTTGTAAGTACTTTGAAAAATTAATCAACGAAAACGAAAGTACTCACAGAACGGGTCAGGACAATATCATCAGATGTAGAGGCAGTCAAACAGCATCAAGGCAGCAGGAACCACAGGAGTATCCAGTTTCACTAGATGTTGAAGTTTCAAATCCAAATCGAAAATGCTCGGGAAAGATCGGTCTAGCACCCAAGTGAGCACAGAGACACGGACACAGGCTCGGTATGAAACATTATATCTAAATCTAATCTAGGGGCATAATGGCCAGCAAAACTGCGGTGAATTATAGCGAATGTCCTCGCGACAAGTGCCTCCGCATTGAAAAAAAGGTTAATTCCCAATACACGGTGCCCCTTGTATTTCACTGCATTGGAACCGCCATCTTGGTTCCGTCTTTCATTGAAAATTTATACAGAAAATGAAAAAATGAAGTTAAATAAGGGCAGTCGATTTTATTTTTTAAAATTTTTTGTCGCCCAAGCCGAACGCGTATTTTTGGAAGGGGAAAGTCCGAAGAGTCCCAAAAATATGCATTTTTTAAACTGTACAACCACACTAAAGCACAAAAACACACAAATACAAAAAATGAAAGCTAATAAATAATGAGAAATTTATTATGTGTGGGGGGGCTGCCGCCCCCCCAACCCCCCGCTAAAAAAAAGTCAGTATATTGCAAATAATTCATTTAAATAGTCGATTTTATTTTTTAAAATTTTTGTCGCCCAAGCAGAACGCGTGTTTTTGGAACGGGAAAGTCCGAAAAGTCCCAAAATTACGCATTTTTTAAACTATACAACCACAGAAAAAGCACAAAAATACACAAATACAAAAAATGATGAGAAATTTGTTGTGTGTGGGGGGGGGGCTGCCGCCCCCCCCAACCCCCCGCTAAAAAATCAGTATATTGCAAATAATTCATTTAAACAAATGTAAAATACATCTTGGTTAAATATATCAGCAAGTAAAAAAAATGAAAGTTCTGCATGTTGTCATTTATATTATTTCATGTTAAAATTAAAAAAAAAACCACTTACCGGTTATTCACTTTCGGATTCATCCAATTCGTCTGTAATCCAAGAACACGGCGTTTTTTTTACCCATAAATAAGTTAATTTTAAAACCGTAATTAAATCCAATTTACTGAGGAACCACATCTAATCGATCTTTTAACGTGATGTTCCTCCCCACCACCCCGAACACGACAAACCCATCATTAACGTCTTTTCTTTCAGTTAAAGTCATTGGTAAATTAAAATTTGGACAATAATAAACATTAGCGATTAACCCAATATACATACAATATTCAATTACAGTTCTCTTACCCGCTTTTTGAATATCCCTAAAGAAACCCAAATTCACTCTCTCATTCACAAAAGAAGCTATACCTAGCAAAGAAATGTACGTCCCAGCGATGGAACTGCAAATCCCAAAAAGGATTTTCAACGGATTAATTTCTTTGAAACAGGCGCGGTTTAAAAATCCAGATTAAACAGATCTACCGGTAAAACACAGGCCCTGATTGGCCATTAATTATTCAAAGAGGAAGTGATATATACAGCAAACTTAAACGGGCTTAAAAGCATTTAACAAACAGAAACCACATTTGGCATTTTATCGTCAAAAATCTAAAAATTTAGCAAAAATCTAAAAAACATCGCCAAAAAATATCGCCATCTTATTCAAATCGGGAGCAATAAATGGTTACCTTAAAAGCATAAAACAAACACAAACCACATTTGGCGTTTCATCGCCAAATTGGCAAAAATCTAAAAAAATCTAAAAAAAGTATCGCCAAGCCGCGGCACCGTGTATTGGGAATGAGCCGAAAAGGTAGTCTAGGGGCAGTATTTACAGTTTGAATATTAAGGGGGAAAGTTCCTCATGGCGGTCGCGTCTCTTGCCCAGTCGTATTCTAACATCCGTTCAGTCACGTTCTTCCATCGCGTCTCCTGGCTAACTCCTCGCTTCGCTACAGAGGGCGCTATCGTTGGTTGAAGTCGGCGCGTGTGACATCTCCACATCGCATATATATATATATATATATATATATATATATATATATATATATATATATATATAGAGAGAGAGAGAGAGAGAGAGACACAGAGAGAGGGAGAGTGGTACCTCGGTACTTGTTGTTTATTGGTTTCAGAAGGCACGACGAGTGCCGGACGGTTTTTTCCATAAGAAATAATGTAAATTGAATTCATTCATTCCTGAAAAGCAGAAATTTAACATTTTACTGGGCAATTTATAAATTAATGAGGTTTTTGTTTTGTACAAAATTTTTAAACTGGACAGACATAATTTAAGACAATAATTAGATAAAATAAAATAAAATTTATTTTTCGTGAACCTCACTTCTGCTAACTTTCCTCGACTACCGAAAGGAGTTAAGACCTAATACGATAGTGGCGAAGTAGAGGAGAATGGTTATTGTCCGGGAGTTGTTCAAAATGGAGTTGTCCAACGTTTCAAAATATGTCTGAAGTTAGACATTGTTGGATCATTAAACAAGTCGATATTTCGCCTTGCTAGAGTTTTGTTAGGGTGATTCTTATTAAAATTAGAACAAAATTAGAACAAGCCAAGAATAATGATTCTCTTCGAATTTATCTTTACTTATTAGATCAATATATGCAGTTAGGTAACATACAATAATTATAATACATACATTCCTAATCGCTGATACGCTGAAAAAAAATGATCGAGGCACTGAGTTTAATTACTGTGCATGAGAGATCTTAAATCGGTGAATGATTTTATCAGAAGTATTTTTCTTACCCACCCCCACTCCTTTAATACAATGGGAAAATTTTTGTCAAGATTTAAGACTAAAAAAACTCATTCTCCATTTTTAAGTCGAAAAACAGATGCCAGTTAAATAAAATGACTATCTCAATTATACATCTAAACTCCTAATATCAATACAACAACATTTTGATACCAACATGTTGACTTAAAAAAGAAAAATTGCGAAATCACTGATAAAAAATAAATATGTAAAAAACGCAATTTGATTTTTTAATGATTTTTTATCTTTAAACGATAGCAAATGTGCTTAATATATATATTAAGAACAATGATGCTATTTACACTGGCAGATAATTTAGAAAATTTTGACAGATATAGATATTCCCATCTTCGATAGTCATTGATTCCATTTTCATGTAAATATTTCCCATCTTCATATTTATTTCAGGCTTTCTGTAGTTTCCCTTGCTGTAGTCCCCCCTACACATGTATTCATTCCACAATGAGATAATTTGATTTTAAGTTCCTTATAAATTATTAGGCCAGTGGCATCCATTAAATCGTTTCAAGGGGTTCAGAGAGTCATCCATTAAAAGCTTTCAACGAGAAGTTACAAGAAATTTCAAAGCCTCAAGAAAAAAAAATATTTATAATTTTTGATTAATTTAATCTTTACCTAAGAAGTATTTTTAACACTTTAAGCTGACTGTCTACATAAAAGGATTTTTTCCTGCATGAAAAGTAATATTTCACATTATTGAAATTCTAAAACATGGCTAGTTTAGTCTATAAAATTGATTTAACTTTTCGAGTATTTTAAGCCTTAGATGAAAATACTTTGATGCAAGCTAAAAAATTAGACTCTAAGTATTTGTTTTTAAGCATAAACATTTTAATCACAAAAAAGCTCAAAGTTAAAATAAAATATTTCCAGAAAATAAAAATAAAAATTGAGAAAAGTGTCTACGGCCTCAAAAAGACTTTTATTCCAGAAGAGTTTTTTCAATCCCAGCCCCCCAAAATACTAAGTCTTAAATTTTTCGATGTCCCTGTAAATTACTGCACATATAAATGCAAGTTCAGCGAGATATACGTGTGGCGAGCGTGCGATCATGACGTATACAGATTGGCGATTTTCGGTCATCTAAGTGTTGGCGAAACTTTGGCTCACGCTATTTATGCCAATTATATTTCGACACAGTTACTGTCTTCAGTTCTGTACATCGGAGTGGAACATTTGCTATCTCTTCGCTGCTAGACTGTGTGGGATTTTCTTTATTTTCAAAATTTTTTTAATATACCATCATTGGACAATGACCGGGAGCTATGTTTAAATTTCAGTCTTATAGTATTCAGCAATATGATAAGACTGTAGGATGACAGAATATTATTAATTTATCACCAAAGAATAAATTTATCAAGACTTATTTGAAGATGTCTCAAAACAAAATATTTCTTGAACAGCTAAGCTTTAACAATGAATCATTCTTTGATATGCAAAACTATGAAAAATTTTTTCACTTGTCAACTACTAAAAAAATAACTGAATAAAATTTATAAAACATCGAACTTCATTCAATTTTAATTTTTAATCATTTTCAAATAAATTATATGAATTAAGATTATACAATTGGGTAATTCCTGATTTTCAGGGATTATTCTGAGCAAAAATTTTAGGTGATAGCAGAGATTAATATTTACTATTACCTGAAAACACATGAGAAAAGGGGAAAAGTTTAAAATATTAATACTACTTATACATGTAGAGCCAGAAAAAAAAGAAACAAAGTGTAAGGGTAGATATCAGATGTTATATACAGATGGTGGACAAATAATATGAACACCTGTGAAATAATGGAAAATCTTTATTAATAGGGGGTTGGACCACCCTTTGACTGAAGTACAGATTTAATGCGACGTGGGATAGATGCATAAAGGTCATGGACAATATTTAAAGGAATATTAAGCCATTCCTCCTGCAGAGCGGTCTCTAATTCCGAAAGTCCGGATGGAGGTGGAAATCGGGAACGAAGTTTGGACTCCAAATATTGCCATAAATGTTCAATAATATTTAAGTCCGGAGACTGAGGGGGCCAGGCGAGGTGTTCAACTGCATCGTCATGCTCTTCGAACCATTCTTGAACACACCTAGCAGTGTGGATAGGGGCGTTGTCGTCTTGAAAAAGTGGTCGCTCTCAAGGGAATACAGTCTGGACAAAAGGATGGACATGATCCCCTAGAACGCTTAGATAGTGATTGGATTTGATCTTCCCATGCAGAATAACAAGTGGCCCAAGACCGCGCCAAGATATCGCAACCCATACCATAATGGAGCCACCCCCATGCTTCACAGTCGGCAAGAGGCATTCAGGATGAAACGCTTCTTTGGGCGTTCTCCAGATATAAACACGTCCGGTCGTCTGAAATAGGGTGAATGACGATTCATCTGACCATATTACCTGTTGCCACTGCTGTGGGGACCAGCCTTTGTGATCTCTGCACCATTGGCGTCGCTTGAAAGCATTAGTTGCTGTCACCAAGGGTTTACGAATTGCCACTCTTCTATAAATGTACGCAGCATGAAGTTCCCTTTTGACAGTTTTTGTTGAAACGGGGTCCTGGAGATGACCGTTCATTTCGGATGTTATCTCGGATAACGATTGCTTGTGCTTTCGGGCTACTATACGCTTCAAGACACGTCTATCCCTATCAGCAAGCTTGGACTTTCAGCCACTGTTGTGCTTTGAAGACGCTGTCTTACCCTCTTTCGTGTACTCTGTCATAACGGCTGATACCGTACTCCTTGTAAACCCCAAAAGGTTTGCTGTTTCCGTAACCGATGCTCCACTTAAACGAGCTCCAACTATCATTCCTCTTTGGAACTCTGACAGATCTGACATTTCAAGTTATCACAGACAGTTCGATAGAAGCATGCAACGTAGGTGACTGCTGTTGAGAGACTGATACCTTCCTCTTCACGCTCACTAGGTGGCAGACTTCTGTTGCAGGTGGTGCCGCTGTACTGCAGGTGTGAAATACGTCATACTTTTTCACAGGTGTTCGTATTATTTTGTATTCCATCTGTATATCAAGTATTATATATATAACATCTGATATCTAAAGATATATATCATCTGATATAGAGCAGATGTTATATATATATATAACTAGTGTTAATATAAACAATCTCATTAATAAAAATAAAAAGCATGTGAAAGGAAGGGTTCTACGAAAAACTTTGAAAAACTGTCTGTTTTCCAATTACGACACAGTACGGGCAAGTCGCCCTGATCGACGGCGCTTTGCTGGTTGCGAGATGGGTATTTGACGGCCTGTCGACACGAATTATTGCTCCCGTAACCGACCTGTCACCCTCCAGCAATGGTGTGCCGTTATGTCCGCATCGACGGGTACTCACGGTTGTCTCGCGGTACGTAATCGGATGCACGATAGCTTCATTGTTACCGGAAGCGGCCTGGCACTCGACGGGGTAGTCGCGGGCGAGAGGACACTCCCGTGACGGATCCGATACTGACCTAATGCGCCAGCCCGGCAATGGAAAAATCGGCTGGCCGGAATCTTCCGGCCCCAGCCCGATGCCTCTGTGTTTGTTGGGAATATACACTCATGGACAAAAAAATTAGCGCACCAAGAAATAATTGCGGGATCGTAACGAAACTTGCAATGAAGGTACATGTCGGGGAGATATGTAAATGATTAGAAATGCAACGCGATTGCGCATTACGTATAGCCGGTAGAGGGCGTTGAACTTCGTACTCTGTGGAGTATAAAACAGGTAACCAAAGCTCGTTTGAGTGTGCTGAATCATTTACAAAGGAAGAGCTGAGATAGACATGCCATTACGCCGTGTTCGAAGACAATATAAGCAGTTGTCGCAGCTTGAGAGGGGGAGAATCGTCGGGATGATGGAAGCTGGGTGGTCAGCTAGGCGAGTAGCTCGTCAATTAGGCCGCTCTGATTGTGTTGTGAGGAGGTGTTGGGACCAGTGGACCCGAGAGATGTCATGTACACGAAGACCAGGCTCAGAACGCCCTCGAGAGACCAGTCGTCGAGAAGACCGCCACATCGTAAGAAATGCACGCGTATAGCCAACTGCTTCATCGGCCGCGATCCAGGCACAGGTAGCACCTTCACTAGGGGCCTCTGTGTCTTCTCGAGCCATACAAAGGCGCTTGGCTGAAGGACAGTTGGTATCGCGGCGCCCATTACGTGTGCTGCCCTTGACGCCCACCCATCGACGCCTGCGTTTGGAGTTTTGCCGCGCACGAGGAAACTGGACTGCAGCGGAATGGAACCAGGTCGTCTTTAGTGACGAATCCAGATTCAATCTCGGCAGTGATGACAATCGTGTTCGTGTGTGGAGAGCCCGTGGTGAACGCTTCAATCCTGCCTTTGCTGTACAGCGACACATCGCTCCCACAGCTGGTGTGATGGTATGGGGTGCCATTGCCTACAATACACGGTCACCCCTAGTATTGTTCCGTGGCACCATGACAGCCCAGCGGTATGTTCATGAAATCCTGCAACCACATGTGTTGCCACTAATGCAACGGCTCCCAGGAGCCATTTTCAACAAGACAATGCTCGGTCTCATACGGCAAGGGTGTCACAAGACTGTCTCCGCACTGTTACTACCCTTCCTTGGCCTGCCCGATCCCCAGATTTGTCTCCAATCGAGCATATCTGGGATCATTTGGGACGACGAGTTGGGCATTCCACGAGTTTGAACGAACTAGAGGCAAGGTTACAGAAAATATGGAACGAAATGTCTCAAGACATCATACAGAACTTGTATGACTCAAAGCCCGATCGTATCGCATCGTGCATTCGCGCTAGAGGGGGTCCAACGGAGTATTAACTCCTCCGTTCTTTTGCCTTTTTCTCTGAAATAAATTATCCTTTTTCTTTGATTTTCTTATCATTTACTTATATCAATGTAGTCTTTACGTATGTAAAATTTCGTTTCATTTTGACGACTCCTTCTTGGTGCGCTAATTTTTTTGTCCATGAGTGTATATATACAGTGGAATCTTGATCTATCATTTTTCAAGGGACCAACTGAATTGAACGATAAATTCGGGAAAACGATAGATGTGGAAACATAACAAAGCAATATGATCGTTGGAACTGGATAAAATGAACGACAAATACGGGAAAACGATGGATCCGAAAACGATCGATCGAGAATCCACTGTATGGGGAGGTCATAAAGAAACTTTGCCGATATATCGACCTCTAGCGGCTGTTCCGTTCAACCTATCGAGATGAGATTTCAGATATAGTTATTCAGAGGTATTAGCTAGGGATTCTGTGAATGACAACAAAGTGGTGCTCACGGTTACGGTTATAGGTACAGAAACTCGAAATGTTAAATTGGCAACACCCACCTTTTTCCCTCGCATAATACTCAGCGTATTCAAAAACCCTAGAGAGCGTTGGAATGGTAAGTGCATCACAAAAAATGGAGGCGTTATGCACGCATAAAAAACAGCTTTGAGAACGGCCAACAAAGACACGATCGGGGCACACGGCGGAAATTTGCATATGACAGAGGCTAGAAACCAATCACAGAACGCCGTTCGTCAGATATTCAGCATAGAAAACCGATAAAAAGCTCTCTGATCGTGTTTTTGTTAGCCATTCGCAGAGTTGTTTTTTGTGCTTGCATAACGCGCCCGTTTTCTTGTGATACACGTACCATTCCAACGCTTTTTAGGGTTTTCGCATGCGCTGAGTATTTCGTGACGGGAAAAAGTGGGTATTGACATTTTAAAATTTCGAGTTTCTATACTTATAACTATAACCGTGAGAGTCACTGTGTTGCTGTTCTCAGAATCCGAGCTCATAACTCTGAATAAGTATATCTATAATCTCATCTCTATATGTTGAACAGAACTGCCGCTAGACGTCGATATACGCTTTTGTTAGCCATTCGCAAAGCTGTTTTTTTGTGCGTGCATAACGCGTCCGTTTTTTGTGATACATCTACCGTTCCAACGCGTTGTAGGGTTTTCGCATACGCTGAGCATTTTGCGACGGTAAAAAGTGTGTGTTTTTATTTGAAAGTTTCGAGTTTCTGTACGAATAACCGTAACCGTGAGCGCCATGTTGTTGCCATTCACAGAATCCCGAGCTCATACCTCTAAATAACTATATCTGAAATCTGATCTCGATAGGTTGAGCGGAACGGGCGCTAGAGGTCCATATATCGGCAAAGTTTCTTTATGACCACCTTGTATATATATATATATATATATATATATATATATATATATATATATATATATATATATATATATATATACAGTCGAACCCCGTTATAGCGAACCTGGGATATAACGAACGAAATTTTTGGTCCCGCCGTTTTCCTATTCTATTTAATGCTAATTTACCCTTTTATAGCGAACCTCCGAAATGTTAAGAATCGGCTATAACGAACCTTTTTTTTCCGTCGACTGATTTTTTTAAAAAATTTTTCCGCAGTTGTGAAAACATGACTTCGACTCTGATTTCATATGGAAATGTATGTCAGCTAGTGAAACACGGAGTAAATCAGCGATAAGTCTGTTTATTCAAGGGTAGAAACATCTGCATTCTTTCCCTTTTACGATAGCCACTCTGCAGTTGTAATCCCACCAGTAATTCGGTAAGCGAAACTAAAGTAAGAGGAGGGAGGGGAGGGGAAAGGTTCACCAAACGCTCGAGGAGAACAAGTAAAAGCATTAACAGTATAGCATATGCGCACCCGAGAACAAGGGGAAAGGTCAGCTCAGGGTCGTGCCGGAAGATTCATTTCCACACGCAGGTGGAAGGGAAGTCATTTCATCTAATTCACCTATTTGAGTGTTTATCACAAGTTAAAAATTCGCTTTTAAGAAATCATTAGATACATCATGTCGAGCAAGCGTAAAGCATTCTGTATCGAAGAAAAAGTAAATATCATAAGAGAAATACAAAATGGAGGTAGTCAAGTTGACATTTGCCGAAAAAAAGATTTATCGAAATCTACAGTTGGAACAATATGGAAAAACAGAGAAAGCATACTTTCTGCTTTCGAGAAAAATTTGAACTCCCAAAAAATTAAGAAAAGCTGACCATCAAGAAGTGGACGAAGCTTTATTAAAATGGTTCAGCATTCAAAGAAGCCAAAATGTACCAATTTCTGGGCAAATGCTTCAGTCAAAAACTGATGAATTTGCCAGTAAATTTGGAATTCCATTTTCGCGTTCTAATGGATGGTTAGACAGATTCAAGAAGCGGAACAACATATCTTCCGGAAAAATTGTCGGAGAATCGGGAGATGTTTCAACATCCAACATCGATACGTGGAAAGAAAATATTTGGAATGACATCTCTAGTGAATATGACGAGAATGACATATTTAATGCTGATGAAGCTGCACTGTTTTACAAGATGACACCAAACCAGACATTAAAATTTAATGGAGAGAAATGTAATGGCGGAAATTTGTCAAAAGACAGAATCACATTTCTTGTGTGTGCCAATATGAGTGGAACTGAATGTCGTAAGCTTCTAGTAATTGGAAAATCTAAACACCCCAGATGCTTCAAAAATATCAAACGGCTTCCTGTTTCTTATGAAGCCAACCGTAAGGCGTGGATGACTAAGGAACTGTTTGAAAAAGAACTTCGAAAGTGGGATCGTGAACTTTCAGCTAAAAAACGGAAAATTCTACTTCTGCTTGACAATTGTAGTGCACACAAAAACGATAAACAGTTACAATCGATTAGAATTGTACTCTTTCCCCCGAATGCAACTTCTGTAGTACAGCCTATGGACCAGGGTGTCATCAGAAGCCTTAAATGCCATTACAGGAAGCAGCTCATTTTACGAATTTTAGAAGGATATGATAAAAATGTAAAATGTGACGGTTCTCTTCTTGATGCACTTATAATGCTCGAAAAATCTTGGCGGCTTGTTACAGATTCTACAATTAGAAAATGCTTTCGACATGCTGGCCTAGCAAAGAATGTTGAAGAAGACGATGATGAATATTTACCTATCGCGATGTGGATAGAAAAACACAATATTTCCTCATTCTCGTATTGTGACATGCAATTGTTCGCAACATTTGATGATGAAATCATTACATGTGAAAATCCGACTGATGAAGGTATTGTGGAAGAAATTAAAATGAATCATTCTGAAATCGAAGATTCTGCATCTGATGCTGATGAAGAGGAATACATAAATGATGAAATTCCCACCATCTTAGATGCTACAGCAGCAATGCGTGTAATTAATAAGTTTTTTTCCACACAAACAGTGGAAGAAAGAGGGTTGCAGTCATTTGACGTACTGGACAAAGAAATTCATATAATGTTTTTGAAATCGGTATCACGTCAGCAGAAGATTACCGATTATTTCTGTAACAAAACAGTGAGCAAGAATTAAAGGTAAAATGAATTTACATATATCCATTTGTCTTTCATTTTTAATTAGTTTAATTAGTATTGTATCAGTTTAATGTTATCGATTTTAGTCAATTTAATTCATTAATGGTCAATTTTAATAGATTTTATCGTTTTTTAATACATCATTATTGAATACACATAGCAACTAATGAGTTATACATTTTGTGAACATTTTTCTTAATGGTTCGGATATAGCGAACCACCGGATATAGCGAACCAAACCTTTGGTCCCTTGAAGTTCGTTATAACGGGGTTCGACTGTATATATATAATATTTAATATATATATGAAATTCCCGGCAGCTGTAGGCATTCCATCGTTCAATTATTATGGTTGCAGTCGTGACTTTAAAATAATTAAGTTACAAATGTTTATATTGTTATATTGTTAAATTATTTATTTTTGTATGTTTGCAATAGTTACTCCCTTTTAAATTTAGATTGCGATTTTTAATTGAAGTTTATTGCGTCTGGCCACAGTATCTCTTGAAACTTAATTAAAAAATAATTTTTTTAAGCTTTTACCAAATTTCTGTCTACGCTCTTTTCATCACGCTGCTGAGTGAGTCTGCCCTCCAATACAAGCATTGATGGGCAGCCTCTTCTCAGACGGGGGGGGGGATATTCTTCCATAACATGCAAAACCAAAAACCTTTTCTAATTTCCTAATTCTTTTCAATTTCCTTTAAAATTACTTGGGCATAAATAAACTAATTTCGTTTTTTGTTTTGTTTTGAGGGACCAAAATACATGAGTAGGCAATCGATATATCGTCCTTTTTGCCCCAGACTCGTGGGCACCTAGAAATTCATAACAAGTCCTGGGATTCCTATGTCCAGATAACTGGGTCGACGAATGAATGCAAGTTGCACGGGCCATGTGACAGGGCCTCATGAAGCTTATTTAAGATCGGGCACGCTTTCAAGAGCGGGTGTTTTGCCTGACTTTGTGGCTTAGTTAAAGTGCTGTAACCCTACTGCTAAAATGTCAATAAAATAATTCTGGCTTTGATATGACCGTACCCTGAAAAATCCTATCTACGGAATGTTACACACACACACACAGGCGCTCTCAATCAAAAAAATGTTTTTCTCTTTACGTTCTAAATTATTTTTATCATACAAAGGGGATGTTGTTATAAACAGTATCTAAAAGTGGTCATTAAAATGATTAAGTTGTGTAAACAAAAAGGGAAATATATATATGTATGTACCGTTAAAATTGTTGTAAGGTGGTTATCCAGGTGGATGGCTGGTGAAAGGTTAGTTAATCTTAATGAAGTAAGATAAAATTAGTTTGTGAATTTACCCCTTGTCTGGCCTTAAAATTCTGTATTCCCTAAAATGCTTTCTTTCTTTCTTAAGTCCAAGTCAAGGTAACTCTATACTCTCCTTTTTGCCATTTTGCTTGTGCACATTGCAACAGTTACCAGGATTTGGGGGAAAGCACAGAGTAAAAGTGCAGAACTTTGGAATGTTCATGACCTTCGCGTACTCTCTCGGCCGCCAGCAAAGTTACCCGCGGAAGGTTACAAAAACGGATAGCGGCGCGCTCCTCTGACGTCAAGTTGTTCTCTACGAGAAAACCAAGAACCCGGCGCATAACTACATGAAAAAAAAAATACTACGTCTGCCAAATTAACTAGATGAGAAAAGTATATATACATATATATTTTTTATTTTAATTTAGTTTTGCTTTAACTTGTTGAGCTCAATTTCTTATACTACTAATTACTCATACAGAATTAAAATTTAATGTTACTTTCAGCCGACGGTGACTAAAAAAAGAGAAAGGAAAGGAAAGAAAGGGACAAGAAAAAGTTCAGAAAGTAGGGCAGGCCTGTGGAATTAAGGTGCTAGCGTCTAAGGCATCTCTTCTCCGTCTGCTCTCTTGCTTCCTTAGGAGTCATCTTTCGGATGCAGCGAGGGAGGCTTGGAGTAGCTAGTGTCATCGAGAGAGCGGCCGGCTAGCTTATATCTTCTAGATGGGCTTCTTGTCCCAGGAGGAAACTTTTTTTCACTCCCCTTACGTATTCGCGCTGGTAGGAGAGTCGTTGCAAAGAGTTCCTTCTCGCGCCGAGTCAACTAGCCGTAAAAATCTTCCAACACTGCAAAACTTTTCTCATCTAGTTAATTTGGCAGCTGCAGTATTTTTTTCATATAGTTATGCGCCGGGTTCTTGGTTTTCTCGTAGAGAACAACTTGACGTCAGAGGAGCGCGCCGCTACCCGTTTTTGTAACCTTCCGCGGGTAACTTCGCTGGCGGCCGAGAGAGTACTCGAAGGTCATGAACATTCCAAAGTTCTGCACATTCCCTCTGTGCTTTTCCCCAAATCCTGGGAACTGTTGCAATGTGCAGAAGCAAAATGGCAAAAAGGAGAGTATAGAGTTACTGTGACTTGGACTTAAGAAAGAAAGAAAGCATTTTAAGTATTACAGGATTTTAAGGCCAGAAAAGGGGTAAATTCACAAACTAATTTTATCTTACTTCATTAAGATTAACTAACCCTTCACCAGCCATCCACATGGATAACACCTCCAACTTACAATAATTTTAACGGTACATACATATATATATTCCCCTTTTTGTTTACACAACTTAATCATTTTAATGACCACTTTTGGGTACTGTTTATAGCACACACACGCACACACACACACATATATATATTATATATATATAATATATAGAGAGAGTCTATATATTATACAGAATGAGCATTTGAGAGAGGACGTGTAGTTGGGCTCAAAGAAGACGGTTGGTCTAATAGGTGAATTGCTCGACATTTGGCTAGGAGCGATGCCACTATTTGACAATGTTGGCAGGAATGGGTAAACCATGGCCCAACACAGCGTCAAAAAGGAAGAGGTCGGCTTAGAGAAACGGCAGAACGTATGAACCGAGCAATCGTCAGAGCGGCACTCACAGCCCCAGATTTTTCATTATCATCGATCGTACGTGCAACTGGTGCTTCAGTGACCACAAGGACCATTCATAGGCGGCCCAGGGAAAGGGGGATGAGTTCACGGGGCCCCTTGTGCCGAATACCATTGACCTCTGTACACCGACAAGCCCGTTTGCAGTGGTGTCAGGCACATTCGACCTGGAACGTCAGTGACTGGAGTAGAATTGTCTTCAGTGATGAGTCCTGCTTTGAACTGACACTCGAATACCAGCGAATACGTGTCTGGAGACGCCCCGGACAGTGGTGGGATACCAACCTAACTGTCTTCCGCCATATGGGCCGACAACCAGGAGTGATGGTCTGGGGTGCCATTTCATTTGGGTAGTCATCGGCGACACCTTTACAGCACAGCGGTGCGTCGACGATATTCTACGCCTCGTTGTGTTGCCCTTCATATAACGCCATCCAGGGCTTACATTTAAGCAAGATAATGCCCGCCCGCACACGGCGAGAGTTTCCACCGCTTGTCTTTGCTTGCCCAACGCTACCTTAGCCAGCAAGGTCGACGGATCTCTCCCCTATAGAGCACGTTTGGAGCATTATGGGCAGGGCCCTCCAACCAGCTCGGGATTTTGAAAATTTAACCGCCAATTGGACAGAATTTGGCCCGATATCCCGCAGGGGGACATCCGCCACCTCTATCAATCAATGCCAAGTCAAATAACTGCTTTTATAAAGGCAAGAGGTTAACCAATGCATTATTGACATTTTCACTTTCTGAAGCACTTTCTCTTGAATAAATCATCCAATTTTTTTCAAATTGCAATCATTTGTTTTTCCGTACATGTACATAACATCTACCGATTTTTCTCCCATTCGGATAACTCCCTGTAGGTGCGTCGTTTTTTTTGTCTAAGAGTGTATATAATACACACACACACATATATATATGAAATGTCCGGAGTGGACATCCCGTGAAAATACTGCAATCGAGGCCGTAACAAAGATTCCAAATCATAATTAATGAATACAGTTTATTCGACGTAAAGATTAACACATCTTAATCAGTTCGGAGCCAGCCCGCGTCTCTCGCAAAAATGTGCCAAAATAGAATTAGGTGAAAGAGGTTGCCAGAATTGGCGGAGGAAGTTAGTATATGGAAGGCGAAGCGTTTACGTCAAGACAAGAAGGACGGGTTACCATGGCAGAGATGAAGTACAGAATGGGCGATTATAGGTAGTTAGTAATATTATCACAGAATATCCCCCCCATCTAAAATGGATTGGAGCCGCGGCCGTCGATCGAAGCTGGCTCGAGATTGAAGCTGGCTCGAAAATCACAAATTTTTATGTTAAAATATACAATAGAAAAACATAATAATATGGCATAATCTTAAAACAAATAGCTGGAGAAAAATAAAAATGGAATCGTACACTTAAATGAAGACACTAATAAAAACAGATGTAAAGACGTTCCAAATACAGATACAAGAAAAAATATTGTGTAGGTCTCAGTCCCTGACATGTGTATCACAGTCTGAAATGTTTTCAGAGTAATGGACGGGTACAGTTCACATAGTAGTAAAAGTCACAAAAGTTATTTTTATTCACACTCTTTATCGTGGAGTAGGGTTTAGTTCTTTTGGAGATCTCCTGGGTTGTAGTCACATTTTTAGAAAAAATAATGTTCTTTGTTGTTCTTTGTCCGTTGCACATTAGTAATTGACTTTTCTTTGAGCAAAACACTATCTATATTTTATTTTATTTTTTTTCTAGATCATGTACACTAAAATATTAAAATTATTCTTTCAGCAATTAGTAGAATAAATTTACCAAATGCTGTCAAAATTAACTTTCAACATCAATACCACATGTCTGGTACCTCATGTTGCAAAATTCGAACAAAATATAAATTCCAACAATTGACACTGACATTCAACTGTTGTGGGAAAAAACCAAGACAATACAAACATAAATTTGAGGTATGTGACATGTTGTGAGTACATCCTCGTGAGCGTTTACCAAAGGGAAGGTGCTTCCACCCTGAAACTCAAGTTGAGCAAACTGCACAAAATGAAAAGGGGCAGGCAAGTTTCTCAAACATGAGAGGGAAAAGCAACTGTTCAAAGGGAACATTTGAAAAGTGCGAAGAGACAGGGAGGACAGTGAGTGGAAACCCCAGTATAAAAATCAATAATATTTATCTAGTACATAGTATTTCATATAAAATGTAGTAAGCTTCAAAAAGTTAAAAAAAATATGTGAGTTTCACTTACACTCACGGGGTTTCTTCAAAATTAACTAGTATGTCGATAGGACAGGAATGCTACAAAGAAAGATTAAGGATAGCTGAATGATTTACATATTGGTAACTTATTTGTGGTGTAGTTTGAACTTCTCAGGTGAATAGTAAAATCTCAATTTTGATGAATGTACAATTTCAGTGGGTTTTTTCGTGTGGTAATTTTCTTTATCAATTTCATAATTAACTTCAGATAATTTTTTAATAATCTGGTAAGGTCCTGAATAAGGAGAGGTCAACTTTCTAGTGTTTGGGTATTCGAATTCCTCATATATTACTAAGTCTCCAGGTTGAAATTTAGATTCTTCAAATCTAGTATCATATCTCGTCTTATTTTTCTGGTGGTATTCAAGAGTTCTGGTTTTAGCTAAAGTTCTTGCTTCATTAAGTGGAGGATAAGTATTTTGGTCAATTGGAGAATCAAACGGGAGTTTGCCAAATAATAAGTAGGCAGGGGTGAACTTAGTTACAGTATGAGGTGAGTTGTTATATTCAGTAACAACTTGCTCTAGCACTTTTGTCCACGGAACCTTTTTAGAAGTAGCATTTACCTTACATTTTAGGCGGGTTACAAGAGATTGATTTACCCTCTCCACTTTTACGTTGGTCTGGGGATGATGAGAAGTCAAAAGTTGTTTCACATTATGGTTTTTAAGAAATTTTTTGAATCTGGATGATGTAAAAGCTGCGTTTCTATCGCTTAACACTTTCTCTTGAATTTGCACATTAAAAATTTGACTTAGACAATTTGCATATGTTTCTGAAGTTACACTCTTTGAGGGAAATGCCCATACATATCGGGTTGCATGATCAATCACTATATGCAAATATTTTTTTGGTTGAGTTGTAATAATTAAACCCTCCTACAGTATCAATAGATAAACATTCAAAAGGTTGGTCAGTTGAGGGCACTTCCTGCAGGAATCCAAATCGTTTCTGTTTTTTCTTTTTATTTAGCTGGCAAGTATGACAATGTTTCACGAAGTTTCCTATATCTTCACTAATATGGGGCCAATAATATTGAGGGGTAATTAAATTTAGCATAATTTGAACTCCTGGATGTCCGAAATTTTCATGGGTATTAGTTAACAATTTTAATCTTAAGGATTTAGGTACTACAATTTTACAAAAGTTCTTTTTCTTAATTACCATCATGTCATTAATTTCTTTATAATTTTTACCACACACATTGTCAATTTTCTGTTGTTGAATTATTTCATTCCTATCTATTAAATGTACACAGTGTTGGAGATGTTGAGAAACGGGATGTCTTGAAAGCATATCAGCCTCAATGTTAGTAGAACCCTTCTGATATCTAATTTCGTAGTCATTAATTTCTTTATAATTTTTACCACACACATTGTCAATTTTCTGTTGTTGAATTATTTCATTCCTATCTAGTAAATGTACACAGTGTTGGAGATGTTGAGAAACGGGATGTCTTGAAAGCATATCAGCCTCAATGTTAGTAGAACCCTTCTGATATCTAATTTCGTAGTCATACATGCTCAATTTAAGGGACCAGCGGAATAATCTACCTTTTAAATTTTTAACATTTTTAACCAAACAAGTGCCGCATGATCAGTATGTATGACAAATTTTTGCCCATGGAGATAATAATGAAATTTGTCTAATCCGTCAACAATGGCTAAACATTCCAATTCTGTATTTGCGTAATTCTTTTCATAATCTCTTAAAGTTCTCGAATGGTATGATACAGGGTGAAGAATATTATTTTGATCTGGTTTCTTCAAAACAGCTCCAACAGCACTTTGGGAGGCATCCACATAGAGGTGACATGGTTTACTAGAATCGTATAACTGTAACACTGGTTTTGATATTAAGATTTCTTTCAACTCGTCAAAAGCTTGTTGACATGTTACATCCCAATGCCACACAACATTCTTTTTCAGTAATCTATTAAGAGGAGCTCTAATTTTGGCATAGTTGGGAATGAATCGGTTATAAACATTTACACTACCGAGAACTCTTTGTAACTCTTTGGTATTATTAGGATTTTTCAATTTTTTAATAGTTTCAATATTATGATTCTCAGGAATTACTCTACCATTTTTTACTTCATAACCTAGAAATTTTATCTGATCCCTAGCAAACACACATTTCCCTTGGTTTAATTTAATATTTTCTCTTTTAAACACTTCAAATAATATACTTAAATGTTCCAAATGTTCTTTCTCAGAAGAAGAGTAGACAATTATGTCATCAAAGTAGTTACATGCAAAATCAATTTTGCTTTTTGTTAAAATACGCCTAATGGTTCTGTTAAAAATGGCTGGAGCATTTTTCAGTCCAAAGGGGAGCCTTAGCCACTCGAATAACCCAAAGTTTGTACTGAAAGCCAGCTTTTCAGTATCTGCGGGGTGAATGGGAATATGCCAGAAACCAGATCTGAGGTCAAGGGTAGAAAAAAATTTGGCGTTACTCAATTTATCTAATAAAGTATCAATTCTGGGCAAAGGTTCTGCATCTGTTTTAGAAAGGGAATTCAATTTTTGATAATCAATGCACAATCTTGTTTTCTTACCCTCCTCACGTTTGAGTACCAAACACACAGGTGAACTGTACGGGCTGCAAGTTTCCTTAATTATGCCTGCTTTCAACAATTGATCAATTTCTGATTTAATTTCTCCCTCTTCCTTAGGGGAAGTTCTATAGGGTCTTAGAGATACAGGCAAGTTAGATGTTAAGTTAATTCTTTGGGGTTCAATATTAATACAACCAACATCATATTTACTTTTGGAAAATACAAATGAATTTTTAATTAACAAGTTTTCTAAATTATTTTCTTTTCGATTAAGATTCTGAGAAACAACATTGGTTACAGAGTCAACAGTTTTAGGTATGGTATCATTTAGAATTATATTCTCATTATCATCTTCATAGTTATTTTGAACAAAATACTCAGGTTGAGGACTGGACTTATTTTGGCTGTTGAACAGACCACCTTGGAATTGAATATGGAGTGACATATTTGCCTTTGGCATATTACCTTCATAATTAATTATTACAGATTTTTGTTTTACCTCTAGATTTTTACAATCAATATCAATTTCATAAATTTTACATTCATTTAGACCTAATATTACATAATCCAAGTTATTGTCAATTACATATAACACAATAACTCTGATAATTTGGCCAATTTTCATCTTAACCTTACAGATTTTGTTCATTACAATATGGCCTTGTGTTTGTACAACTTGTATACCTCTTATTCTGGTTATTTTCAAATTTAACTGTCGAGCAGTTCTGGTGGATATCACTGACAGAGTTGCGCCACTGTCTATTACACAGTCTACATATTTATTGTTTGACACATAGCCGGACACCTTTAATAGTCAGGAATTGGGAGTATTCTCTGAGGGTGGTTCAATTGCAAGGGGTGAAGTCCTCTCATTATCAGCTCTTTCCATTCTGAATGGGCAAATTTGATGCCAATGAAAACCATTTGGAATACCTCTCTCTGTACATATTCTACATGGAGTAGGAGACAAAGTTGGTGAGTTATCATAATTATGATGGCTAGAAAATCTAGGGTTATTGCTCCGATAGTTAGGATTAGATGGTCTTTGGTATCGATAGAAATTATGAGGTCTCTGGTAAGTATTTTGCCTCGGGGCATAAGTTCTAACATCATTTGTATATCTTGGTACATCTGACCTATTCCAAGTTTGGGAATCATTCCTAAAGTAATCATTTCTGTTTTGAATTTGGGGAGTTTTAAAAAAGGGAGTTACATATCTGGGCGAGTCATTACTTGGTTGTGGATTCTCTCTTATTTTTACCAGTCTGTGAGCTTGATTAAGCCAAGCAATTGGGTCAGCAGGGGAATTAATGGTCATTAATGATTTTAGTTCTCCGGGGAGGCCATCAGTTAAACCCTCCATGATCATTTCACTTTTTAAATTTAACTTTTTTCCGATTTCTAATTTTCTCCTGAAATATTTTGTAATATCATCGTTTACATTAAATTTTAACCCTGCAAAATCACTAAAGGTAGTTAAGGTAGGGGTGAAAAAAATGCTCTTTTAATACAGTTACTAATTCTGTAAAATTATTAACTTGATAACAATTTTGAATATAAACGTTAAGTGCCTTTCCCTTTACAAATCGTGAAAAATTTTTTAGTTCCCAATCATCATCTTTGTTTCCTTCGATACATTTTTTATTAAAATAAGATAACCATGAATCTATATCAATAAAGCCTTCCTCAAAGGGCACAATGTTAATTTCGTTTTCAACATTCGGGATTCTAAAATAATCGTCATGTTCGACATTTACTTTGGCTGTGTTCCTTTTACTTTTACAATACCAGAAAATTACAAAAATAATATAATTACTGACCTGCTTACAACACCAATTTTCGTACTGTAAATTACAATACTAAATAAGAACTTTTTTTTTAATGTAAAGCACTCTGATGGTAACTTGAAAATTTGTTTTTATGAGCTTCTTTGATTTTAGAGCAGCGTTCGGCGTTCACTCTAAAATCGTAATTATTTTCTTGACTTTACGATGGCGTAGTCCAAAACGGAAAGAAAAAATGGTGAGGTCAGGCGGAAACGAAACTGGAACGAACAGGAACAATGGCATCTTTACTTGCTTCGATGTAGTCGATTTCTATAGCAATTTCATGGTTTTCGATGAGGAATGTTTTAGCTTTGGTCATTTTCTTTCAAGAACGCATTCAGGAACGCATGCGGAAAATAAAGCAAAAGTCCTGTAGAACAATGGAGGGAATTCAAACCGAAAGTAGCGTAGAACGAAGACTTTTTAACTTGTTCAATTTTGCAGTCGCATTTTTAAAATTCGAATCCTGTCGAGCTCTCTGAAATGTCCGGAGTGGACATCTCGTGAAAATACTGCAATCGAGGCCGTAACAAAGATTCCAAATCATAATTAATGAATACAGTTTATTCGACGTAAAGATTAACACATCTTAATCAGTTCGGAGCCAGCCCGCGTCTCTCGCAAAAAAGCGCCAAAATAGAATTAGGTGAAAGAGGTTGCCAGAATTGGCGGAGGAAGTTAGTATGTGGAAGGCGAAGCGTTTACATCAAGACAAGAAGGACGGGTTACCATGGCAGAGATGAAGTACAGAATGGGCGATTATAGGTAGTTAGTAATATTATCACATATATATATATATATATATATATATATTTACAGGGTTTCCACTTATATCCATTACACCCCCTTAACTTTTAAACCGGGACAGCTTATGTCATAAAGTTGGTATCTAGGTATAGTAAAATGGCTATGCGCTACTCGATGAGACAATTTACAACGCCACCTATCTGAAAATTTTGGAATTAGCGTTTTTATCTCAAAACCGGTGCGGGATACGGGAAAAAAGTCAATTTCAAAGGTGTTCAGCATCATCGATATTTAGTAAGAAAAGACACCTTGAGCACATTAATGCTAAAATAAAACTGTAAAAATGAACATTCGTTTGGTCACGATTTTCAACACTATGGCGTCGTGAACCTCGAGCGAAGCTGGAAAAGACCACCCCACGGACTGAATACCAGCCTGTGTTGTGGCGAAGGGGAAACGCAAGGGATTCGCTTTCATGAGGACCATGGTTCTGTCCCCACCAGTTGCGAGTTTTACTGAATGTCTCTACAAACTATGAAAACTTTCTGGACTATGAAAACTATAAAAACTTTAAACAACCATGTATGGTATAAAAATCGCACGGATTTCATGTATTATGCAAATGAGGATGGAACGTCACACCTGTTCACCAGTTATTAGTGTAGTATAAGAAGGAGGCATTTGCTGGGTTGTACTTTAAAGCTGAGGGTTATGGCAGAATTTGGCATTTCAGAGTATTGCGAGATATTGTTAATATACGATGAATGTGGACATAAGGCAAAAGCAGCTGCAAGGCTGTATCGTGAACGTTTTCCTGCAGGCCCGCATCCTACACGGCAGACCATCGTAAAAGTTGTTAAATGTTTAAGGGAGACGGGCTGCGTGACCAGCCCACCTCGAGTTCTTAGACTTCGTAATATAGGACGAAAAGTGCAACCGGAACATGTGCTATCATACGCTCTCGCCCATCCTCAGAGCAGCACAGAAATGAACAGTGACAATTGTGGCCTCTCAAAAAGCCACGTTTGGAAAATCCTCAATGATTGAGGTGTTCATCCATACCGAACCCGACCAGGGGAAGGATTGCTGCCAAGAGATTCGGAGAGACGTTACACGTGGTGCAACTTTGTGATGAATAACTTAGAGGTCCACCCAACTTTCCTGGCAGTCATAATGTGGACAGATGAGGCATGTTTTTTACGTAACGGAATGTGGAATAGACAGAACGTTCATACCTGGTCGATGGAAAATCCGAGATATGCTGTCGAAGTTCGACATCAAGTACGATGGTCGGTAAATGTTTGGTGCGGAATTTCTCATGACAGGCTCATTGGACGTTAAGACATCAAACGTTAAGCAGTACCTAATGGAGGCATTTGAGAATCAAATCATTGGATATGGTGGTTTCGTAGAGTGGACCCCGCGCTCACCCTACTTGACCCCATTGGACTTCTTCTTAGGAGGAAACATAAAAGGGCAGGTATATGCGACTCCTCCGCCATGATTGCAGGATCTTCGACGACGCATTACTGATGCTTGTTCCTCCTTAATACCTGCCATGTTTCACAATGTATAGCGAGAAATCCAGTCTAGAGTGAAAATGTCTAAAGTGGCTAATGGAGAGTATTTTCAGCAACATAAATAAATGATCCTGAAGATAGGAAAGTGTCTCAATTTCTTTCTTCCACTCTTTATGACATAACAATTTTCGAAATCGTGACCAAACAAATGTTCATTTTCTACATTCTGTTATAAGTATTAATGTGCGCAAGGTGTTTTTTCTTACTAAATCGATGATGCTGAACATCTTTGTAATTGACCTTTTTCCCATATCTCGTATCGTTTTTAAGATAAAAACGCTAATTTGCCGATAGATAGCGTTGTAAGTTGTCTCATCGAGTTGCGCATAGCTTTTTTACTATACCTAGACACCAACTTTATGGCCTAAGCTGTCACCGTTTTGAAGTTAAGGGTGTGTGAAAGATATAGGGGGAACGCTGTATATATATATATATATATATATATATATATATATATATATATATATATATATTGTCACGATGATTTCGTGGAATACGGAAATGATACGAAGCGTAGATCAGAACAGATTTTATTCACCAGATTGTGGGGAACATCACCTTAAATACACCTCTGGATACTTCCCGACATTCCCACCGGAAGTGTGAGAAATATTCCAGAAACCTCTGGAACCGGAACTGAAATGAATAATAGATAAATTTTTATACAGCTCGCATGCAGAGCAAATTAAAATAAACGATGTTCTTGCACCCCGACGGCGGCTGCTTTCGATACCGGGACCTTCAGATTAGTCGTCGGGAGCGATACCGCTGAGCCACCGTTGCTCCGGTAAAATGTGGCATTACTCCCTCCCTGCAAAACAGCGCCTCGCTGTTTGTATTAAAATGATATGTTACGTGATTTTTGCTCTAGACCGCGTAAGGGGACCGGCATAAGATCTGGATGGTGCGTCGTGAGACTGTTCTCGTTCAACATTTTCTGCTTCTGGGTTGTTGCTGTTGTTATCGGCATCCAAATAAGCGTCTTGAGAGTCTGGGTTGTAATACGGTTTCATCCGGAGCACATGAACTACTTCTTTCGATTTCCTCCCTCTTGAAGTAGGGTCAAAATCTTCCACTTCGTAAGTGACGTCAGATAACCGCCGCAAAATCTTATAGGGACCAAAATATTGCTCAATAGTTTTTCTGATAGTCCAACTTTTTTTATCGGGATGAAAGCCCACACTAGATCACCAGGCTTATAAGTTACCATCTGGTGTCTGGCATCATAACGATGACTATCCTTTGCTTGAGCATTTAATGTTCGGAGTCGGGCCAACTGTCTTGACTCCTCAGCTTTTGTAATTAAGTCGCTTAAATAGTTATCTTCCTCCTTACCATCAAAACATGGAAACATGGTGTCAAGTGTAGTCTCAGCTTCTCTTCCATGGCACAGAAAGAATGGGGAAAAGCCAGTCATGTCCTGTTTAGCAGTGCTGTACGCGAAGGTAACAAACGACAAAACTGCGCCCCAATTCTTCTGTTCTAAGTCGACATAGATGGAGAGCATTTCCTTGAACGTTTTGTTAAAGCGTTCAGTCAGCCCGTTCGTCTGTGGATGGTATGCCGTTGTCATTTTATGTGAGATATTACACAGCCCATTAAGTTCATGAATCGTTTTTGAATGAAAGACCTGACCTCGATCACTGATTAGTACTCTTGGGGCTCCGTGCATCAAAATAATGTCTTCCAAAAGAAATTTAGATACTTCCGGCACACCAGCATTTGGAAGAGCTCTTGTAACAGCGTAGCGAGTTAAGTAATCGGTGCAAACGATTATCCATTTATTTCCTCGATTCGACTTCGGGAATCTTCCCAGTAGATCTATGCCAATCCGTTGAAACGCTGACTCGGCGGGAGGTATCGGTACTAGACGCCCAGGCGGCTGTTGTGGAACAGATTTCCTTCGTTGGCATTCTCGGCAATGAGTGACGTATTGGCGCACACTACTATATAGACCCGGCCAATGAAACCTCTTACGGACCCTGCCATAGGTTATAAGGAATCCCAGGTGTCCAGCCGTCGGTTCGTCATGAAAATGCTTTAGTATGTCGGTTCGATGATCTTTCGGAACTACTGGTAACCATTTTTTTCCACATGGATCAAAGTTTTTCTTATACAGGATACCATTGATCAGCTGGTAACTCTTGCGTGAGTTATTACCGTCTTCTTTGGATTTTCTTTCACATTGTATCAGTTTCGCAATTTTAGGGTCCTTCAGTTGTTCTGCAGCAAGATTCAATTGTGTAATAACAGAAATGATTCCCGATAGCGAATTGTCATTTTCCACAGGATTCCTCGAGAGGCTAGCTGCGTCTTTGTGTTTCAATCCACTCTTATAAACAATGGAGATGTTGTGTGCTTGAAGGCGCAAAGTCCACCTTGACAATCTTTCAGAAGGATCCTTCAGACCGGCTAGCCAACACAAGGAATGATGGTCCGTCACAATCGTAAAAGCTTTACTGAAAAGGTAGGGACGGAATTTATAGCCCATTCGGCCGCAAGGCATTCTCTCTCTATCGTAGAGTAATTCTTCTCAGCTTTCGTTAAACTTCTAGAGGCATAAGCTATTACCTTTTCCTCGCCATTCTGTACTTGGGTTAGGACGGCTCCAATGCCATATCCGCTGGCGTCAGTGTGTATTTTGGTGGGGGAGTTTTCATCGTAGAGTCCAAGCACAGGATCCGAAATTAGCGCTCCCTTCAAGTCGTCGAAAGCGTCTTCTTGGTCACAGCCCCAGTGGAACTTTGAGTCACCCTTTAACAATATTTGAAGGGGTCGTGCTCTGTGACAGAAATCTCTAATGAATCGCCGATAGTACGAACAAAGTCCCAAAAAATTGTTGACATCCAACAAGTTTCTTGGCGACGGAAATTCCTTTACGGCCCGTATTTTGTCGACATCGGGTCCAACACCCTTACCAGACACCTGATGTCCGAGGATCTTAATTTCTTCAGCGCCAAAAAGACATTTCTTTGTATTAAGATTAAGGCCTGCATTCTGAATGCACTGCAGCACAGTAGTTAATCGGTTCAGATGATCATCAAATGTTTCAGAAAAAAATTATTGTGTCATCTAAGTAGCACAGACGCAATGTCCACTTAAGATGACGCAATAAGTTATCCATCATTCACTCGAAGGTAGCAGGGGCATTGCCCAAGCCGAAAGGCATAACTTTAAATTCGTACAACCCCTCAGATATTATGAAAGCTGTCTTCTCACGGTCTTCTTCCTCGACGCGTGGGACTGGGAGATGAGCTCCTGGTGTCTGGTCGGGTGAAATCGACATATGGACTTCTGGCTTCGTTGATACCTCTTCGATCGGCCCAATAGTTATTGAATACGGCTCTCCTTTCCCGGCAGTACTGGATAACATGGCCTGTCCGTCCGCAGTGGAAGCAGACTGGTCTGTTGTCGGGGGTTCGCCAAACCTCAGTCTTCCTCTGTGGGGTCATAGGCGTCGGTTTGACTTTTCTTGCAACATCAGCGTAGGAAGTTTGACGCTTTGATTTTGCTTCAGTCCAGGGAGATGGTTCATTATTTACAGGTGCTAGGGTTTTGACATCTTCATCGCGAACAAGTAACTCAATAGCTGTAATATGTGCTTCGGGTTCAGTAGCCACTGGCGCCAGGACGCGTTCAACCTATTCGGGGACTATTTGTCGAATTAGACTGGCAAGGTCGGATTGTTCCTGGATGGCGCCATGGGTACGACATTCGAAAGTCGTTCAAACTTATGCGGCTTTGTGCGCTTTTACTGCATATTTTCGATATATTGGCACCATTTTGTAAAGTATGCAGTCGTGGCGATTTCCTTCGTAACCAAGGCCTGGTATACGTTTTCGGCCACTCCCTGCATTAGATGCGAGAGTTTTTCTTCTTCCGTCATATTTGGGTTTGCCTCATGACATAGTCCTAACACACTCTGGATGTATGATTGATTACCTTCACTAGGTTTCTGGGCACGGATTTTTAGCTGATCTTGGGCTTGCCGAACATAGTAGGTCGTATCACCAAAAGCCTTTTTTAGTTCCTCGCTGAAAACTTCCCATGACGTCAGTCGGGCTTCATTATTTTCATACCATTGTTTTGCGGTACTGTCAAGGAAGAAATAGGTATTTGCTAAACACACCAGGTCACTCCATGCTTTGTATTTTGCTACTCGCCCAAATTCCTTCAACAATTTTCCTGGATCTTGACCAGCTTCCCCTCTGAAAATCGAGGGATTGCGTTGTTGCCGAATTAAAGGCACAACAGATACTGCAGGTTTTTCTTCCATCGCTAACTCTCGTCTTTTTCGAGGTTCGGGATTCCACAGTCCAAATTCAGGTGGCACTCCTTGGAGTCTTCGACTTTTTCGGTTTTCTTCTGAATCCAGAATTCAGCTTTACCCGGCGCCTCCACCAAACGCCACGATGATTTCGTGGAATACGGAAATGATACGAAGCGTAGATCAGAACAGATTTTATTCACCAGATTGCGGGGAACATCACCTTAAATGCAACGCTGGATACTTCCCGACATTCCCACCGGAAGTGTGAGGAATATTCCAGAAACCTCTGGAACCAGAACTGAAATAAATAATAGATAATTTTGCATACAGCTAGCATGCAGAGGAAATTAAAATAAACGATACATACATACATACATACATACATACATACACATACAGGTTTATTTTTATTAATCTGATACTACTCAGAGGCATGTGTAGCACGATCTGTTAACCAGAATTTCCACTAAATTTGATAGAGAGACTAAGAACGATATGGGAAAGAGTTTCCGGGAAAAAAAGAAAAAGTTCCAGAACTCTCCGATAGGGGAAGATATGGCGCTGTTGTTATCAGCGCACCTGAGATTTGCACAAAATGCATGTAAACCGTCAAAATGCACACTATAAATGTAAAAATGACTGTATTTATTATTTATTTTCAAATGAGAAGTAAAAAGGATATTAGCTTTCATTGATGAAAGTGTTCGAAAGATGTAATGTCATAATATCGAGTAAATTCGGAAAAGTAAATTCTTAAATTTTAAATCAACAAAAAAAAGAAAAATTCTGAAAAATAGAACATTCTTAGTCTCTTTTATATTGTTGCCATATTCTTATAAAGTATGGATTCTTTAAACAGTTATATGAAAAAATATGTTTGTAATAAAAATTGGACTACCAGGGTAATGGTACTGTTTTTGAAAATATAATTTTACATTAATTTGAAACATTTAAGGTTTTTTAGATTATGAATCAAGATTAAGCCAAAAGAGAGTCAGTAATGTAGATATTTTTGAAATAAATTTATGTTTTGGCAATACCATGTCTATGTGATAGAGTATACATATATATATATAATCTATAAACACGAACTTTACATATGATAGAACTATTGAATGTTTGAAGAAGAAAGAAGTGAGGGAAATGAAAAGGTATTTTTATGATAAATATGCTATTTGAAAAAGTAGAAAAATAAAGCAGGAAAGATATCGCGCTGTTGTTGTCAGCGCACCAGAGAATTTACACAAAATGCAAGTAAAACGTAAGTTGTGAATAAAAAATATTATAATAAATTTTATAGTTTAAGTTGCTATGGAAATTGGTAAACGTGATAACCTGAAAGTTAAAATCTAACCTTTTATCATATATCCCTATTTTTATTTCTCTATTTTGAATTTTTAATTTTAAATCCAGATAATTCGCACAAAGATTATTATCGTTAGTCCGGTTTAAAGTTAGTTCCTTTGAGTAGATTTGATTAAGAAATTCCAAATCGTTGCAGTTAAAAATTATGAGATCATCAATATATCTAAATCCGGTGACATTATTTGAGTTAAGAAATTTAGTTTCGTAAAAATGTAAGAACTGCAACGATTTCGAATATATATATAGTATTTCGATATATATATATAGTGTATATTTATATATATATATATATATATATATATATATATATTTATATGTAATAAATTTTAAGATAATAACCTAAGATTTATCAAATCGGTGTTTTCCGCGTGGCAACAGATTAAGCATAGCAAAAGATTTGCACTCAGATTCTATGGTGACGATAAGTTGTTCCAATCTCTGAATTAGTGTAAAAGTGGTCTAGAATATAGGATGTAAGCGGTTAGAAGTATTATCTAATTCTTCTTACGTTAATGCAGCTTACCCCAAAATTTAAAAATACTCAAGATTTACAACTGTATCTCAAATTATTTGAAAGCAAAGGTATCCAAAAATGAATGGGTGTCATTTTTGTTAGGACTTCTTCCCTCCGACCTAACCGAACAAATTGCAAAGGAAGACGTAGAGGAAATAAAAGAATATGACTTCGTAAAACATTTCTTAAGAGATGCAAGCAAAATCCGGAAAAGCTCCGTCAATTATTTTATTCCCATCGAAAAGAGAATACGACCTCTTGGCGTTCTTTCGCCCCTGAATTAAATGCATATTTCACGGAATATCTGCGAGAGTTAGAAATTGATACATTCGACAAGTTAAAGGATTTAATCATTGCGAATCAACTTAAATTTAGAGTCAACGATGAGTGAAAGGAGCACTTCATAGACAAAAGGCAACTTTTACTTCCCCGTATGTGGTAGCCGACAAATTAGGTCAGTATGAAAGTGTTCGATCTGCATAAAGGAAAAATAAGACTCTAACAGAAAAAAAACCTAGTTGAACCCCAATACAATAAAAATAGTTTTAAAACCTCATTTCGGCCAACACAAGAAAGGAATTTTCCAAATTATTCACAAAAAGGCTATCTACAAAATTCTGTTAGGAATTTTAATCTAAGTAAAAATAAACCGTATTGGCAAAATCAAAATAAATTTCAGTATTCGCAACAACAAGAAACTCAGAATTTTTATCCGTACAAGAATAAAAATAAAAATCAGAACATTAGGGATATGTCAGAACCTGCGGAACCGATAAGCCATTATGATCATTCTACGAATGAGGAAATACCAGTTCAGGTTAATAAATGAAGGAATCCTGAGCAGAAACCGGAAAAGAATAAAGCCTGACAATTACTCACTGTTGTCATGTTAGTAATCGGATGGGACAGTAAATTACTGAAGTTGAGAAGTGTTTGCGATACCGGATCGAACGTCTCTATTATTCCCTGAAAGTCCTTAAATCTTATACAATATCGAGAAAAACCCTATAAAAATAATAAACCACCCATTCACCAAACTTCTGGTATTATTTCTAATTACCTAACAGTCGAAACTCAAGTGAAGATAGAGCAAGTTAAATGGGATATGGAACTGTTAACCATCGAAACCAATATTCCTTATTATTTACTTTCCTTAAGGGATATTCAAAATTTCCATTTGCATTTAAACATACCAACTTTCCAGATAATGCAATAAGGGAAAATTGTAAATTTCGAAACTGTAAATTCAAATCTATCGTCGCTGTCTTTAAATATGTCGGATAGGGAATCTAAGACTTCAACTAGCGAGAATTTTGTTTCACCCTCTAGCTTAGAAAAATGCACGGTACCTGTGGAAGGAAATTCACCTCGGGATATCGCAGCAGAAGGTCTGGACTCCTTGTTGGATAACTTCTTGCATATTTTCTTGGAGGATATATATGATGTGGGTTGTATTAGGCTCGAGCCACAGAAGGTAATACTTACTTCTGAACTGCAAGGGGCCTTACGGCCATATCGTGCATCACCTCCCGATAATAAAAGAATCGCGGCGGAGATCGAAAAACTGTTAGAGGCTAAAATCATACGCCCATCACATAGTCCGTATGCTGCACCCGTCACGTTAGTCATGAAAAAGGATGAAGGAAGAAAAACGAGAATGTGTATCGATTATAGGAAGTTAAATCAAATTACAAAAACTGACTCTGAACCTGTCCCAAAAATAGGCGTTATTAGACCAATTAACTAAGGCAAAAATTTTCTCTACCTTAGATTTAACATCGGGATATTGACATATCAAAATCAAAGACAGTGACACTGAAAAATTAGCGTTCATGTAAAATTTTGGTTTGTACGAGTGGTTGAGACTCCCATTTGGATGGAAAAATGCCCCAGCACTATTTCAAAGAACGATAAGACAAATTTTAAACAAACACCAGGTTAATTTTGCTCTAAATTATTTTGACGACATTATCATCTATTCAGAAACCTGGGAAGAACATTTACAACATCTAAACAAAATTTTTGCCATCTGTGAAAAAGAAAATATTAAGCTTAAACAATCGAAATGTCAGTTTTGTAAAACCTTAATTAAGTTTTTAGGATATGAAGTCTCAAAGGGACAGTGTTCCCCTAGTATCATTAACATTGAGGTTATTAAAAAGCTAATTCCACTGAAAAATGTAAAGGAACTGCAAAGATTTTTGGGCAGCATAAATGTATATCATAAATTTATTCCTAGCTATGCAAAATTACGTTGGCCCCTTAATAAATTGCATAAAAAAGAAAGATGGGTACGGTCAGAAGAATGCCAAAAAGCTTTTCAAAGGTTAAAGGATTCTCTAATCTCTAAACCAATATTGTCTCTTTTCAACCCAAGTTTTAAGTGCTATTTGTATGTGGATGCCTCGCAAGAATCTCTAGAGGTTGTGTTGAAGCAGGAACATCCTGATGGATCACAGTATCCCATTTCTTTCAACTCCAGACAATTGAGACCCTATGAAAAAAATTACGCTATCAGCGAACTAGAATGTCTTGCGATAGTCGACGCTCTAGATAAACACTATCATTACCTACATGGCAGTCATTTTACAATACACACGGACCATGCCGCTCTAGTATGGCTTAAAAGTATCAAGCATTTTACCGGGAGATTATTCCGTTGGTCGCTTAAACTCTCTATGTATGATTACAAAATTAAATATAAAAGGGATCTTCCAATTTCAGGCTAATTTGCTTTATAGGAATCCGATCTCGCATCATATTCTACAAATGACGCATCTAATATAAAAGAGAAAATTAATGGAACACCAGTATCTAGATAGTGTAAATAATATAAAATACAGCAAGATTAACGATATTTGGACTATTACAAAAAAGGGCATAAGGAAAAATTGTTGTACCATTCTCTTTAAGACAGGAATTAATTGAAAAAATGCACCACGAATCCGGACTCCAGGAAAAAAATGTTATGTTTAATTTCCCCACAGTATTACTGGCAGGATATAATTAGATATATTAGTAAATATGTCAAACATTGTGAGGTTTGCCAGCTAAATAAAAAATCTCACCATAAAAAGTTTGGCCTTTTACAAGTGTTGCCTCCCTCAGATGAACCTTTCGACATGCTTTATATTGACACCGTAAGAGGATTCAACTATTATAATTCTACAAAGAAATACTTGTTTGTTATTATTGATCATGCAACTATGTATTTATGGAAATTCCCATCTTTGACTGTTACCACTGAAACCTATACGAGATGTTTAACCCAAATCTTCAAAATCCAAGTTCCGAAAATTTTATTAAGTGACCGGAATGCTGCGTTTACCTCATCGAGATTAAAAAAATTCCTACGCAATATATCAAATAAACATTAACTTCCGCCCATCATCCACAAACCAATTGTAATGTTGAAAGAGTTAACCAATCTATTGTTACCCGTCTGAAGTGTAAAATAAATGAAACATCTAAAATAATTCCATGGACCAAGCTTTTAGAGAAGGTTACACAGGAATATAATGACACACCTCATTCAGTCACCTCTTATCCACTTCTTATTTAATGTATGGAAAATTACCATACCAATCTTCTGATAGAAACTCAAATCTATCCACCTGTAAATGAGGAAAGAAAAATTGCTTTAAAACGTACACAGGAATATCATGCACGGAATAAAATTAGTTACGATTCCCATCATCAAGCTTCCCGTTTTTAGCAAGGAGACTTGGTAATGTTGGAAGAATTCAAATATCCTAACTCACGGAAGCTTAGTCCATCATATTCTGGACCGTACAAAATCTTAAAAGAATTATCTGATGTAACGTATGAAAAAACAAGCCAAACCAGTTTAAGGGGACAGTGGACTTTTAAAATTGTGAACCAAAAGTTTGTGTCCAAAGTTCAATTTGTGTCCAAAAGTTCGATTTTTTTTATTTTATTGAATTGTGAAACTACGTACGAGTAGAAATGTGTTGCTAAAAGAATTTTTAATTTCTGTGATTACTTTCCTAGTTATAGGCATTTGTATTTGTAAAAAAAGTTGCCTGAAGTATAGTTTCATTTGAATTTTGTTACTCATTATTGTACAAGATACTGGTACAATTATGAGAAATGTTGAAAAGCTAAAATATATTTATCTAAGTCTATGGCTAATTGAAGTTCCATTGCATATACATGTGGTTATCAAAATAATGGAAACACCTATCATTATTAGTGGTGTTTATGAATGTGCTTCGTATTCCTTAAAAAACGAGTCTGGCCACCGGTATTTTTTTATATAATATAGTGTATGTATTATTCTACTATCAGGTAGCAGTAATAAAGCTAAGGGATGCGTGCTTTTGGGGAGAACATTGTAAAATGTCAAATCTTGCAGACCTTGAAAAAAGGGCAAATTATTGGAGAACGTTTAAATTGAAGTATCTGATACTGCAACCACCAGGATAATGGGTCTTTTTCGAGCTATGGTATCGAAAGTCATGATAGCATACAGAGTGCACGGAAAAACATCTTTTGCCATACAGAATAGTGAACGAAAGGGAGAGCTGAGTGAAAGAGACGGACGATGTATTGAAGCGGATTGTGACACGAAGAAAGAAAACAATTGCAACCAAAATGACCGAAGAGCTCAATCTACATCTCCATGTTCCGGTATCAACCATTAGAGGTAGAAGGGAACTTCAGAAACAAAGCATTTACGGAAGAGTAGCTATTCCCAAGTCACTTGTAATAGAAGCCAATGCAAAATATCGTCCACAATGATGCCACGAGCGCAAATCCTGGTTGAGAAATATGTCGAAAAACGGCATTTGGTCCGACGAATTATTGTTCACATTGTTCCTCGCAACAGGACATGCCTATGTCTGGAGAGCACCTACACAAGCGTAAGATTCTGGCTGTCTCATCTCAACTGTCAATCATGGAGGTAGATCTATTAGGGTTTAGAATGGCCCTATTGTAGCCCTAAAAGGGAGATTGAATGGGAACGACTATGCCAAAATTTTAGCTTACCAGGTCTGTCCTATGGTGCAAACCATAGACCTGTAATATACGTAGACAGCGCATCGCTATTCAAAGCAGTCGAAAAAAGCAAGTAAGGGATCTATCACGTGACTTCGGGTGAGCTATCCCAGATTTGGCTTGTTATCGCATCATTTGGCGTTATAAAATATTTCTTTTCACTCGCTAGTGACTTTCAAGTACTCTAAATTTCTTAAGTCATTCGATATTAATTTTCGTTTCAATACGTTTTTAATTGATTCCTATTCAATTAATCAAATAATCAGCAATATTTCGAAAAAAAGCATTAATTTTATAGTTAAAGATTGTGGATACTTGATATTAATGTTTCAAAATGAATTGCAGGCTCTAAATCTCTGATATTCCCAATTATCCAAAAATATGAAGTTCGTGAAATATGAAATAATTATAAAATGATTTTGCACAAATATATCAATTTTATTCATTGACGATGAATTTTAATGCAGCTATCATAAACATATGCATTATCGTTACATTACCATACATTGATAATATTCATACCATACCATACATTGATACCATACATTGATAAAATTAAAAGTAATTCGAATAATGCATTTCTAAAAAAATTAATACTAATGCAACATAATTAACTTCAATATAAAATAAAATCAACCTTCACTGTAAATAAGCTTTGAGTCAGTATTAATGCCTTAATAATTAAAAAATAAACATTTTCTGTAAAATTTATAAGTTTATTCAACGAATGGGAAGCCTGATTTAGTTAAGGTTTCAATTTAACTATTGACGAATCGAGGCTGCCAAGTAATATTGAGAGTGGTGTGACATTAAACCATGAAAAATAATTAGGGAAAACTGAAATGAACCAAATTATAAACATAAATAAAGGAAAATTGGTGTATGAGGAAATGTATGTCAGACAAAGTTAATTTTCAACGGTGGAATTTCATTTGCATACTAATTTATAAAATATTAATGACCCTTAAATAAAGTAGTTTTATTATTGATGCTACGGACTTTATTCTGTTGAAGTTTTTCTGTCATCTGTTTTCCCACGTGATAAAACCTTATTTTAAAATATTCAAACAAGACAGCTTTTATTAAAGTTAATCTGTGATTTTCAAGTGGCGAATGTTCTAGAGAATGTTTATTTAATGAATCAAACATTGTAGTACTAATTTCTTGGCGTGTTTGAATGAGGAGTTTATGCATTATATTCTGTTGTTTTAATTTTCCAGCAGCCTGTGCCATTCTAAAATACCTCTCTCCAGTTCTACAAATTTTTACAACATCAGCAGCTGGACTAATTAATCCCCCCCTATCTTTTCGTTGTATAAGAAGGCTTTCCTGAAAGCATGATCTGTTTTTTAAAGCTGACACGCATTCTGAACATTTAATTTTTTTTTCTAACTTTTTAACTACAAATCCAGAAATATAACCTACTACATCAGAAATGTAATCATTTATTTTTTTGGGGTAGTCTTTTAAGTACATATGGACTTCTGCGCCGTTTGTGAGAACTGAAGAGTTTTCATCATCAGTATCATCATCATAAATGTAATTAATCTGAGACACGTATTTATTCTTTGCAGAAGAAACAGTTAAAATGTGCGTGTCATCCAGAATAATACAGTTAGCATTGTCAGATGTCATTATCTCATGATGGCACAGAAGTCGTACATATGCAGCTTTGAACTGCTTAGCAGTAGGGTTATTGTTGTGACCACTATTACTTCTAATTGCACTAAAAAACATTTCAAGGTGGTCCTGGGAAAGCTTATATGTTAATAAAAATTTCATAACAGGGATCTCTTTCCAGATAATGCCCCATTTTTTACCAACAGGATTCAGCTCGCTGCCACGCTGCACGGATATGTCAACAGTGATTCACGGAGAATGGCATACAGGTACTGAGATGGCCAGGAAACTGCCCAGATCTGAACTCCTTACAACGTTTCTGGTTCAGCTTGTAAAAACTAGTATATCTGAGGCGTCCATCCAATTAAAGAAAATTGATTGAGTCTATAATTGTCTCAAAGCACCAAATAATAAAGATGGAAGATAACCAAATATTGGTTGGCTCAATGCCACGTTGCTGTGATGGTGTCTTGAAAAATCAAGGATCCCAACGAAATACTGATAGGATAGTGAAATCATAAGTACACAGAAATTTTCACTCTAAGTGTTGCTTTCAATGCATAACTTTCCTTGTAATGCAGCTTTTTGACCCCTGTTCACTGTGTTGAATTCAACATTAAATTTTATTCTTTTTCATATATAAATCATTGCAATAATCCAGGTTCGAATCCTGGTCATGGTACCAAATGTGACAAGGAATTAATGTCGTAGTTGGTTCATTAAAATATATAATACTCGTACCGTTGAGCAATCCCTTTCGTATAGTGGTAGTACATCGACTAATTCGTTGTGACGTTAACAATATTACTCTGAGTTTAAATAACAAATTGATTTATTGACACTAAACACGTAAATACATTTTATACAATAATATTTACTACTGGCATGGAAATCTATATTATGCTATAATCCTCAATTACACTATTCATTATGATCTCCTCATTAAAATAACAATGATGCAACTCGTTACTTATTACCATGCACAATTATAATAAATCAATTAATCCTTCCTTGTTAAGTGGTATAAAACATCACTTATAACCACATAAAAATTTACACTTTACTTGGCGATAATCATTACTAGCACTAATATATACCGTTAATTGATTATTAATAATTCCCTATCCATTCTTATTTCGATCATTATATCATAAACTACGTCAATTTAGTACGCTGAAAACGCATTATCGAATCGATCTACGATTTAACTATTGATACAGGCATTTACTCGGTAACAACGCTCTTATTTTACTTGGGTACATGAAGCATAGGTCAAACATCTATATCAAAGTTTCAATACCTCCATTAGTTGAATACTCAGGAATCATCTAGGAAATGATGTGGGCACATGGATTTATTTTCGCCATCTACCTCGGGTTTGGGAACGGGCTGAAGTCTGTAGGGCGGTCAGGACCTTCAATCAATGGCAATTGTTTGCGTTAATTGTTTTTCATCTGCGGTCACGCTCGTCTTCTTCTTAAGTATATGCTCGAGGACTCGGATTGCGAGATTCGGCATCGATAATATATCAGTGGCGGCTAAGGCCGAACTCTTCAAATGCGGATCGCCAGGCGACTTGTTCTGCCGCTCTCCTCTTAATTTATTCGAGCGCATTTATTGCTCCTTACTCAAACTCTCGTGGTCATGTTATTATACAAGACCCTATCTACGGGGACTATATTTACTATCATAAGCTCGTCTCCACATATATGTACATATTTGGGCTGATTGTCGTATCGCCTCTTAAGATTTACGGTATACTTAGGAGCTAAGCTACATTCTATATATTTCTTCTATATATCTATTTTCTATATATTTTTTTATTTGGATTTTCCGTCATTCTGTCATTGGTCATTACATTTCAGCGCCCTTCTCCCAATTCGTCCATCGCCTTTCCTTGTCTTCTCTCTTGACCATTCTCCGAATTCATGGGCGTATATCTATTTCAATTCTGTTTCGCGCTTTCTCCCGCTTGTTCCCTTCCTCGATCTCCGTTATGTAGGAGTTCCCCTTTTATGACTCTCATAAAATCTCTTCTCCACTTTCCATTCTTCCTTCTTTCTTGCGTCTTCTAATCAAACCGCCCCTCTTCATACTTATTTCATGTGCACCTGCCTCTGAGTGCTTTCCCTTCCTTATTTTCTCTTTTTATTTTTATGGCCCTCTATTACACTTGGCGTTTCTTAGCCTCCCACGTTCTACAATAGTTTCCTCCAATTAGTTTATTTTTTATCTCCATTTTTCCAATTCCCTTTTGCCCGATGCAATGTCGTAATCCACGACACACTGCATGAAGTATAAAAGTTTTTATAAGCATTCAAAGTTAAAAAACACTCAAATTTCAAAAAGTGTCCACAATTTTGGCCACCACTGTATATATATATATATATATATATATACTCTGTCACAAAAAATATATATTCACCCAGAAGGAAACGAGCTACTATCACGAAACTTAACGTGTATGTAGTGTATGAGGAGATAAGCAAATGATTACAAATTGAAGAACAGACCGTTTTATTAAAAAGATATGGCATGAAAAAGGTTACAAATCAGTAAGCAGTAAATTCACCTCTGGCAGCTATACAAGCCGAAAAACGGCGTGGCATCGAATCAATGAGGTCACCTATTACCTCCTGCAGGATATCATGCCATAATCTTTGCAACTGGGCAGTTAATTCACCAGTATTCCGGGACGGCTGCAGTTGCCTTCCAAGCACGTCCCAGACGTGCTCTAGTGGCAAGAGGTCTGGTGACCTGGCAGGCATGGGAGTACGTCATATCCTTGAAGACATTGTTGGGAGAGTCGCGCAGTATGTGGACGAGCGTTGTCTTGCTGATAAACGGCACCTGGGCGACTTTATAGTATAGGCAGTACAACTGGCGTTAAAATATCTTCCACGTAACTGCGTGCCGTCAAAGTGCGTTGAAAGACGACTAGAGGTGATCGTGTGTCCCAACAAATCGCTCCCCACACTGTCACACCTTGTGTAATCGCCGTAAGCCTCTCGACAACAAATGACGGATCGGATCGGTGGCCTGGCAGCCTCCACAGTCGTATGCACTGGTCATCAACATTGAGACTGAATCGGGATTCATTGCTGAAGGTCACACACCTCCTGTCGGTCACACTATAGCTTGCCCGAGGTCAGCAAAAATCCAATCCACACTGCCTATGATGTGGGGACAGTGGTGGGCATCTTAATGGACGTCGGCCCCTTATACCTGCGTCAGCCAGTCGTCTCCGAATAGTTTCCTTTGATACCACCGGATGTCTGGAAGGTGGTAAATG
>CAJRAI020000350.1:67500-91231 GCA_907164885.2 Dolomedes plantarius
TACGACCATCAAGTAAACGAATTAATACGAATTAAACGAATACTAACTAGTTTGTCCCTTAAGGCAAGCACTGAAAGTCAGGTGCCTATGATTCAATAACCACGCGCCTTGCATTGCATGTTCGGAATCTTGAATTATGGCTCAAATGGTCAAGTCGGATGATCTACCCTTGCCAATTAAAGAAATGTTACAACTAGCGTCACATTAGCGTCCCCATGGTTTAAAAGATGGGGCAGAGGATTTTTGGGCTCTCTCTGCTTCCTGGCTTCTCTTGTCAACTTTGTCCTGTCTTCGCGCTTCTCCGCTCCTGACTAATATTACGATGTAAAGTCTGCCTTCTGAATGCGTCCCGGCAGGGAGCGGGGGCGTTAATAATGTGTGTGTGTCCTTCCGTAAATGTACCTGCTCTTTGCTGAATGTCTGCTGAATGTCTGCTGAATCCTATCTTCGAGTTTTTTGAATGAATAAAGTCCATGGGTACTGTTCGTGCGTCGCATTCTGTGTGTTCATCAATGCCTCTTCTCTCATGTGGTTAAGGGCCCCGACGTGTCAACTGCTGTCCTGAAATTGTATTCTTCTTGTCCCTCTGCCTCGACCACATAAGTGTTGAATCGCACCCGCGAATCTTGATTGTATAATAGGGCGGAGCGTAAAAAAAAGTTTTCGATTTCGTTTTTGCCCTAGTGTGGATAAGTTGCGTACTGGTGGGTAGGTCACGTATGCAAAGTTTTGGGAAAAACAAAAAATGTCTTCAGTCTCCATTTCGGCCGTGATTTTTAGCAGATTTTTACCATACAGTTAAAAATGTGTATTTCCATTGTTTTGTATGCAACTCGTCATTTTGTTCTTAAATAAAATACAGAGGTAATTCGAAACTTAATACAGAAAGGCAGCAGTGGACTCACTGCGTGCAGAAAGGTAAAGAAATATTTTGGCATGTAAACATTGTCAACAACAACTTTAGAAACGATGCTTAAAACCTTCGTGAAAGACTCACGGAAATTGTTTGACATTTTTTCATGTAAGTTTGTTTCTTTTAACAAATGTTCTTTCCCAAAGCATAAAAAGATCCCTAAAATGGAAAGAACTTTTCTTATAGACCAACGGGCACTTAGGCAAATGTCCATAGGCGCAGTTGACTTAAAAGAAACTGAAAGCTGAGAAAACGAGCGGATAGGAAGCAGAAAAAGACAGAAGCAGCAAGTCTTAAAATAAACGTTTCGCCATCTGTTGCGCCATCTAGGCTCACATTTCCTGATCGAGATTCTAACGTGGATCCACATAACTTCGATAGTGACACAGATCACTTGAAGCCTTCCCCATCCACATCCAGTATGACTCAATCTGAAGGGAAAAAGACGTTAAGATCAAGCCGATACCCAGCAGTAGCTACAGCTTGTGACAGAACCGGAGTTTCAGATCGGGCTGGAGCCATCATTGCAAGCGCTGTTTTGGAAGATTTGGGGATGATTACCAAAAAAGACACTTTAAATGTAATTGATAGACATAAAATAAGAAGAGACAGGAAAAAAATTCGGAAAGAATATCAGCAAGGAAATAAAAGACAGCTGGAACCACTGAAGGGAATTTATTATGACGGAAGGAAGGACAAAACTCTAATGCAAGAGAGCGTAGGGGGAAAGATGTACCAAAAAAACAGTCCTGAAAGAACACGTTACAATGATTAAGGAACCTGGAAGCAAGTACCTTGGAGACATAGCACTAACTTCATCATCAGCTTTGAGTATTCTCAAATGATGCTGCAATTCATGGAGAATAAGAATATTGACATTCATCGAATAGTAGCAATAGGCTGCGATGGAACAATCGTTAATACTGGCTATAAAATCGGCGTGATTCGCCTTTATGGGGAAGCCATTGGGAAACCCTTGCACTGGTTTATCTGCCAGTTACACGCAAATGAGTTGCCACTCCGACATTTAGTGCAGCATTTGGATGGTGGAACGAGTGACCCTAATGCATTTTCTGGTCCTACTGGGAAAGCATTGGCAAATTGTAAAAACCTCCCAGTTGTGAAATTTGTAGACATTTCGAGCGAATTTCCGAAAATCGACATAAATGATCTTAGCACACACAAGCGATAGCTTTGGGATATTTGTCAAACTGTCACAAATAGAAACTGCTCATCAAGTTTGTCACAAAAGCACCCTGGGAAAATGACTCATGCACGTTGGCTAACAACTGCAAATCGAATAAAGTGTTTATACATTAGCTCGTCAGAGCCTTCATACCAACTTCAAACTCTGGCAGAGTTCATCATGAAAGTGTGCCCACCTATGTGGTTTACAGTCAAATTAAATCCATATTGCACGTATGGTCCACGAAATTTGTGGCAGACAATAAACGTCTCACGCTATCTTAAAAACGATTTAAAGACTGTGGTCGATCCCATTATCCAGAGAAATGGCTATTTCGGCCACCCGGAAGCAACAATCTTGTCAATGATCACAGACGACAAAAAGTCCATTGCAGAACTTGGACTACGTAGGATTTTACGAGCAAGAAAGGAATAAAAGTAAAGAATCAGACACTACAACATTCCGTCACTCAACTTCGAGGCAGTTTCATATATAGACCTCATTGAGTGGCAGAAATGTAATTTGACGGAACCCCCAATTGACAGAAGATGATTTGAGAAATTTGATTTCCAGTGGAGAGTCTGTAGCTCAACACCTGGGAAGCCTAAAATTTCCTTGCCACACCAAAAGTGTTGAACGTATCGTGAAACTAGTAACAGAGGTTTCTGCGGCTGTGTGTGGAGAAAATAAGCGTGACGGTTTAGTTAGAACCCGAACAGAGTCGAGAAAAGCTATGCCACCATTTGAAACCAAGTGCGAGTACCGAGTAAAACCGGAATAACTGCAAGGGCAAAGGTATGGTTGGGTGGATAGGTGGGCAAAGGGTGGAACTTGCAATGCAGCCACCTCCCCGTGGTGAGTTCTGGGTTTTTTTCTGAATTTTATTTCAGAAAAAGCGAAAAGCTGCATGCAAAACAGTAGAAATACACATTTTTAACTCTATGGTAAAATTCTGCTAAAAATCACGGCCGAAATGGAGACGGAAGATATTTTTTGTTTTTCCCAAAACTTTGCATACGTGACCTATCCACCAGTACACAACTTTTCCGCACTAGGGCAAAAACAAAATCGAAAACTTTTTTTTTACGCTCCGCCCTAGTGTATAATCTACTCTATATAGTTTTAGTTAAAAGTTATCGTGCGCGTAAAGCCGATATCATTTAACTAATATATATATATATATATATATATATATATATATATATATATATATATATATATATATTTATGTATATATATACAGAGGCTGTTCGCACATTTTTTAGACGATTTTGGTAAGCGGTAATAAAAAATCGTTTGCTGCAAAAGAAATAATTGCAATTGTACTATGTTTTTAAATGTCGAAATTATCATCTGCGGCTTGAAAGTTTTGTTTATATTCAAAATGGCGTTTTTAACAAAGCAGTGGTTCGAAGGCTACATTTATGCTCTTTCCGAAGAGAAATATGCATACTCCGTTATCCAAAAACGACGTGAGAGTCATGGTGTTGTGATATCTAAAGCGTCGATAGGTAATATCGTCAACAAGAAAGGAAAAAAACGTCAAATTGGAGCCTCAAGTGGGACAAAAATTCCAAACAAGTATCCAAGGTAAAAACGGACATCTTCGACTATTGCAAAGGTACGTTGTTTAATGTTAAAAGGAAATCCCCTTAGTCAAAGGACAGTTGCAAAATCATTAAAATGCTCGGTATCCACTGTAAACAAAATGATAAACGTTGATTTAAATCTTAAGAAAGCGAAAAAAACGCAATGTGCATCGACTTCTTCCAAATCATATCGCTGAACGCAGGACACGCTGCAGAATTCTATATGAGAAATACTTATCCAAAGAAAAATAGAAAACAATTGTCACAATAGATGAATTATGGGTGTATTTAAATGATTGCAACAAAAAAAGAGCCATTTATTATCATAAAGGGGGAGAAAAAAATTTTAGTACATGGTTCAAAGAATCTAAAGAAAAATTTTCTAAGGGATTCATGATTGTTGCTGGTTTTTCTTATAATGGCAAGTTAAAAATAAAGAGAGTGGAAAAAAATGTCAAGATTAACACCAAATACTATCATGAACATATTTTATCGCCAATATTTCTGAATGAAATACCATCGCTTTACCCACAGTGCCATCAATCTGTGAGACTCCATCAGGACAAAGCTAGCAGTCACACATCAAAATCCACTGTAAAATTCCTAAATGAAATGGAACAAAAAACTGGTATCAAGGCCATACCCTTTACTGATGTCCCTACTAAATCTCCCGATGTATCACCTATGGATTTTTGTGCTTTCGGACTTTTAAAATCTGCATTATCCAAACGTCGTCCCAAAACCCTTACAGGACTCTGGAAAGCTGTTCAGAAGGAATGGGATAGAATACCTCTTCTGACACTTCAAAAGGCATTATTATCCTGGAAATTGCGGTGTCGAAAGATAGTTCAGAATAAGGGATGTCAAATAGAACATTTAAAACACAAGAATTTTATGCAATTTAGTTTTGTGAATACAATATACATCGTCTAAAGAATGTGTGAACAGCCTCTGTATATATATATATATATATATATATACACATATATATATGTCCGTATTCTTGGGATACATGCTGTCCCCCCGTAGGGAAAAGGTTTAAAAAATTAGTGACATTTAGACTGTAAAAAAGAAAAGTTTAATTAAGGTTGTACCGTATTCATTTAGATAGAAATTTTTGGAATCAGTCCATCTACAATTTGAACACCCTGGAGTTGAAAAAATGTTAAGTGTTATTTCTTCCATGTATTATTGGAAAGATACTATTGTTGATGTATAAAACTTTGTAAAAGAGTGTAAAATTTGTCAATTTAATAAGAAATCCCATCAACAGAGGTTTGGCTTCTTAGAGGCATTATCTTAGCTAATGAACATTTTGACCTTATTTCAAATGATATCGTTGGAGGCCTGAATTATATCTACAACATTCAGAAGATCACGGGCCTTCGCAGTTCCTGAACGAATGATATTGTACTTTATGAAGCTGATCTACAGCCTTTGAGATTTAGGAGAAATGCTTGTTTGGTGAAGTATTACAGTAAGCTCTCCAGTCTGGGCTTTCAGAACCGTACTTCGAAATTCCTGGGATCATGGAGCAGTAACCAGAGGCTCAAACGGGATAGTCCATTTGGACTTGTTGTCTCTGGAAACCTTTTCGCCAGCTCTATAGAGCATCACAGCTTATCACAGATTATCGACCCTTCTGAGGATCTCGATGGGGTTCACTTTCATGTTAACCTTCCTGTCCGGGTTAGCAAACAAATGGAACTGCCCTGCTACCTGAAACAGTTAGCTCTAGAAAGAATTAATAATGTCCCCATGAACGCTGTTCAGTTGTATACGGACGGTAGTAAACTAAATGACGACAGATCGGGCAGTGGCATTTACATTAAATTTCGGGATCAGGAGTTAAAGTTCAAGAGAAGAAATCCGGACTTCTGCTAGGTATTCCGAAGCGAGCTCATTGCAATTCTTGAGGGTCTGGACTCCATCATGTCGCTTTCACGGTTTATTGATATCTGAATCTTTTCGGATAGTAGAAGTGCCATTCAGCACCTAGCCGACTGGCATAGTGTCAGGGACAGTGCTAGTGCAGACATCCTAAGAAAATTAAAACAACTCTCCCTTTCCCATCGGATCCACTTTCAGTGGATTCCGTCCCATGTCGATGTTGCTGGAAATGATATTGCGGACAGTTTGGCCAAAGCAGGTGCTGAAGAGGCCATAACGACTGTCGCTCCTCTTACTTATTCGGAGCTTTTTTCTAAATGTAAGGCAAAACAAGGCCATTTGGACGGTACCACCGGTACACACATGGTACCAGAGTAGGAGCCCAGGCGGCTCTTTGGTTCGGGGCAGCAGTAGACGAGATCAAACCACACTTACTCGCTTCCTCAGTGGTCATCTATCATCAATGAGTTTTATTGGTGGTAGTAAGCATTTCGAAATCTGCACTAAGTGTTCTACTGTTCAAGCCTCCCCTGACCACATTTTACCTTGTCTAAGGCTCACCAGGCAGGACCTGGCTCAAGATCCTCTTTTGGTGCTGGACTTTCTCAGAGTGAACGAGCTTATGGACCTGATCTAGCTCTGCTGGTCATGGGGAGGAGAAACGACAACAACAACAACAACATATTCAGAAGAAATATCTTCACATTGTAATTGATCATGCATCCCGTTGCGTATGGAATTTTACTTCAAAGAGTATCACTCGAAACCAGTACAAATTACTTAAAACAAAATTTTCAAATAAGAACTTCAAAAAAGTTACTTAGTGATAGAAATGCTGCCTGTACATCATCTAGATTCAGGAGATTCTTAATAAATCATAATGTAAAACAATCATTAACTTCTGCATACAGTCCTCAAGGTAATGGAAAAAATGAGTTAATCAGAAAATTCTATCTAAATTATGATGTAAGGTAAATTCCAGTACGGATGCATGGACAAAATTACTTGAACAAATGACGAATGAACACAACTTACCCCATGCTGTAACTAAATTTACACCTCTATATCTCATGTTTGGCAATATAACTTTCAATTCTCCCATTCCAAATATATCAACCAATAATTATCCTCCTATTGAGAAAGCAAGAAAGTTGGCTGCCTAAAGATGAATTGAGCAACATAAAAAGAGTAAACACAGGTATGATTATCATTTTATAGATACTGATTTTAAAATTGGTGATTTCGTAAGGCTAGAAGAAATTCCAATATCCGAATACTAGAAGATTTAGCTCACCCTATTCAGGACCTTTTGCCACATTAAATAATATTTCTAAAGGGAACTATGACATTGATTGTCGATAGGATCACGACATTTTGACGGCAAAAGAGGAAATTGAAGAATAGATGTAAAAAGTAAACTAATTGGAAGAGTGGGTAGCAGAGCACAGGAGAGACAAGAAACTGGAAGATGATAGAGGCAATAAAACTGAGACGGTAAATAAGAAAAGGGGAAATGCATCAGAAAGCAGGTGCAGAAGAAATAAGTGAAAAGATGGAAAGTTAGATTAGAGACGCAAAAACAGAGGAATAATGAAAGCCCCAGAAGGCAGAACAAGGAGAAGAGAATTTATGATAGCCATAAAAGGGGGTTCCCCATATAGCGGAGGTAGGAGGATTAAGCGTGTGAAAAGTCGGAGGAAAGGAAAATAATAGGAGGTTACGTCCAAGCTGCGGAATAGCTAAAATAAGTATATATAAAAAGAACCGCTAGCCAATGAAATGAAAAGATGGACTAAACGTTATAGCCAATGAGAAATTGAGATAGGTAGTGCCTAAAAAGTTAAGATTGAATATATGAGGAGGAGGAGAGGAGAAAAAGTAGTTAGTAAGATGTTCAGTTCATTGAAAGATGTGTGTAAGATATATTGAAATATTAGTTGCTTGGATGAGTAAAAGATAGATGTCCAGGTGGTATAAGAGCGGACATAAGAAGTAGATGAGATGGTATAGCGGATGAACTTGATGTATAATCTGCAAGTACGAGTCAACGTACACGCCAAACCCCTGATGCAAATAATTCAGTAGAATATAAAGAAATAGGAGGCGATAACAGTCCGACTGTCCTATAGTACAAATATCTCGACAAATACTGTCCATGACGAATAGAGGAGACGCCATAGAGAAGGAGTACTATCCCCGATGACTGAATGGGAGCGAAGCCGATTAAAAGGACCGAATGCTCCCTAGCCACCAGATGCGCTCAGATCAAACCCAACGAGTAATGTGTGCCTATTACCGATCTCGTTATATTTCAGGACAATCCAAGTGTCCTAAGGACGACGCCCTACAAGACGACTGATTAACTATTATATCAACAAATATTCATCAGTGGAGGTACCGTGTCATTTTCATTTTCTTACAAATAAGTCTACCATTGCGTCATAAACCTGTAATAACAAATGGTATTAAGGCAGATGAGTAGATATTTGTCGAGATAGAGTATATTAAGTTGAGGACTAAGATGAGACAATTTACTAGGATTTAAATATATTCGTATTTGTGCTATATAATTAAAGGATTAAAATATAATGAATATGTGTAGAACGAAATTTATATTGTATAATAATGAAGTATAGTTAAAATGTATGAATATCTGTATTAATTTGCATAATAGATGTCAAGAATGTATTTTGCTGTTCTGTGGGTTCAATAAACCAACCTATAATTTCGAGCCAGAATTCCCTATATTTTTATGTCAGCAACTTCTTAAAATCCACTATACGATTACCCTACAATATTGATAAACGATACCAATATAATAATACAGATACTGGTTTTGTACACCTTACTCGATTACATTATCCTTCCCCGGATAAGTTTCAATTTAAAAGTCAAGACTGGTGATAAGTTATAAAGAGTTGAACAAATTACGTTAATATGCAAAATTTTCTTGTTTAACTGTACTAAAATTTAATTTTCTCTAGTATTCCAAAATTTTATTTCCCTTTATACAGTGTTGATTAAACTAGACTCACTTCGAAAAAAATTGCTATAATTTGTAAACTATGAAAAAATTTCATTTTCTTTTTGTATTGTTATTGTATGAGTAAACTTAAATTATTTTGATTGTAAATATTTTTTAAATGATAACATTTTGTTTGGAATAACTTGTATGACTCATGTTTGATTAATAACACAGGCAACAATCATATAATGTTATCAGTTGAAACTTGCACCAAAATTTTCATTTCAAGTGCTATAATTTTCTTTATACAGGGTGATCGTAAACAATGTAGACAAAATAAGAGAGGTGACAGTACTCATCAAGACGAACAATATTTTCAATGGAACCTAGGGCCGCATTCCCCTCATTCTGTCAGAAAAGCGTAAAGTTCAGTGTTAAAGTTGAACTTTCGTCACTGGGAAAAAATGAGAATAAATCAAATTATAAGTAGTAAAACCCTATTCAGATCAGAGAAAGACCCCACTAAATACCAGAAGAGATTTTCAGTGAACATCTGGGCATGTATCGTTGATGATTGGATGGTGGGACCTCACCTCTTGCAAACACGTCTCACCGGCGCAGCGTACCTTGTCTTCATGGAGCAAGTACTTCCTGGTACCTTGCAAGCTCTTCCGCTCTTCAAGAAGAGGGCCATGCGGTTTATGCATGATTGAATCCCACTACACTATAGTACCACGGCCTGCCACTTCCTGAATACTACATATCATGGACGATGGATTGGATGCGAGGGATCTATGGTTTGGCATCCACGCTCACCGGACTTAAATCTTTTACACTTATTTCCGGGACACATAAAATTATTGATGTACACGAGACGCCTATTGACTCAATGGAAGATCTCGTCGCTAAAATCGTTCTTGCACCGGACAAGATTAACATAACACCAGAAGTGTATGTGAAGGTGGTAATGTCTTTCATTCGTGGGTGGCAACTGTACAGCGACACATTTAGACGCCATTTTGAGCATCTGTTTGAATCTTTATTTCATCAAAATGGGATTGTGCTTATAATTTGATTTAATCTCATTTATTACAGTCACGAAAGTTCAAATTGGATACTGAAATTTACGATTTTCTGCCAAACTGAGGGGGATGAGGCGCTAGGAAAAAAATTGGAATCTAACATTATTGGTATTGTGTTTGAATACATATTTGTAAAAAACTTTGGAACATGTGCGTATTTTTAGTTCAGGAATCAAGGAAATGATAAAATCAAAAGGAAGACATAATGGTAAATATTTTTTAAATAAATGTATTTGTCGGAATCTTTTTCCAATAAATTTTTTATTAAAATGTGGTTGTGTCAGTATATACACAGATATAATACATTAAACCTAACTTTATATATATAAGAACTACTGAATGCTTGAAATAATAAAGAAATGACTAATAGCCACAATGATATTATAATGAGTTTCAACAATATTTTAAGACATATGTGGTGAAACTACGTTTAACAAATGTGGTGAAAATTCCAAAACATGCAAATACGAAAATGGCGGAAAATTATGCGAATGTTTGGACAATTATGTACCGGACGCAGAGGACGAAGGGCAACGCAAAACTATTTATTATAATAAATATTCTATTGGAAAAAGTAGAAAAATCTGTGTTTTTTTGAAACTTTTACGAAGTAATATAAAAGTTATCGTTTTTAAACTGGTTCAAGATCGTTTTTAATAACTTAGAAATCAGGCTCCAATAAAGGATGATTTTTAAGTAAGAGTAATTTAGAATTTTTTATACCTGGTATTGATACCTGGATCTGTTAGTGTATACATAGACATAATATGTGAACTCTTAATATATATATATTAGAACTACTGATTGCTTGAAATAATAAAGCAGTGCTTTATAGCCTCAATAATATTATAATGAGTTTCAACATTTTTTTAGAGTGCATATGTGGTGAAAATTCCAAAACATGCAAATATGAGAATGGCAGAAAAATATGTGAATGTTTGGAAAATTATCTACCGGACGTAGAGGACGACGGGAAATGCAAAGGTATTTTTTACGATAAATATTCTATTTGAAAAAGTAGAAAAATCTGTGTTTTATAAAAAAATTTACGGATAAAAAGTATAATTCACTGAATAAAAGTAATGTTAATGAAAAACGAAGAATGTGAATACCTAAAAAAGAAATATGAAATTATAAGTTTTTCTACCAAGATCGTCTTTAATAACTTAGAAATCAGGCTCCAATAAAGGATGATTTTTAAGTAAGAGAAATTTAGAATTTTTTACGGAAATGAATCTTTCTATTTAAATGTGTGGGAGATGTTGATTTGATAGAAAATAACATACTTCAGAAAAGATTCAAATTCTAATTTCAATAATTTCTTAAAGAAAATAATATAAAACAAATTTATATAGCATTTAAAATTTAGCTGTAAAAAATTTATTAGCTCTCTTTCCAATAAGTATTCGAATGTTAATTTTTCATATAATATCCCGTGAAATTGGAAAAGAAAATTCTTAAATTTTTATTTAAAAGAGAAAGAAAAATTCATAGAAAAAAGAAAGATATGAGACTCTTTTATAATATTGCATTAATCTTCTAAAAAAAAACCCTTTTAAACAAATATATGAGAAATGTGTTTGCAGTAAAAATATTGGAATATAAGATTATTGGTAGTTTTTTTAAAGGATATCTGTCAAAATCTTTGGAACCGGTGCGCATTATTAGTTCAGGAATCATAGTAATGAATGAAATAAAAAGGAAGACATTATTGTAAACATTTTTTAAATTCAACTGTTTTACGGAATCTTTTTCCGATAACTTTTGTTATTGATACCTGGATCTGTTAGTATATACATAGACATAATATGAGAACTCTTAATATATATATATTAGAACTACTGATTGCTTGAAATAATAAAGGAGTTCTTTATAGCCTCAATAATATTATAATGAATTTCAACAATTTTTTCAGAGTGTATATGTGGTGAAAATTCCAAAGCATGCAAATACGAGAAGGGCGGAAAAATATGTGAATGTTTGGACAATTATGTACCGGACGAAGAGGACGACGGGAAATGCAAAGGTATTTTTATGAAAAATATTCTATTTGAAAAAGTTGAAAAATCTGTGTTTTATTGACACTTTTATAGATAAAAAGTATAATTCCCTGATTTAAAGTAACATTAATGAATAAAGAGGAGTGTGAATACTAAAAGATTAATATGCAAATAAAAGTTTTTCTACAAAGATACTTCAGAATAACATATAAATCAGGCTCCAATAAAGGATGATTTTTAAGTAAGAGAAATTTAGAATTGTTTACGGAAATGAAACTTTGTCTTGAAATGTGGGGACAGAATGATTTGATAGAAAATAACATTTTTCAGAAAGGATTCAAATTATACATTTAATACATTGTTAATTAATATAGTATAAAACAATTTATACAGTATTTAAAAGTGCGTTGTAAAACCGGTATTAGCTTTCTTTCGAACTCAGTATTCCATTGTTTAAATGCCATATAATATCCCGTGAACTTGGAAAAGAAATTTCTTTTATTTCGTTTTAAAAGAGAAAAAAAAATACGTAAAATAAGAACGATATTAGCCTCTTTTATAATATTGCATTAATCTTATGAAGACTTTGGAGTATGTGCGAATTTTTAGTTCAGGAAACATGGGAATGAATGAAATCAAAAGGAAGACATTATTGTGAATATTTTTGAAATAAATGTATTTTCCGGAATATTTTTGCACCAACATTTTGAATTGAAAGTTGGTTGTGTTTGTATAGACATAGATAATATCTGTTAACTCTAACTCTATATTTATTAGAGGTACTGAATGATTGAAATAATAAAGGAGTTCTTTATAGCCTCAATAATATTATAATGAATTTCAACAATTTTTTCAGAGTGCATATGTGGTGAAAATTCCAAACCATGCAAATATGAGAATGGCAGAAAAATATGTGAATGTTTGGACAATTATCTACCGGACGTAGAGGACGACGGGAAATGCAAAGGTATTTTTTACGATAAATATTCTATTTGAAAAAGTAGAAAAATCTGTGTTTTATAAAAAAATTACGGATAAAAAGTATAATTCACTGAATAAAAGTAATGTTAATGAAAAACGAAGAATGTGAATACCTAAAAAATAAATATGAAATTATAAGTTTTTCTACCAAGATCGTCTTTAATAACTTAGAAATCAGGCTCCAATAAAGGATGATTTTTAAGTAAGAGTAATTTAGAATTTTTTACGGAAATGAAACTTTCTATTTAAATGTGTGGGAGATGTTGATTTGATAGAAAATAACATACTTCAGAAAAGATTCAAATTCTAATTTCAATAATTTTTTAAAGAAAATAATATAAAACAAACTTATATAGCATTTCAAAATCAGCAGTAAAACATTTATTAGCTTTCTTTCCAATAAGTATTCGAAAGTTAATTTTTCATATAATATCCCGTGAAATTGGAAAAGAGAATTCTTAAATTTTTATATAAAAGAGAAAGAAAAATTCATAGAACAAGAAAGATATGAACCTCTTATATAATATTGCACTAATCTTCTAAAAAAAACTCCTATTTAAACAAATATATGAGAAATGTGTTTGCAGTAAAAATATTGGAATATCAGATAATTGGTATTTTTTTGAAAAGATATCTGTCAAAATCTTTGGAACCAGTACGCATTTTTAGTTCAGGAATCATAGTAATGAATGAAATAAAAAGGAAGACATTATTGTAAATATTTTTAAAATTCAACTGTTTTTCGGAATCTTTTTCCGATAACTTTTGGTATTAATACGTGGTTTTGTTAATATATACATAGACATAATCTGTGAACTCTTTATCTATATATATTAGAACTACTGATTGCTTGAAATAATAAAGGAGTTCTTTATAGCCTCAATAATATTATAATGAATTTCAACAATTTTTTAAGAGTGTATATGTGGTGAAAATTCCAAAGCATGCAAATACGAGAATGGCGGAAAAATATGTGAATGTTTGGACAATTATGTACCGGACGCAGAGGACGACGGGAAATGCAAAGGTATTTTTATGAAAAATATTCTATTTGAAAAAGTTGAAAAATCTATGTTTTATTGAAACTTTTATAGATAAATGTATAATTCCCTGAATTAAAGTAACATTAATGAAAAAAAAGGAATGTGAATACTAAAAGTTTAATATGCAAATAAAAGTTTTTCTACAAAGAAACTTCAGAATAACATATAAATCAGGCTCCAATAAAGGATGATTTTTAAGTAAGAGAAATTTAGAATTGTTTACGGAAATGAAACTTTGTCTTGAAATGTGGGGACATAATGATTTGATAGAAAATAACATATTTTCAGAAAGGATTCAAATTATACATTTAATACATTGTTAATTAATATAGTATAAAACAATTTATACAGTATTTAAAAGTGCGTTGTAAAACCGGTATTAGCTTTCTTTCGAACTGCAGTATTCCATTGTTTAAATGCCATATAATATCCCGTGAACTTGGAAAAGAAATTTCTTTTATTTCGTTTTAAAAGAGAAAAAAAATACGTAAAATAAGAACGATATTAGCCTCTTTATAATATTGCATTAATCTTATGAAGACTTTGGAGTATGTGCGAATTTTTAGTTCATTAAACATGGGAATGAATGAAATCAAAAGGAAGACATTATTGTGAATATTTTTGAAATAAATGTATTTTCCGGAATATTTTTGCACCAACATTTTGAATTGAAAGTTGGTTGTGTTTGTATAGACATAGATAATATCTGTTAACTCTAACTCTATATTTATTAGAGGTACTGAATGATTGAAATAATAAAGCAGTGCTTTATAGCCTCAATAATATTATAATGAGTTTCAACATTTTTTTAGAGTGCATATGTGGTGAAAATTCCAAACCATGCAAATATGAGAATGGCAGAAAAATATGTGAATGTTTGGACAATTATCTACCGGACGTAGAGGACGACGGGAAATGCAAAGGTATTTTTTACGATAAATATTCTATTTGAAAAAGTAGAAAAATCTGTGTTTTATAAAAAAAATTACGGATAAAAAGTATAATTCACTGAATAAAAGTAATGTTAATGAAAAACGAAGAATGTGAATACCTAAAAAATAAATATGAAATTATAAGTTTTTCTACCAAGATCGTCTTTAATAACTTAGAAATCAGGCTCCAATAAAGGATGATTTTTAAGTAAGAGTAATTTAGAATTTTTTACGGAAATGAAACTTTCTATTTAAATGTGTGGGAGATGTTGATTTGATAGAAAATAACATACTTCAGAAAAGATTCAAATTCTAATTTCAATAATTTTTTAAAGAAAATAATATAAAACAAACTTATATAGCATTTCAAAATCAGCAGTAAAACATTTATTAGCTTTCTTTCCAATAAGTATTCGAATGTTAATTTTTCATATAATATCCCGTGAAATTGGAAAAGAGAATTCTTAAATTTTTATATAAAAGAGAAAGAAAAATTCATAGAACAAGAAAGATATGAACCTCTTGTATAATATTGCACTAATCTTCTAAAAAAAACTCCTATTTAAACAAATATATGAGAAATGTGTTTGCAGTAAAAATATTGGAATATAAGATTATTGGTAGTTTTTTTAAAGGACATCTGTCAAAATCTTTGGAACCAGTGCGCATTATTAGTTCAGGAATCATAGTAATGAATGAAATAAAAAGGAAGACATTATTGTAAACATTTTTTAAATTCAACTGTTTTACGGAATCTTTTTCCGATAACTTTTGGTATTGATACCTGGATCTGTTAGTGTATACATAGACATAATATGTGAACTCTTAATATATATATATATTAGAACTACTGATTGCTTGAAATAATAAAGGAGTTCTTTATAGCCTCAATAATATTATAATGAATTTCAACAATTTTTTCAGAGTGTATATGTGGTGAAAATTCCAAAGCATGCAAATACGAGAAGGGCGGAAAAATATGTGAATGTTTGGACAATTATGTACCGGACGAAGAGGACGACGGGAAATGCAAAGGTATTTTTATGAAAAATGATCTATTTGAAAAAGTTGAAAAATCTGTGTTTTATTGACACTTTTATAGATAAAAAGTATAATTCCCTGATTTAAAGTAACATTAATGAATAAAGAGGAGTGTGAATACTAAAAGATTAATATGCAAATAAAAGTTTTTCTACAAAGATACTTCAGAATAACATATAAATCAGGCTCCAATAAAGGATGATTTTTAAGTAAGAGCAATTTAGAATTTTTTACGGAAATGAAACTTTCTATTTAAATGTGTGGGAGATGTTGATTTGATAGAAAATAACATACTTCAGAAAAGATTCAAATTCTAATTTCAATAATTTTTTAAAGTAAATAATATAAAACAAACTTATATAGCATTTCAAAATCAGCAGTAAAACATTTATTAGCTTTCTTTCCAATAAGTATTCGAAAGTTAATTTTTCATATAATATCCCGTGAAATTGGAAAAGAGAATTCTTAAATTTTTATATAAAAGAGAAAGAAAAATTCATAGAACAAGAAAGATATGAACCTCTTATATAATATTGCACTAATCTTCTAAAAAAAAACTCCTATTTAAACAAATATATGAGAAATGTGTTTGCAGTAAAAATATTGGAATATCAGATAATTGGTATTTTTTTGAAAAGATATCTGTCAAAATCGTTGGAACCAGTACGCATTTTTAGTTCAGGAATCATAGTAATGAATGAAATAAAAAGGAAGACATTATTGTAAATATTTTTAAAATTCAACTGTTTTTCGGAATCTTTTTCCGATAACGTTTGGTATTGATACGTGGTTTTGTTAATATATACATAGACATAATCTGTGAACTCTTTATCTATATATATTAGAACTACTGATTGCTTGAAATAATAAAGGAGTTCTTTATAGCCTCAATAATATTATAATGAATTTCAACAATTTTTTCAGAGTGTATATGTGGTGAAAATTCCAAAGCATGCAAATACGAGAATGGCGGAAAAATATGTGAATGTTTGGACAATTATGTACCGGACGCAGAGGACGACGGGAAATGCAAAGGTATTTTTATGAAAAATATTCTATTTGAAAAAGTTGAAAAATCTATGTTTTATTGAAACTTTTATAGATAAATGTATAATTCCCTGAATTAAAGTAACATTAATGAAAAAAAAGGAATGTGAATACTAAAAGATTAATATGCAAATAAAAGTTTTCCTACAAAGAAACTTCAGAATAACATATAAATCAGGCTCCAATAAAGGATGATTTTTAAGTAAGAGAAATTTAGAATTGTTTACGGAAATGAAACTTTGTCTTGAAATGTGGGGACATAATGATTTGATAGAAAATAACATATTTCAGAAAGGATTCAAATTATACATTTAATACATTGTTAATTAATATAGTATAAAACAATTTATACAGTATTTAAAAGTGCGTTGTAAAACCGGTATTAGCTTTCTTTCGAACTCAGTATTCCATTGTTTAAATGCCATATAATATCCCGTGAACTTGGAAAAGAAATTTCTTTTATTTCGTTTTATCCCTTTGCTCCCCGGTGTTCCATATAGTGGAACACCAAAATTTACTCGCTTCTAAAACCGTCAAAATTCTGCGAAAAACTAAGCAATTAGCTTCATTTTTTACTTTGATCTACTCTTTTTGATAATACATGGCAGCGTGTCACAAGCCCATACATACCCTCGTTCCAGTGGCGTTATGAAAAAGAGCCATATTTCAGATCCATAATTTAAAAATCATTTTTAAATACAAAAAAAATTGCAAGGAAAAAATTTCTATGTTATTGTATTGGCTATACTCTAAACTATTTATTCTATATTATTTTACATTTCTTATACCGAAACTATAGCAATAACGAAAGGTTTTCAAAAGGTGTTCCATGATATGGAACACTGGGAAACTAGAGCAGTTTGAGCAGTAGAACACGTGTTTCTCTCTGGAGACCTCTCTGTCCAGCTTAGCCAGTCCAAACCGGTTTAACTTCTACCGCATACCTCGAACAAAAGCCCTATGTCCAAAATCCTGTGCAATACTAGTCCTCCGGGCTCCTCGTTGTTCGTCGATTGCCTGGGCAGCATCCTGGCATCCTCGAGTTTACGAATAGTAAACTCGAGGACCTGCAATGTTGGTTTTTGCTTTTTTCAGAAGGGACTGACGTGCTTCCAAAATCATCGCGAAGCAAAAAAAATAGGTTATTGAATATTTTTAAGTGTAGGAACTGCTTTTGTACATAGGAACTGTAAATATTCATTTAAAATCATATATAATCAAGTTTTTTTTATTGTGTGTTTTTTGTATATAGGAACTGCTTTTGTAGAAATAGGAACTGCTTGTGTATATAGGAACTGTAAATATTTATTTCAAATCATATATAATCAAGTTTTTTTGTTGTATTTTTATTTGTGTGTGTGCTTTTTTTCTTTTGTTCGCTTCACCGCAATGCTCGCTTAGCCGCACTTTTCAAAACGCTAGTTTCCCAGTGTTCCAGGTCATGGAACACCCACAAAATCGAAACCGGAAGTGCAATCTTTATGAAATTTTAACTGTGTACTCCTTTAAGCCTAAACAGAGTGCCTACAAATTTTTAGGTCATAATTACAACTTTAAAGGGTACTGGGAAGTAAAGGGTTAAAAGAGAAAAAAATACGTAAAATAAGAACGATATTAGCCTCTTTTATAATATTGCATTAATCTTATGAAGACTTTGGAGTATGTGGGAATTTTTAGTTCATTAAACATGGGAATGAATGAAATCAAAAGGAAGACATTATTGTGAATATTTTTGAAATAAATGTATTTTCCGGAATATTTTTGCACCAACATTTTGAATTGAAAGTTGGTTGTGTTTGTATAGACATAGATAATATCTGTTAACTCTAACTCTATATTTATTAGAGGTACTGAATGATTGAAATAATAAAGCAGTGCTTTATAGCCTCAATAATATTATAATGAGTTTCAACATTTTTTAGAGTGCATATGTGGTGAAAATTCCAAACCATGCAAATATGAGAATGGCAGAAAAATATGTGAATGTTTGGACAATTATCTACCGGACGTAGAGGACGACGGGAAATGCAAAGGTATTTTTTACGATAAATATTCTATTTGAAAAAGTAGAAAAATCTGTGTTTTATAAAAAAATTTACGGATAAAAAGTATAATTCACTGAATAAAAGTAATGTTAATGAAAAACGAAGAATGTGAATACCTAAAAAATAAATATGAAATTATAAGTTTTTCTACCAAGATCGTCTTTAATAACTTAGAAATCAGGCTCCAATAAAGGATGATTTTTAAGTAAGAGAAATTTAGAATTTTTTACGGAAATGAATCTTTCTATTTAAATGTGTGGGAGATGTTGATTTGATAGAAAATAACATACTTCAGAAAAGATTCAAATTCTAATTTCAATAATTTTTTAAAGAAAATAATATAAAACAAACTTATATAGCATTTCAAAATCAGCAGTAAAACATTTATTAGCTTTCTTTCCAATAAGTATTCGAATGTTAATTTTTCATATAATATCCCGTGAAATTGGAAAAGAGAATTCTTAAATTTTTATATAAAAGAGAAAGAAAAATTCATAGAACAAGAAAGATATGAACCTCTTGTATAATATTGCACTAATCTTCTAAAAAAAACTCCTATTTAAACAAATATATGAGAAATGTGTTTGCAGTAAAAATATTGGAATATCACATAATTGGTATTTTTTTGAAAAGATATCTGTCAAAATCTTTGGAACCAGTACGCATTTTTAGTTCAGGAATCATAGTAATGAATGAAATAAAAAGGAAGACATTATTGTAAACATTTTTTAAATTCAACTGTTTTTCGGAATCTTTTTCCGATAACTTTTGGTATTGATACGTGGTTTTGTTAATATATACATAGACATAATCTGTGAACTCTTTATCTATATATATTAGAACTACTGATTGCTTGAAATAATAAAGGAGTTCTTTATAGCCTCAATAATATTATAATGAATTTCAACAATTTTTTAAGAGTGTATATGTGGTGAAAATTCCAAAGCATGCAAATACGAGAATGGCGGAAAAATATGTGAATGTTTGGACAATTATGTACCGGACGCAGAGGACGACGGGAAATGCAAAGGTATTTTTATGAAAAATATTCTATTTGAAAAAGTTGAAAAATCTATGTTTTATTGAAACTTTTATAGATAAATGTATAATTCCCTGAATTAAAGTAACATTAATGAAAAAAAAGGAATGTGAATACTAAAAGATTAATATGCAAATAAAAGTTTTTCTACAAAGAAACTTCAGAATAACATATAAATCAGGCTCCAATAAAGGATGATTTTTAAGTAAGAGAAATTTAGAATTGTTTACGGAAATGAAACTTTGTCTTGAAATGTGGGGACAGAATGATTTGATAGAAAATAACATATTTCAGAAAGGATTCAAATTATACATTTAATACATTGTTAATTAATATAGTATAAAACAATTTATACAGTATTTAAAAGTGCGTTGTAAAACCGGTATTAGCTTTCTTTCGAACTCAGTATTCCATTGTTTAAATGCCATATAATATCCCGTGAACTTGGAAAAGAAATTTCTTTTATTTCGTTTTAAAAGAGAAAAATAATACGTAAAATAAGAACGATATTAGCCTCTTTTATAATATTGCATTAATCTTATGAAGACTTTGGAGTATGTGCGAATTTTTAGTTCAGGAAACATGGGAATGAATGAAATCAAAAGGAAGACATTATTGTGAATATTTTTGAAATAAATGTATTTTCCGGAATATTTTTGCACCAACATTTTGAATTGAAAGTTGGTTGTGTTTGTATAGACATAGATAATATCTGTTAACTCTAACTCTATATTTATTAGAGGTACTGAATGATTGAAATAATAAAGCAGTGCTTTATAGCCTCAATAATATTATAATGAGTTTCAACATTTTTTTAGAGTGCATATGTGGTGAAAATTCCAAACCATGCAAATATGAGAATGGCAGAAAAATATGTGAATGTTTGGACAATTATCTACCGGACGTAGAGGACGACGGGAAATGCAAAGGTATTTTTTACGATAAATATTCTATTTGAAAAAGTAGAAAAATCTGTGTTTTATAAAAAAATTTACGGATAAAAAGTATAATTCACTGAATAAAAGTAATGTTAATGAAAAACGAAGAATGTGAATACCTAAAAAATAAATATGAAATTATAAGTTTTTCTACCAAGATCGTCTTTAATAACTTAGAAATCAGGCTCCAATAAAGGATGATTTTTAAGTAAGAGTAATTTAGAATTTTTTACGGAAATGAAACTTTCTATTTAAATGTGTGGGAGATGTTGATTTGATAGAAAATAACATACTTCAGAAAAGATTCAAATTCTAATTTCAATAATTTCTTAAAGAAAATAATATAAAACAAATTTATATAGCATTTAAAATTTAGCTGTGAAACATTTATTAGCTCTCTTTCCAATAAGTATTCGAATGTTAATTTTTCTTATAATATCCCGTGAAATTGGAAAAGAAAATTCTTAAATTTTTATTTAAAAGAGAAAGAAAAATTCATAGAAAAAAGAAAGATATGAGACTCTTTTATAATATTGCATTAATCTTCTAAAAAAAAACCTTTTAAACAAATATATGAGAAATGTGTTTGCAGTAAAAATAATGGAATATAAGATTATTGGTAGTTTTTTTAAAGGATATCTGTCAAAATCTTTGGAACCAGTGCTCATTATTAGTTCAGGAATCATAGTAATGAATGAAATAAAAAGGAAGACATTATTGTAAACATTTTTTAAATTCAACTGTTTTTCGGAATCTTTTTCCGATAACTTTTGGTATTGATACGTGGTTTTGTTAATATATACATAGACATAATCTGTGAACTCTTTATCTATATATATTAGAACTACTGATTGCTTGAAATAATAAAGGAGTTCTTTATAGCCTCAATAATATTATAATGAATTTCAACAATTTTTTAAGAGTGTATATGTGGTGAAAATTCCAAAGCATGCAAATACGAGAATGGCGGAAAAATATGTGAATGTTTGGACAATTATGTACCGGACGCAGAGGACGACGGGAAATGCAAAGGTATTTTTATGAAAAATATTCTATTTGAAAAAGTTGAAAAATCTATGTTTTATTGAAACTTTTATAGATAAATGTATAATTCCCTGAATTAAAGTAACATTAATGAAAAAAAAGGAATGTGAATACTAAAAGATTAATATGCAAATAAAAGTTTTTCTACAAAGAAACTTCAGAATAACATATAAATCAGGCTCCAATAAAGGATGATTTTTAAGTAAGAGAAATTTAGAATTGTTTACGGAAATGAAACTTTGTCTTGAAATGTGGGGACATAATGATTTGATAGAAAATAACATATTTCAGAAAGGATTCAAATTATACATTTAATACATTGTTAATTAATATAGTATAAAACAATTTATACAGTATTTAAAAGTGCGTTGTAAAACCGGTATTAGCTTTCTTTCGAACTCAGTATTCCATTGTTTAAATGCCATATAATATCCCGTGAACTTGGAAAAGAAATTTCTTTTATTTCGTTTTAAAAGAGAAAAAAATACGTAAAATAAGAACGATATTAGCCTCTTTTATAATATTGCATTAATCTTATGAAGACTTTGGAGTATGTGGGAATTTTTAGTTCATTAAACATGGGAATGAATGAAATCAAAAGGAAGACATTATTGTGAATATTTTTGAAATAAATGTATTTTCCGGAATATTTTTGCACCAACATTTTGAATTGAAAGTTGGTTGTGTTTGTATAGACATAGATAATATCTGTTAACTCTAACTCTATATTTATTAGAGGTACTCAATGATTGAAATAATAAAGCAGTGCTTTATAGCCTCAATAATATTATAATGAGTTTCAACATTTTTTTAGAGTGCATATGTGGTGAAAATTCCAAACCATGCAAATATGAGAATGGCAGAAAAATATGTGAATGTTTGGACAATTATCTACCGGACGTAGAGGACGACGGGAAATGCAAAGGTATTTTTTACGATAAATATTCTATTTGAAAAAGTAGAAAAATCTGTGTTTTATAAAAAAATTTACGGATAAAAAGTATAATTCACTGAATAAAAGTAATGTTAATGAAAAACGAAGAATGTGAATACCTAAAAAATAAATATGAAATTATAAGTTTTTCTACCAAGATCGTCTTTAATAACTTAGAAATCAGGCTCCAATAAAGGATGATTTTTAAGTAAGAGAAATTTAGAATTTTTTACGGAAATGAAACTTTCTATTTAAATGTGTGGGAGATGTTGATTTGATAGAAAATAACATACTTCAGAAAAGATTCAAATTCTAATTTCAATAATTTCTTAAAGAAAATAATATAAAACAAATTTATATAGCATTTAAAATTTAGCTGTAAAAAATTTATTAGCTCTCTTTCCAATAAGTATTCGAATGTTAATTTTTCATATAATATCCCGTGAAATTGGAAAAGAAAATTCTTAAATTTTTATTTAAAAGAGAAAGAAAAATTCATAGAAAAAAGAAAGATATGAGACTCTTTTATAATATTGCATTAATCTTCTAAAAAAAAAACCTTTTAAACAAATATATGAGAAATGTGTTTGCAGTAAAAATAATGGAATATAAGATTATTGGTAGTTTTTTTAAAGGATATCTGTCAAAATCTTTGGAACCAGTGCTCATTATTAGTTCAGGAATCATAGTAATGAATGAAATAAAAAGGAAGACATTATTGTAAACATTTTTTAAATTCAACTGTTTTTCGGAATCTTTTTCCGATAACTTTTGGTATTGATACGTGGTTTTGTTAATATATACATAGACATAATCTGTGAACTCTTTATCTATATATATTAGAACTACTGATTGCTTGAAATAATAAAGGAGTTCTTTATAGCCTCAATAATATTATAATGAATTTCAACAATTTTTTAAGAGTGTATATGTGGTGAAAATTCCAAAGCATGCAAATACGAGAATGGCGGAAAAATATGTGAATGTTTGGACAATTATGTACCGGACGCAGAGGACGACGGGAAATGCAAAGGTATTTTTATGAAAAATATTCTATTTGAA
>CAJRAI020000352.1:0-37500 GCA_907164885.2 Dolomedes plantarius
AAATCCCCCATCCCCCCAAGATCAGTAAATCTTCAAATGATCTATTTATGATTAAAAAGTTTGAATTAAAAGTATGAAAAATAGAAAAATAATTAAAAATTAGACGAATGATGAAACATTGCTTTTCAGTGATTCAGTTTTTAGTGAGAATCACGCTGTGTTTACATCATAAACTATGGCGGTTACGTTTTGTTCGGTGCAGTAGGCATTTAGAATTGAAATATCTCTTAAACTATTAAAGTAACAGAAGAAGTGTACGCAGAAATAATTATCAGTTTTTAAAGCTCTTTCCAAATATGTAACATTTATGCACTTTCACGAAGAAAAAAAAATACGTCGATTTCGATATTTTCAAACATGGTCGAATTTCATAACGGATGCCATACAGGAAACGGCTGCCCGGAACCGTTCCCCGACCGACAAAGTTTTTCCCCGGCGGCATCTTTACCCGTCCGGGTTCGATTTCACTTTTCTCCACTGACAAACAAAAATAGGGACTCTATTTTTCCACCTCCCACATCCTGGTTGCGGCTTCCTAGACCCTGAAACACATAAATCTTTGGCGAAGTGTCCACTATCAAATATGCAAACGTGACATTAGTAGATTCAGCACGTTATCAAACCGTGAAACGTAAGCTAGAAGGTGAATCTTCGTCCGAGACTATTGGCATTGAAAGAGGTATAAACAGCCTCCCGAAAACTTCATTACGTCAAACTACCATAGAAAACTTTTTCTTCCTCCCTTCCTGTAGGTGAAATGTTAAAATTGTTAAGCAGTTATGTTGTAACAAATATTGGATTTTTTTCTTTTATTATAATCATGTGTATCTTCTTATTGGTCTAAAAATTAAGTTGTATTTTTAAAATTATAAAAATTAATTTTAATAAAAGATAATTAACGAAAATTAAAGAGTATTTTATGGTAAGTTATATAATATATGTATATATAGGTGTGTGTGTGTGTGTTTCTGTCCAAACACCTAAATTTCGGCTATAAGAATCAACCGCTTGTAACAATTAAAAACAGTAATAACAAACGTGATTCTTATAAGCGGAAGTCACTGTATATATTATATATATAGGGTGAATCTGAACAAGTGGGCAAAACTTTACGGGGTGATAGAACGCACCTACACGAGCAATATTCGTCATAGAAAGTATGGGCGGAACGCAAACAGCGAGGCGCTAGGTGGCGCTGTAAATTGTACCCGCATGCCACACGTCCTCCTTCGTTCCAGCGGCGGTTTTCCGTAAATGTTTGTGCAGGGATCCTCCATGACCATTTGGTCGGCCCATACCTCCTGCCACACCGAATCGTATCACACATTCCTACGAGAGGTGTTGCCGGAGCTGCTGCCTCCGATTCCAACCCCCCATCAGGTCGAGAATGTGGTTCCAGCACGACGGTGCGCCTACACACATCAGCTTGGATACAACTTGGATAATTGTTGCGGAACAATTTAGATGCAACATTCGGAACAATTTAGATGCAACATTCCCAGGGCGATGGATTGGTCGAGGTGGTCCCATAGCTTGGCCACCTCGATCGCCGGATCTCTCGTGTTTGGACTTCTTCCTGTGCTGACATATGAAACGCCTAATCTACGAGTACCCCATTGAAACCAATATGGAACTAGTCGCCAGGATCGCCGTTACTGCCGGCGATATTCAGGATATGCCTGGTGTCTTCGCAAAAGTGCGTCAGTCCCTGTCCCGCAGGTGTGAAGCCTTCATTACAGCTGGCGGAAGCTCTTTTGAGCAATTTCTGTGACCATGTAAATCAATTACATTCCTGTTAATAAAATGTTTTCTTCAGTATCTTCTGCCATTCTTGTGTTGATTCTTTAAATGTGACAGTGGAAAATTACCTTTAACTTCTCACCGCTTGTGTTGCGACCGTACATTCTATGACGAATATTGCTAGTATAGCTGCGTTCTATCACCCCGTAAAGTTTTGCCCACTTGTTCAGATTCACCCTGTATATATATATATATAAATATATATATAAGCTGAAAACCCGCACTTCGCTACGGAGTACATTTAAGTTAAATAAATCGGTCAAATGTATGCAATTAAATATGTACAATTAAATATATACCGTCAAATGTATGCAAATGTATGCAATAATTTATTAAATGTATGCAATTAATGCCAAACAAAAAATAAATATATATAACAATATATTTATAACAAATACGACGATCAATGTATACAATTGATGTAAAAAAATTGTAAGGGATATTTTTATAGACAAAATAATGTCCAATCGTCTGCCGCATTAGCAAGGAAAAAAAATTTTTTTGGTCTATTTAGTTTTTATGCACGTGACGATAAATTTATTGAAAGTACCAGAAAAAGAAATCACGTGATCAGCATTTAAGAAATTAAATTGTAAAAAATTAACCTTTAAAAATTCACCAGAAATCAGAAAAGGGAGGTAAAGATTCGAAAAAGATCTCATTTTGAAGGAATTTTTATGATCTTTCTCGATATATAAATTTTATAACCCTCAAAATACTAATTTAAATGCAAACTTAAAAAAAGTTACAAAAACAGCTTAAAAATTTAATTTAAAAAAATCTAAGAAGAATTTTTGAAAAATCTTTCTTAGTGCACCCCTACACTATAAGAAGAATCGCCAAGAAAAATTTCAGTACTTTAGGTCCAGCCGTTTGGTCTGTGCGTTGTATGTCAGTCAGTGAATGAGTCAGTTACGGAACTGTTTTATATATATAGACACACACACACACACACACACACATATATATATATAATAAATAAAGCACCCAATGTATGCAACTAATATATATATATATATATATATATATATATACATACATGTGTACATATAAGGAATATACTTATATATATATATTCCGTCATAGTACGTCGATTTTACAAACAGTATTCTAAGAAATAATCTATCTGTTGATACCTTCTAATGTTGTCAGAATATCTAAAATAGGGAGGACTGGAATCAGATGTATTTGATGAATTTTGAATTTTTTATGTAAATTTATATCACCAGATGGCAGTGCACGAGTAGTAAACGATTGCATGATATTCCTTTTCTCCTTATTTCTGAATCGAATTTCCACCCCGAGATGGCGCTTCGTCAGCAGTCAAGGGGTCTGTGAATTTTCCTCTGACGTTCACTGTACTCGTGTGTTTACATCTCACCTGTCTTCAAATACTCTATAGTTTCTGTTCACAGTATTGGACATGTGGATAAAAGAGTGAACTTCGAGATGGCACTCCATGTGTAAAAGTATAAGAACGAACACACACACACACACACACACACATATATATATATATATATACAGTGGACTCTCGTTAATTCGAACTCAAAGGTTCTCAGAAAAAAGTTCTTAAATTAAATGTTTAAAAAAGAATCATTTTCTGCCTGGGTGAAAATTTTTTCGGACTGTTAAACTGACAATTGTTTAATTTTCAATCGGGTATTTTTGGAGATTGTCAGAATTGAATTGAACCTTTTCAAAACATATCCAACGTATTCTACTTTTTTCAATAGTAATTCTTTTGTAGGGATTACTATTTATGATTGATTGATTTTAGAATCGTTCTTAGTTCAAATTTCTTGTGGATGCAACATTTCAACATGTAACATCTAATTTTAAAGATAACCAAGAAACTTTTACATTGAAAATGTTCTTCTGCTGCCTAAAATTGAATAATGTTGACAGAAGGTAGCTTTTTATTAAAAAATACATAAATTCGAAGTCTTTATTAGATATTAAAATTGTGCGTTAATTTATTATTTTTTTTTTCATACAGAAGAATACTTGATTTTCTTTCCAATTTATAAGCGAGCGAGAAAACTAACAAACGCTACACACAGGGTGAGTGACTAGAAATGCACGCGTAATAAAGAGCAAGTGCTCATTGGCTGTTACGGTTAGCCCTGCCTTCAGTTGCAAGATCCATGTACGTATTTGAAATTCGCAACCGGCCCATTACTGATGCGTTTACCTTATATATATATATATATTATATATATATATATAAGTTAACCGCATCAGTAATGGGCCGGTTGCGAATATATATATATATATATATATATATATATATATACAGTGGGATCTCGATCTATCGTTTTTCAAGGGACCGATTGAAATGAACGATAAATGTGTGAAAACGATAGATGCGGAAACATAACAAAGTAATATGATCGTTGGAACTGGATAAAATGAACGGTACATACGGAAAAACGATGGATCCGAAAACGATCGATCGAGATTCCACTGTATATATATATATATATATATATATATATATATATATATATATATATATATATATATACATAGATACATACATTTGGGTCCTGAAAAAATAAGCTTCCTTCTTCCCGAAAAATGTAGAGAAAAAAAGGATTTCATTTAATAATTTACGTGCTGCCTGATTCTAAGTTCAGGAGAAGCCCCCGGGCAGTTCTCACATTTCCCAAATGCTCTCCTTCATTTTGCCCTTCGCACCCCCTCCCCCCCTTTTTTTCTTATGTCCATTCTTCGGTTTTTTTTTTTTTTTTTCGGTTTGTGGAAAACTAGTTTTCTTTCTTCTGTTGAAATCAATTGACATGTTTAATTCTCTCGTATTTTTATCAAGATTTTCTTTAAATTATCGTTTTGTTTTAATATTGTTTTATATTTTAATTTAAAATTTTGGAAATTATTTTTAAGGAAATTTATTGACATAAATTTTTACTTTACTTTTTTTAAATATCACTTTGAAGTTTTCATTTTTACTTGTAGCTGCTTTTCTCCTCTGGTCCTTCCATTAAAATCCTTTTTTCATTCTCAGTTTTTTTTTGTCTTTTGTGGAAAACTGCGTTGAATGAAAATTAAATTGATTTGTTTCTTTCTCTCCTGTTTTTAAAATTTTTTCATTAAATTATTGTTTTAATTTTCTTTTGTATTTGAAAGGAAAAAAAATTAAGTTATTTTAAGTAAGGTTATTCCCATATTTTTGTGACGTAACTTTTCATATAAATTTGATCCGAGTTTGAACCCTTCTATTCAAAATTCCATGCAAACCATGCTATTACTTTCATGAAAATTTGACTGGTGGTCATGTTAAAAAACTTGCCAATGACGACCCGGCTTATCCCGCTAATAAGAGATGGCATTGTGTCATCTATACTAATAAAGGGACAAGTGGATGTCGAGAGATCACGTGACCGTAACTGATCCGGGCGGGCCACTCCTCGAAAAAAAAAATGGCCGACAAATATACAGGAAAATCGGCGTATTTTTTTTCTCATGAAAGTACATAAATGTTACATATTTGGAAAGAGCTTCGAAAACTGATAATTTTTTCTGCGTACACTTATTCTGTTAATTCAATAGTTTTAGAGATATTTTCATTCTAAAATCACTCACTGCTGAGAAACCAAATCATCTGGAGCAGTGGTGCTGCCATCTGTCGGCAGTGACGGGAATGAAAATTAAAAGGAATTAATTCACTTGAATTTAATACATTTGTAGGCTTTTTTTTTCTTTTGTGGGGCCCGAAGTACATAAATATGTTACACGGATGGCTTGAGCGTAGCTAGGCGAAGCCCGAGCCTAGCCGAGCGAAGCCCGGCTAGTCCGAAATAACACACATCATTGGCCCAAAAGGAAATTTTCGCGAGATCGTTGGGAAAGGATGATCGTTGGCAGAACTTCCGAGAAACGAAAAGGGGCCAACTGTAAAATGTTCATGCTGAGCCAACTATTATAAAATGGTGCTGTCCCAACTGCAAATAACTATTGTTGAACCACCAATTATAAAATGTTGGTTTCCCAACTGCAAATCAGTATTGTTGGACCAACAATTATAAAATGGTGTTGTCTCAACAGCAAATAAGTGTTATTTGACCAACAGTTATAAAATGGTATTGTTACAACTGCAAATAAGTGATGTTTGACCAATAATTATAAAATGGTGTTGCCATAACTGCAAATAAGGGATGTTTGACCAACAATTATAAAACGGTGTTGTCCCAACTGAAAATAAGCATTGTTGGACCAACAATTGTAAAATGTTGGTGTCCCAATTGCAAATAAATATTGTTGGACCAAGAATTATAAAATGGTGTTGTCCCAACTGCAAATAAGTGTTGCTTGACCAATAGTTATAAAATGGTTGTGTCACAAATGCAAATAAGTGATGTTTGCCGACAATTATAAAATGGTGTTGTCCCAACTGCAAACAAGTGTTGTTTGACCAATAATTATAAAATGGTGTTGTCACAACTGCAAATAAGTGATGTTTGACCAACAATTTTAAAGTGGTGTTGTCCCAACTGAAAATGAGAATGAAACAGCCAACTCACAGCCAACCGTTGTTTCCATAACCCCAACGGCCACATCCAACTGTTGTTAAACTTCCAAACGGTCTTTTGTTACCAGTGATTCTTCCGCGAAATCTTTAATTGTTTTGTCCTGCGTCTTTCCTTAATTTTTGAAGTTAATTTCTTTTCATTTTTTACTAAATTTAATTATTTTTTCGGTTGGCTAAACCTTCCCCTTTCATTATTCTTTTTGCTCATGCATTCCCACTTGTATTTTACGGCCCTTGATTCGAGCTTGGTCGCTTCCTCGCATTTTGATTGGCGCATGAAACTAGCCTCGGGATCAGATCATTTTTTATTACCCTTTGATCCACGTGACTTGGTCCGCTTCCTTTGGAGCTCTTGTTCCCCACTTAATTCATTATATTAATTTTTTGTGACAATTTCCCTTGCAATGTCGATGCGTTTTTGTATATCCAACTTTATTTTCTCTTTCATCTAATCTTTTTAATAATGGTCATAAATTATTAATGATCGTAATTTATCGAAATCAGAACGAATGCTTTTTTTTTTCGGTTTGTTTCTCTTTGCTTTTATTTACTGAATTAATTTATCTCTTATTTTAATGTTAAATATATGCAAATATATATTGATATTTTCCGAATTACAGTCTCATAGTGACCTAATCATTCTATTGCTTGAGAGCTTATTACTAAAGAGAATGTTCATTTCCTAATCTAATGGAGCAATGTAAAATAATTAATAGACATATTTTGCGACAGTTATTCCATTCATCAAACACTCTATAGACGTCCTTTAAAACCAGTATTTTTTGTTACAGTTGTAATATATAATATTTTTACATTATAAACAAGCTATTGACTTGCAGTTGATTGCATAACTTAATGGTTTTACTAGCGTTATAAAAATGAATGTATGTATATATACATCTCTCTCTATATATTTATATATATATATATATATATTGTTACGAATTTTACGAGTCTATGGAAATCTAGCTAAATAGGAGAGTTATCGCCAAATTGGCGATGGATTTAGTGACTTATTTTGGTCTCCACATTTGGCGATATGGCGACAAATGGTCGCCAACTTGCCATCTAGACCTTTCTAGAAGCTTCTAGTGATATCTATCTGGCTGACCGATAGGGGGCACTTTGGAAGTCTATAAATATACTTGACATTGTCATTGGAACTCAGTTGAATAACTGCATGTGTTGGAACTGCGTTAGGCTTGTATTGCATTGAAGACTCTGTATCCTGACTTGTGGTTTTAGAGTCTTCTGCTCTATAGAAGACAGTGTTACGCGTTTTCTGCTTGAATTTATGTATGCGTCTGAAGAATTTACAGAATAATAAATTGAATAATAAAATATTTGTGTGCACTTTGTGAAGAGATTTTATTCAATCCTAACAAACGCAGGAAAACGGAACAATATGCATACACACACAAAGTGGAGATCTACCGTTTTTCAAGGGACCTATTGCACTGAATGATAAATGCGGGAAAACTATTTACGCGGGAACATAACAAAGAAATAGGATCGTCCGGATTGGATGAAATAGACGGCACAGGTGGGAAAACGATGATTTGGGGAACGACCGATCAAGGTTGGACTGTATATATGTCCAACTCATGTATATATATATACATATATATACAGTGGAATATCGATCGATCGTTTTCGGATCCATCGTTTTTCCGTATGTGTCGTTCTTTTTATCCAGTCCCAACGATCATATTGCTTTGTTATGTTTCCGCATCTATCGTTTTCCCGCATTTATCGTCCAGTTCAGTCGATCCCTTGAAAAACGATAGATCGAGATTCCACTGTATATATATATATATATATATATATATATATATATATATATATATATATATATATATATATATATCAGGGGTTTCCAACAGGCGGCCCGCGGTGCCTTTTTTTGCGGCCCGCGAAGACTTCTAGGAAAATAATTTGCAGCATCAATTTAGATATTCTTAGTTAACGAAAAATGTTTTTGTAAAAATCAATATTGTTTTCAAATGCTGTTCATTTACAAAAAAGATTGATTTTCCTCGAATTCCATGAAAAGTAGGGTGTCTACTCATATTCTATTTCCTCCCCCCCCACTTCTTCTTTGACCCACTTCTTATTTAAATACTCACTTCTTATTTGACTTTTTTGTGTGTGTCTGTGTAATTTAACGAAAGTTGGCCAGTTATAATCAAGGTCGTTGTTGGAGGTTCATCCTCGAATTTTCAAAAATATCATAGTACATACGATACACAAATCCTCCAAATCCCCTCCCTCAAGAAAAAAAAGTCCTGGGTATGGTCCTGATTAAATTGCGGCCCGCCACTAGACAGGTGTTTTCGATTGCGGCCCTAGGACACTTGTAAGTTGGAAACCCCTGATATATATGTAGGATTTTATGCAAATTCTCTGCTTATGCCATAGTTACGTTCTCTGTTGCTATGCGTAGCGCAGAGTCGCACCAAACCCTTATCTCGTTCCTTGAGGGGACAGTCGAGGGTTGAATGACCCCGGCTTGGAGGCGATTCGAAGGGTAGTGTGTGAAATGCCCTGTGCACGAGGGGGAGAGAGAGGGACAGACCTCCAGAGGGAGAGGTTTTGTTGGTGAGTCCGTGCGTAGGCAAGAGAGATTGTGTATTTGACGGGAGCGTGAAGGCTGCCCGATCTTTTGTTCTGTTGAAAGGAAGCGAGCATTACGCTACGCTATCCCGTAATTATTGTTGTATTGTACCGGAGACATTAAAAGTATGCTCTCCGGCATCTCGTAATTGTTATCTGCATTAATAAATGATTATTGTTGAGTTTTAGAAAGTGTAGTTGTATTAATGATTCAAGTGTGAAATTATTAGACACCCCCTAGACGCCAGCTAGCTACGTAGACACAGAAATCTACATATATATATATATATATATATATATATATATATATATATATATATATATATATATATATATATTCTCGGGTGCGCCGAAAACAACAGAGCCATATCTTCCGCTATCGGTGACTTTTGGGACTATTTTTTTTTCACGGAAACTCTTTCCCATGTCGTCCTTAGTCCTGAGGCGTATGTTGATGTACTGATGTTCAAGGAAATATAATTTTTATAATTATTTACACTTTATTTACAACATACGAATCATATTGCTAATTGCCTCTAGCTAAGCGAAAAACATCGTCGCAGCTCGCAAAGAGAACCGAAACGCGCGAACATAAAAAGACAGTGTTGCCATTCCAAAACAGGGAAATGTTGGAGGCGAAAATATTTATGTACATGGAGTCACCACAGTCCCTTTATCAATTTTAGCAGAATTCTGGTTGATCGCGCTACAGATGGTTCTGAGTAGTGTCAGTTTAATAAAAAACATCCTGAATGTATATATATATATATATATATATATATACAGTGGAATCTCGATCTATCGTTTTTCAAGGGACCGACTGAACTGGACGATAAATGTGGGAAAACGATAGATCCGGGAACATAACAAAGCAATATGATCGTCGGGACTGGGTGAAATAAACGACACATACGGGAAAACGAAGATTCGGAAAACGATCGATCGAGATTACACTGTATAACGATAAATGCGGGAGAACGATAGATCCGGGAACATAACAAAGCAATATGATCGTCGGGACTGGGTGAAATAAACGACACATACGGGAAAACGAAGATTCGGAAAACGATCGATCGAGATTACACTGTATAACGATCAATGCGGGAGAACGATAGATCCGGGAACATAACAAAGCAATATGATCGTCGGGACTGGGTGAAATAAACGACACATACGGGAAAACGAAGATTCGGAAAACGATCGATCGAGATTCCACTGTATAACGATAAATGCAGGAAAACGATAGATCCGGGATCATAACAAAGCAATATGATCGTCGGGACTGGGTGAAATAAACGACACATACGGGAAAACGAAGATTCGGAAAACGATCGATCGAGATTCCACTGTATATATTGCTTTGTTATGTTCCCGGATCTATCGTTTTCCCGCATTTATCGTTCAGTTCAGTCGGTCCCTTGAAAAACGATAGATCGAGATTCCACTGTGTATATATATATATATATATATATATATATATATATATATATATATATATATATATATATATATTGTTGTAAAAAATAATATTTTTATATTATGTAAGACGCTATTTGCTTGCACACTGTTGTATAAATTAGCGTTTTTGTGAGCGTTAAAAAATACGAATGAACGAACAGCAGACGGCAAAAATATGTAATTCCTCATTAGCAAGTTACGAGACAACCCCAGACAGTGAAGATCATAATTATCAACGTTTCGACTGCTTTAATTACAGCTTTTTTTCCCGGCGAGTGAATGTCTTTTCATTAGGGAAATCAGGTCCTTTTTTTCCCTGCCCTGCTAGACTAAAGGATTATGCGACTCAGAATCGAAAAAGGGGCGGTGCCATTGTTTTTTTTTGTTAACGCCTGTTTCTCTGCAGTTTTCTTCAAGTCGAACATGTTTCATTATGCATGATAAGCCTTTCATGGCTGTCACTGAAACCGCGATAAGCCGGAGCTTTTTTTTAAAAAAAAACTAAAATGCCTCGGGGAGAATTTACCAGAAAGGAATAAAATTAGTTAAGAATTAGAGTATGATTTTTCGAATATTTTACCATGTGTGAAATACAGTCCCTAGTGTAATGAACGCTTTTAGGGAAAAAAATGTTATCTCCTTATTTGAATAAAGCATTTCTAGTACAAGTTTTAAAGTGAAAATGTAAGCAGACAGTTCCTATCTAAATAGAAGCCTTTCCGATTGGGAATAATTATATTTTAGACTATAATTATCCAGTTCTATAATTACGAAAAGATAAAAACGATTATGAATTATGGTTATCATGAATGAAAATTATTGTGCATTATTTTGAAAATTATTATGAATAGGAGGACGATTGGATTGAAATATTTGATTAAATAATCACAAACCTTCGTTTCCGCCTTATTTTGAAATTAGTTCAATTACTTCTTCACACCTATGAATTGCGATTTCCAACAGGGATTCTTGACATTATATTCTTGATTAAGTTCCAGAATTATGAATAGATAAAAACAATTATGAATTATTATGAATATTAGGAAACGAAATCATTATTTTGAAAATTATTATGAATAAGTTGACGATCGGAATGAAAACTTTTTATTAAATTAACTCAAACCTTCGTTTCACCGCCATTTTGAAACTAAATCAACTTCTCCACAACCTATGCATAGCGATTCCCAATATGCAATAATTTTACTCTGGATTATAATTATTCAGGTCTAGAATTATGATTAGATAAAAACAATTATGAATCATTATGAATATCATGAATCGAAATTATTATGAATTGGTGGACGATTGGAATGAAATATTTAATAAAATAATCTCAAAGCTTCATTTCGGTCCATTTCGAAACTAGCTCAATTTCTTCATGACCTACGAATAGCGATTTCCAATAGTGAATACTTTTATTCTTGACTACAGTTATTCAGTTCAAGAATTATGATTAAGTAAAAACAATTATGAATTGTAAAAACAATTATGATTGAGTAAACACCTATGATTAATTATTATAAATATTAGGAATCGATGGTGATTTTCAATACAGAATAATTATATTCTTGATTATAATTGATCAATTCTAGAATTATGAATAAATAAAAAAATTTCAAAGACTATTATGAATCGAAATTAGTATGAATTATTTTGAACATTATTATGAATAGGTTTACGAATGGACTGAAATGAGGCGGTGAAAGGCAAAGTGGTGTAAGTCAGTAAGTCTTTCACCACCTCAAATATTTGATTAAATCATCTCAAAACTTCGTTTCGGCGCCATTTTGAAATTAGCTCGATTTCACCTATGAACAGAGATTTCCAAAGAGGAATAATTATGCTCTTGATTATAATTATTAAGTTCTCCAAAGCAATTATGAATTATTATGAATATTATGAAGCGCTATTATTATGAACTGTTTTGAAAATTATTATGAATAGGTTGACAATTGGATTGAAATATTTTATTAAGTTATCTCAAACCTTCGTTTCGGCGCCATTTTGAAACTAGCTCAATTTGCTCATGACCTATGAAAAGCGACTTCCAGTAGGGAATAATTATAACCCAGATTATAATTATTCAGCTCTAAAATTATGAATAGATAAAAACTATGATGAATTATTATAAATATTAGGAATCGAAATTACTAGGAATTATTTTGAAAATTATTATGAATAGGTTTACAAATGGATTGAAATATTTGATTAAATTATCTCAAACCTCCGATTTGACGCTATTTTGAAACTAGCACAATTTCCTCATGACCTATGAATAGCCATTTCCAGTAGAAGCAATAATTATATTCTAGATCATAATTATTCAGTTCTAGAATTATGAAATATTACGAACCGAAATCCTGAATTATTTTGGAAATTTTTATGAATCGGTGTACGAAGCGAGAGATGTATATGATCAAATTATCTGACACCTCCGCTCTGGCGCCATTTTGAAAGTAGATTCATTTCTTCCTCACTGACAAACAGTGGGTAAGCAGTCATGTTGCTCTCGCCAAATTATCCCACAAAAGCCCATTATATTTGCATTATTTGACACAGAAGCTTACATTTTTTATCTTTGTAAACGACGGCGCAAATTAACTACACTGAATTAAGTCGTTGTTTCGCGGGCCCACACTTCTAATCCACAATTAGAACGCTCTGAAAGTACGCAGATAGTTAAGCTTAATGGGCTAGCCGGAGCAACACTCCTTAATTAACAACGCCTGCTTTAAAAATTTCTTTAACGGAGTGTTCTCCTTTCATTAGGGAAATCGACTTTTTATTTTTCCCCAGCAAAGGGAAAATGAAGGCTAATAATACCGCCTTTTTTAGGAATCCTTGCCTCCAACACAATTTTGTCTGCAAGCGGAATCTTTTAATCGAAAATATTAAAATAATAAATAAATAATTTAAGTTGAATAATTATATTAATAATAAAATTATTTAAACTTAACAATTAATGGAATAATTATTAATAAAAATGATTAAGTAATTAAATGTAATAACTAAATAATTAATAAATAAAAAAATAGTTAACAATTTAATTAATAATTTTAATTAAAATTAAATTTTTTATTAATAGTTTACAAATAATAAATTACTTATCAAAAAATTAAGAAATTATTTAATAGTTTAAATTTCAACTGGTGATTCCGAATGGAATTTCGAAATTTAGGCGGTCGAAAGCACGAAATTCCCTTCCCCCCCCAAAGAAAAATTTTTTTTTTCACATTTTAACGGTAAGTTTTTGTTTTAGACATACCATAGGGCTTTTAAAATAAAACTAAAATGTTTCTACGATGATTCCATCTCTATATGTTACATTATATATATATATATATATATATATATATATATATATATATATATATATATATATATATATGTATATATATATATATATATATATATATATATATATATATAAATATACAGTGGACGCTCGTTAATTCCAACTCGGTTAAATCGAACTTTCGGTTAATTCGAACTAATCCAAAGGCCCCCAAAAAACTTGTATTGGAATTAATGTTAAAAATATCTCATTAATTCGAACTAAATTTTTATCACTTCGGTTAATTCGAACTAAAAATTTGACAAAAAAAAATTTTTTTCCTCGTTTAACGGAGAAAATACACGCTGTATTTATTATTTTGTGTGTTAAAACCATCTGTATTTCTTTTCTGTGTAAAGAGGCACATGCCTGCATTCCTATTGGCATTTCCGCTAAACGTTAGTGGCTATTGTCCTTCTTATTAACGGACAAAGCGATTTTCCGTTATTTGTATCGATTTTCTTAGAATTTCAGAAAAACCAGTCTTTACTACAGATTCTAGGGAGCTGCGTCAGTTATGCTTGCAGTGCAGACAAGTTAATGCAATCTAGTTTTTCTTCCTGGTTTGGTTTGGAGCTCTACGGTCTACTTTTTGCTACACGAGGGCTAATTAGACCGGGACCTACAGTTTAAAGCCGATTCCGAACGGCTACAAGCATCCATGCCAACAGTAGGACTCGAACCCACAGGATCTGAACCGAATGCCTGCGCCCTAGCCATTCGGCCATCCCCAGGTCAAGTTTTTCTTCCTCAGTGTGTGGTGTGAACGTGTAAAAATTCAGGATGTCTACACTTAGAAAGTACAAAACCCTAACTTTGGAGACAAAGGTAGAGATTTTAAAGAAAGTAGAGAATGGCGAGTGTAAAACAAAGTTAGCAGCTGACTATGGAATTAAAAAAATACCTTGTCAACTTATTTGAAAAACAATTAGTCAATTTTAGATTAAAGAGAAAAATTAAAATTTGCTAGAGGAACTTTCGGTTAATTCGAACTAATACAAAGGCCCCAAAAAACTTGTATTAGAGTTAATGTTAAAAATATCTCATTAATTCGAACTAAATTTTTATCACTTCGGTTAATTCGAACTAAAAATTTTACAAAAAGAATCTTTTTCCTCATTTAATGGAGAAAATACACACTGTGTTTATTATTTTGTGTGTCAAAATTTCTTTTCTGTGTAAAGAGGCCCATGCCTGCATTCCTAGACAATTACATGTCCGCTAAACGTTAGTAGCTATTGTCCTTCTTATTAGTGCTAAACGGAAAAAGTAATTTTCCTTTATTCGGATCGATTTTCTTAGAATTTCAGAAAAACTAGTCTTTACTATAGATTCTAGGGAGCTGCGTCAGTTATAACTGCAGTGCAGACAAGTTAATGTGGTCTAGTTTTTCTTCCTCATTGTGTGGTGTGAACGTGTAAAAATTCAGGATGTCTACACGTGGAAAGTACAAAACCCTAACTTTGGAGACAAAGATAGAAATTTTAAAGAAAGTAGAGAATGGCGAATATAAAACAAAGTTAGAAGCTGACTATAGAATTATAAAAAATGCCTTGTCAACTAATTTGAAAAACAAGGAGTCAATTTTAGATTTATGGGAAAAATCAAAATTTGCTAGAGGAAGGAAACGCATGGGAAATGCGTCTCAAGAAGTTCTAGAAAACGCTCTACCGCTATGGTTCCAGGATGTTAGATCTCGAAATTTTCCGATAAATGGACCCCTAGTGCTGACGAAGGCTGATGAATTAGCAAAGTCGAATGGGTATGAAGATTTTGTATGCAGTGATGGATGGCTTTCTCGATTTAAGTCAAGGCAAAATATTTCTTATCAAACTGTATGTGGCCAAAGCTCTGATGTAAACGAAGACGTGTGCACCAATTTCGGTAGGAAACTGCCAGGGCTTTTCTCTACTTATCTGCCGAAAGATATTTTTTAATGCGGACGAAACTGCATTTTTTTTATAAACTCTTGCCAAACAAGACATTACATTCTAAAGGGGATGCTTGCGTAGGAGATAAAAGCAGTAAAGAGAGGATTGCAGCTTTAGTTTGTGCTAACATGGATGGGAGCGAAAAGTTTAAATTATTAGTGATTGGAAAGTCCAAGAATCCACGAAGTCTTAAAGGAATTAAAACACTGCCAGTTGATCCAATGCAAAAATGTTTGCTTCAAAATCGAGAAGCTGGCTGAACAATGTAGGCATCATAAACAAAACCAAACATCCATTTTACAGTTCTTCTTAAAATTGTAATTCCTATTTTTAATTAAAGTTTACTTTCTACTGCATATCTTCTGCTTCATTTTATGATTCAGGTAAGTCTGTATTGCTTTTTAATATGTTTAATTTTAGATAGCATAGTCTATATATATAAAACAGTTCCGTAACTGACTCATTCATTCACTGACTGACTGACTGACTGACATACAACGCACAGACCAAACCGCTGGACCTAAAGGGCTGAAATTTTGCATGGCGATTCTTCTAATAGTGTAGGGGTGCACTAAGTAAGATTTTTCAAAAATTCTTCTTAGATTTTTTAAAATTAAATTAAGCTGTTTTTTAAACTTTTTTTACGTTTGCATTTAAAATAATACATTGAGGGTTATAAAATTTATATCACGAGAAAGGTCATAAAAATTCCTTCAAAATGAAATTTTTTTCGAATTTTTACCTCCATTTCCTGTTTTTGGTGAATTTTTAAAGATTAATTTTTAGAATTTAATTTATTAAATGCCGATCACGCGATTTCTTTTTCTGGTACTTTCAATAAATGTATCGTCACGTGCGTAACAACTAAATAGACAAAAAAAATATTTTTTTCTCTTTCTAATGCAGCAGACGATTGGGTATTATAAAAAAAAATGCATATCCCTTACTATTTTTTTATAAATATATATATATAGATAGATATATATTTTACATCAATTGTATACATTGATCATCGCATTTATTATAAATATATATATTTATTTTTTGTTTGGTATTAATTGCATACGTTGACCGTTGTATTTAATTTGAATGTACTCCGTAGCGAAGCGCGGGTTTTCAGCTAGTATAATATATTTTCTGAGGCTATACACACCAGGAGAAATCATATAAATCACTTCGAGAAATTAAGTCTCAAAAGCGACTTAAGGGGACAGTGGACTTTCAAAATTGTGAAATTTGTCCAAAAATTCGATATTTTAAAATTTTATTGAATTGTGAAACTACGGACGAATAGGAATGTGTTGCAAGAAGAATTTTTAATTTCCGCGATTACTTTCCTAGTTATAGGCATTTGTATTTAATTTAGATATTATGTAGTTACTAATAGCAATCACTTTAAATGCGTTTTTCTCAAAATAAAAATTTTCATGTCATACGAATATTCCAACTGTTCCGAGCGGATTTCTAATGATTGTATCGCTTTGAAATTTAAGTTTCATATACTTAACTGTATATCAAATAAATCTTATTGAAAAAAATTATGCTTCGTAGCTCGGAATTTCTAAAATTTGTACTCGAAAAGACGATTTATAGGTATTTTGCGTCATAAAAAGGGTGTTTTCACTATGATTATTATTTTCTCTTTATATTTTTAATGAACGCTTAAAATGAGCAATAACTTTCATCGTTAGTTCTATAAGGTATCCTGTAAATAAAAATTATCATATTATATGCAAAAGAAATGCGCATGGAACATTTTTAATGAGGCCAGTTTTTGATATAATTAATAATTAATAATTCATAGATTATTAATATTTCATCTTTAAATTTTAACCACTTTTACATATCTCTGGTACTAATGACATATTCAAATTTCAAGCAAATCCATCCAAAACAAAAAAAAATTAGGTTTGAAGGTCCACTGTCCCCTTAAAATGCCTAGAGTTGGGATGGGGTCCGCAATAAAAAATGTTGTTCAAGAGGGGGTCCTCGGACTACATAAGTTTAAGAACCCCTGGTCTAGAGGGCGATCTGAAGTTGGTGTTAGGGGGAAACGGGGATTTCGAGATGGCGTAGAGGTTGGCAACACTGCGTCTCAGGTTCACACTAGAGAGCGAATCAGGGCGTCTCCTGACAAGGAGGAAACAAGGCACCAGATACAATCAATCCAACATTGCTGAAAGATATAGTTGCAGTAGTGGTAGAACCATGGTTTGGGAACGAATCTCTCTCGGTGTTCACACTGACCTGCATGAGTTCCGTAGAGGAACTCTGACTGTTGTAAGATATCCTTGACGAATATGTCCACCCATATGCCGCTGCTATTGGCAACGAATTCATTCTAATGGATGATAATGCAAGACCTCACAGAGCAGTGCTTATAGAGGATTATCTGGAGGGACACGGTTTGGAGCGAATGGAATAGCCAGCTCGATCTCCAGACCTGAATCGGATGGACCATGTTTGGGACTACCTTGGCGGACACGTCGCTGCTTTAAGGGGACTCCCTACCCTTAAATCTTTAAAACATTCGATTTTTTGAAAAAATATATGTTAAAAGCCTGATCATTTCTGAACAGAATAAAGCAAACCGCATGAAAATATTCCGCTTAGTTCCGGAGATATTGATATTCTAAATATTTAATGACTGATCAAGTTTATGGTAAGAAAAATTTTAAGCTCATTTTTCTCAAAATGTAATTTTGCATCATTCCGAAACTGATATCTCAAAAACTATGAAACATAATTCCATGAAATTTTTATCATTCCATAATCATGTTATTTTATTGCGTCTGAACTAGAATTATTGCAATCACTGCACATTTTGTTATTTTTTCGGGGGTAAATTAATGCAAAAATTTTAAGGAAATTTGAAGTATATTTTGAGCAGTTTTAAGAAACTGAAAAAATATTTTAATGTTGAATGTTTTATGTTCAATTGTATTTCGAATTATGTATTTAAAAAAAAAACAGGAATTATACATTTAAGTGTAAAATTAATTTCATAGTTCTGCGCGCAAGCCAGTATACAATAAAAATACTTAAAAAACAAGGTACATCTAAAGCATTTAAAAAAAATATTTAAAATTATTTCGAGAGTTGAAAATTTGTTTATTAAAATAAATATATCAATTTATCAGATGCATACAATTTGGAAAAATTGGGAGTAAATTGAAATAGTTACAAAGAGTCAAAAATTAGGAAAATATGCCTTATTTCTTCGATTTAAGGGTCGTGAGTCCCCTTAAGTTCTTCTTCCAAGGTCGTTACATGAGTTGGAACAAGGTTTACTCCGTGTCTGGTCTTCGCATCCCATTTCGGTGTTCGACAACTTAACTGTCAGCGTGAAACTTCGGTGCCGACGATGTATTACAGCAGGGGGTGGACATATTCCTTATTAGAAGCCACTTTTTTAATGTTTCCATGGCATAAAACTGTCAAGTGCTCTTTTCTCCAATAATGGAGTTTCCTGCTTAAAGAGTTCTTTTTGCTGTAACTCATGTAAATTATCTAAATTGTGTAAATTAATTTCCCGCATTTTACAAAGAACCGTTTTGTGCACGTTTCGTCAAAATTTCTTGTTCCTCTGTTCATTCATATTGAAATTAGACTTAAAAAACTTGTTGTACCTTAACTTTTGGAGGGCAGTATATATATATATATATATATATATATATATATATGATGTATATATATATACAGTCGACCCTCCATATATCGAAGTAGCAAATTGTCGGAAAAAAATTCGATATATAGCAATTTTGATATATAGAATTAATCTTAGTTTTCCCATAATTCTCCTAAAACATTAAAATTAAACCTAATTTTCGTATACGAAGCTCCAGTTCAAATTTACATGCGAATCGCATTAAATGAAAGTTAATAATTAAAAAATGAATTATTATAAAAGATTTATTGAGTAGCTTTTAGAAAACAATAATCCAGACAGTGGTTACAATGATCACAGTTACATTCTTTTAAAAAAACTACGAATACCTTGCTGAACAGCCAGTTTTGAGTAAAGTTCATCAAGAAATGTTCGCATTTATTCAGTCCACTAAAAACTTCATCAGGGACATTTTCCGCGAATTGAAGTCCATGACGTATTGTTTCAAACGCCTCTCGCATTTCTTTTTTCGATGGCTTGGAAATGTTTTCAGATTTATTTACTTCGACAGAAAAAGTAAAAGTTTGAAACGAATTTATAAAACACTACTTTAATTTGAACAAATTTCACTGAAACTAAGCAGATGTAGGAGTGAGGAACAATCACCAGACAAAAGGGATAGCTAGAAACTGATTTTACTACAGGACAGGTCGCAACCGAAATTTGAAAACGTGTTGGGGGAATTTAGGAATTCCAGAAAGGAACAAAAACCTGATTGTCCACCCCCGAACCCCAGGTGACGTGTGGGGTTCGTAGTGACCATCACTGAAATTCCATTTTCCCCTGACCTTCATTTTTCGTGAGGTAAACGATCTAAAGTGGAATAAAATCTCCGAATATGTCTTGAAAAAAAAATTCGATATATAGAGATTTTTTCGATATATAGAAACAATTTTTCTATGTAGCGAACATGGAGACTTGCTAAGAGTTCGATATATAGAAAATTTCGATATAGGGAAGTTCGATATATGGAGGTTCGACTGTATATATATATATATATATATATATATATATATATATATATATATATATATATATATATATATATATATATATATATATATATATATATATATAGACATGTATGTATAAAATGCATATCTGACATTTTATAACATAAAAGTGTCCGTCTGTAGCAGTTCCATGAAAGACCTACTTTGCACTGCTTGTCCTATTTATACGGAGTTAACCCGACTTTCCAAAACATAGTTGTTGTTTGGAGCGCATCACGATAATCAAATCTGCGATTTACTTTCCCACATAATTGAGATTATGGGGGCAGTTAGTGAAAAATTATTGCCACTAGCCATATACATAATCGCTCAAATTAATCCGAACGCTAATGCGCCATCTCAAAACACAACTGTGGACACATCTCAAAACACATCTTGGGATTTACATTAAAAGCCCCCACTGGCTCTAAAAGAAAAAGAACACTACTCATATGCATTTACTCCAAGGCTATCAGTTGTCAATAACTTTTAAATACAACCTTAAAAAGTGCAGATAATCAAGTGCACCAAGAAAACAACTCTCAAACGCGCATTCCAACCAAAGCAGAGAAAGAGCCATTGACGTCATTTTCATGCAGGCAATGTTCCCAAATAGACGGCCATTTTCCTTTTTCCTTAATTTCCATTTCTTAAAGCGACGCCATTTGTAGGAATTGGCGAAATCCCGGGGCTTTGACAACTTCGTCTGGGGATTTTAGGGAGTATTAACTAAATGGCGGACGCGATGAATGGGAGAAAAGTTTTAACGAGTCGAAATCTTTTCTGTTAATCATGCAGCGCCGGAGGTCTAACTTTAACCGTGTCTGTTCGTCAGCGTTTCCCCTTTGTCTCGGATACGCCTAATCCCGCCTTTGAAGGAGAGACAGTTAAAACAGCCGTCTAAGCCAAGCTTAAGATACATTATTCTAAATTAAACGAACTATATAATATTTTATATAAGTATCTCTCTCTCTCTCTCTCTCTGTCTGTATATATATATATATATATATATATATAGTATATATACAGAGAGAGAGAGAGAAATAAATAAATATGTATATACATGTATATATAGTATACCTATCTATCTATCTATCTATCTATCTATCTATCTATATATATATATATATATATATATATATATATATATATATATATATATATATATATATATATATATATATATATATATATACAGTGGAATACCGATCTATCGTTTATCAAGGGACCGACTGAAATGAACGATAAATGCGGGAAAACGATAGATGCGGAAACATAACAAAGTAATATGATCGTTTGGACTGGATAAAATGAACGAAACATACGGAAAAACGATGGAACCGAAAACGATCGATCGAGATTCCACTGTATATATATATATATATATATATATATATATATATATATATATACGCTACCGCTGTAGTGCCCAGTCGCGGACATCGCCAGATCGATATTTGGCGATGATTTATGTGCACCAAGCGAAGACCAATCGTAGCCAAAACCCGCCGTTGATTGGGAAAGTCGTGCTGAGAATATTTAATTTACAAATCCGAACGGCGTGCGATGCAATCGCTTCGATATTTACAAATAGGAGAGCTACGATTGGGTGGGCCTCTTCTCTGACGTCACTGCCTGGTCAGTGCAATTGTTGTGTGCATGGGGTTCGTACATCGCAGATTTATTCTGATTTAATGGAACTAAAATTTTGACTTGGCCGGTAAATGGAAAATTAGAGAATCAGAATTAACAATTGTTCCTTACTTTGAAATATAATTTTTGTGTCAAGCGCAAGGACTATATATATATATATACACACACACAAGGGAATATCGATAGATCGTTTTCCCGTATGCATCGTTTATTTCACCCACTCCCGAATTAATTCCATTTAAAACAAGCAAAAATAGACCACATGGATCGATCCTTTATCAATAGTTTTTCCGCAATATTCGTTCATAATATCGCAGCGTTATATGAATTTACCGGATCGATCGTTTTTTGATAATGACAAAACCTTAAATATAAATGTCTGGACTGAGCTAGAATGACGCACTAAGTAATGAGCAGAACATTTGAAATGCAAGCTCTCGCATTTTTGCTCTCAGCTTGGTTTCGCGTTTTCGCCCAGAATTTTGGTAGATTCAGCCTTTCATCATTGTACCACTAAAAGCTGAAAAGTAAAAATGTCGAATTGTCTTTTTGCCTTGAGAACTGTACATGATGGAAGGAACTTGGAAAAAAATGTTTCTTTACCAAAATCTATTAAAAAACTAAACGCAATATAAATAAACATAAAAAAAAGCATGCGAAAAGTTATAGAAATCAATAATACGAAAACCCAATTAAAAATTTATAAATTTATAATAAACTTCTCAGAATTCAGCCTTTCATCATAAACAAGCTGAAATAAAAGATTAAATATAATAAAATAAAAAATAATAAAAATTAAAAATAATAAAATAAAAGCCGAAATAAAAAAGCTTAAATTACAGGTTTAACAAATCTTGGCGCTAATTGAACTGGAGCCGAAAGTATAGCAAGCCCGTTCTCAACAGAATAGGTTACGATTATACAGAAAAAGCACCTTTTAAAATCCGGAAAACAAGTAGCGATGCTAAAATAACACTGTTTATTAACAGTACAATGCTGGCCACTGTAAATGCAACACCATGATGGAAACATGCAAATAACATGAAATTTACAACATGCATTAGCGGAGGTGAGATATGCAAATGATTAGAATTTCAGCGCAGACGCACATCACGCCACTTCAAAGCGCTATTTAAGGCTTGGAGATTTCGACGATTTCAAGTTCCGCAATTGTGTTTTTCTTGTGGTTTTTTCAAAAAACGATCAATTATGCCTCGTCGAAAACAGCGATCATCTTTTGATAAAGTATTCGAGTTCGACAGAGGAAGGATAGTGGCGTACCGAGATTGTCGATTATCTTTCAGGGAAATCGGTAGTCGTGTTGGACGAAACCAAACAACTGTAATGCGGATATGTGATTGTTGGATGCAGGAGGGTACGACGGACCGGCGTGTTCGATCGCATCCACCTCAGCGCACCACTTCACGTGATGACAGGCAAATTGTGCGCATGGCAGTGACGGATCGCTCAGTCACATCACGAACCATAGCACAGCACTAGCAGTCTGTAACGCATCATCCAGTGTCTGCGCGTACCATTCGACGCCGTTTACAGCAGAGTGGTCTGTCCGCAAGACGTCCATTGCTTTGTCTACCCTTGACGCAGAACCACAGACGTCTCCGCCGCCAATGGTGCGATGACAGAAGGATGTGGACGGCAGAATGGAATGAAATTGTCTTTACTGACGAATCACGCTTCTGTCTGCAACACCACGATGGTCGCATTCGAGTCTGGAGACACCGTGAAGAGAGGATGCTGAACAGCTGCGTTATGCACCGCCACACTGGTCCTGCACCGGGTATTATGGTATGGGGCGGTATTGGATATCACTCTCGCACACCTCTAGTACGCATTGCCGGTACTTTAAACAACCAGATATGCGCTACATCTCCGAGGTGTTGGAGCCAGTTGTCCTTCCTTACCTTCAGGGCTTGCCCACAGCCATATTTCAACAGGATAATGCGCGACCACACGTGGCACGCATTGTCCAACGGTTCTTCGTCCATCGCCAGATTGAATTGCTTCCCTGGCCGCCTCGCTCTCCGGATCTTTCGCCGATAGAAAACATGTGGTCCATGGTTGCTCTACGATTGACCCAGATTCCATCCCCAGCTGCCACAGCAGATCAACTTTGGCAACGTGTGGAAGCTGCTTGGTCTGCTGTATCCCAAGAACTCATCCAAACTCTCTTTGAATCAATACCGAGGCGTGTGGCAGCGGTGATCTCCAACAATGGCGGCTACTCTGGCTACTGATTTTGGCAGGAACCACACTTCACAGAAGTCTATAAATGTAATCATTTGATACTTGGTCAACATGTTATCTACAAAATAAATTTTGTTGTGATATCTCTTGTCTTTCTTGGTGTTGCAATTTGGGTGGCCAGCAGTGTATTTTAGAACGTTAGAATTTTACGATTTTGTTGCTGTTCAGTTTCGTGGATAATTTTGTTGATAGTAATCGAAATAATAAAATTCCATAACATTCTGAAGTACCGTTCGGGAATTTTCGGGAAGTTTCCACATTCTCATCATATTTGTTTGCTTAAAAATTCAGATTGTTTTTAGATTTTATATTGTTCGAGTTTCTTTTAAGGGGACAGTGGACCTTCAAACCTAACTTTTTTTGTTTTGAATGGATTTCATTGAAATTTGAATATGTGATTAGTATCATAAATATGTAAAAGTGGTTAAAATTTAAAGATGAAATATTAATAATTTATGAATTATGAATTATGAATTATATCAAAAATTGGTCTCATTAAAAATGTTCCATGCGCATTTCTTTTGCATATAATATGGTCATTTTTATTTACAGGATACCTTATAGAACTAACAATGGAACTTATTGCTTATTTTAAGCATTCATTAAAATATAAAGAGAAAAATATAATAATAATGAAAACACCCTTTTTATTACGTAAAATACGTATAAAACGTCTTTTCGAGTACAAAATTTAGAAATTCCGAGCTACGAAGCATCATTTTTTTCAATAAGATTTATTTGATATACAGTTAAGTATATAAAACTTAAATTTCAAAGCAATACGATCTTTAGAAATGAGCCCGGAGCAGTTCGAATATTCGTATGACATGAAAATTTTTATTTTGAGAAGAACGCATTTAAAGTTATTGCTATTAATAACCACATAATATCTAAATTAAATACAAATGCCTATAACTAGGAAAGTAATCGCAGAAATTAAAAAATTCTTTTTGCAACACGTTCCTACTCGTCCGTGGTTTCACAATTCAATAAAATAAAAGAATCGAATTTTTGGACACATTTCTCAATTTTGAAAGTCCACTGTCCCCTTAATTCACTTTAAGTGAAATAATTATTTGATTTTCCACATTCTTGAGCAACTTAAGATAATTTAAAATGTGACATTGACACGAGACACCGGAGTAAAGCAAAAAAGGATGACTATATATACACAGCCATCTTTATCCTGGTTAATATTTATTCATTATCCAATCGTCCATTAAACGAACGTTCCTTGCTCGGTGGTTCGATGAGATTACTGAACACTGATAGAAAATGACATAAGAGCTTCAAGACAAAGCAATGTCATCAAAACATGGACGACTAACGCCCTCTACACAAGAAAACACAACTAATTTCCGTCACACAGCGAGCAGAGCTCAATATCCTCGGTCAGGATAATATTTACGTTCTCAGGATTAAAAGTATTGACGTTGAATGTAAAGAAAACAACCAAAATACAATAAAATACAGTAGAACCCACTTAACACGAGCACGGTTAATACAAAATTATGGGTAAAACGTACAAGTTGTTTTGAAATATTGGTTTCTAATGTGTAATAATTTCAAAATTTCCCGCTTTATACCAGGACCTTCACGGATATTACAAGGGCTGAAAAATCGAATCTTACTGAATATTTTTACAAATATTGATATTTCTTGTATTTGTACATAAACAATTTTGTCCTCTGAACTTTAAGAGACAAATTAAATGTTTTAAAGATAAAAGTTAACGATTAATCTTTGGGGTATTTCAACTTTTGTTTAAAAACTAAAGCAAATACAATTACCCTGAAGGTAAGTCATTCTATTTATTTACTTAGAAAATTGTTTATATTTTTAATCATTTTTTTAAAATTTCAATTACTTTTTAAAAATGTTTTAATTATCTTTTTAATGATTTCTAGGGATAAAAGATTAAAATCTATTTTATGCCTTAATGTAGCATTAAATGATCACCGTAACGACTTATAAAACTTGGTGAAATATTGAAACCTCGATTGATTTGGGGTATCAATTGACTTGTACTTATTTTAAACGTTTTAATTATCTTTTTAAAGTTTTCTAGGGATAAAAGATTAAAATTTATTTTATGCCTTAATGTAGCATTAAATGATCACCGTAACCACTTATAAAACTTGGTGAAATATTGAAACCTCGATTGATTTGGGGTATCAATTGACTTGTACTTATTTTAAACGTTTTAATTATCTTTTTAAAGTTTTCTAGGGATAAAAGATTAAAATTTATTTTATGCCTTAATGTAGCATTAAATGATCACCGTAACCACTTATAAAACTTGGTGAAATATTGAAACCTCGATTGATTTGGGGTATCAATCGAGGGGGGTATCAGTTTGGGGCTCACAGATCCTTCTAACTGGGTGTAGTGTGTCCACGGCCTGGTCAAGTATCCAACTGAAAATACAATTCCCCCAAGCACTCAGCGCTGGAGTTTAACGATGTTAGTGCCGGTGCACACTTGCGGCAAAAGTACTCGGGACGCTGCGTTATTTTCAATCCGATAAGAAGAAATGCAGAGCAACTGCTGTTGAGATTTACACGTGCCGACTCCCAGGTCGCCGCAGGTTCCTGTGGAACGCGCGGCACATTCCTGCAACCCGATAGCTGGTAGTACTCATTCGCCTACAGGGCAGTGCACATCTGCCGCAACGTTTTATCTCCTATCGAGCTCGTGAAGTCTCTTTACACGATGCCTGATGAAAATGTGGATGTCGAACTTTTCATCGACGAAATAAAATCTCGCCCGATAATTTGGGATGTTAGTCATGAGGACTATAAAGACCGAATAAAGAAAATATTTGTGAAATCATTATTGAGAACTTCAGCCAAAAAAGAGAATGAAAAAAATGCAAGTATAATTTTTTACAACTTTTATTAAAATAAGTACATTAGATAAATACTTGACCATCTAAAAGTTTTGTTAAGTTTATTTTAAGTGGGTCGTCCGAAAATAATTTTAAAAAAACTTTTCACCATCTTCCCTGAGATCCATCAAGCATACATTAAACGCTCCCTTCAAGTACCTCTCGCTGTTGTATGGATCCAGTGCTTCCTTTTTCTAATTCTATTTTCACGATTAACATGCTTGTAGACTAAGTAAGAAAAAATAACTTTTTTTCTTAAATAATTGGGCGAGCGTACGATCCATCTCGGTTGGTGGCAAACGAGAGACTGCCGCTGACGCCTATTACCGCGAAAGTATGTTCTGGAACGGCGTTCCACGCAGACTGAAAATAACGCAGCGTCCCGAGTATTTTTGCCGCAAGTGTGCACCGGCACTAAGGGAGTGTGTCCACGGACTGTTTAAATATTCAACGCTTAATACAATTCTCCCAAGCACTCAGTGCTGGAGTTTAACGATATATCAGAAATACTTAATCTGACAATCTGCTTTTACATATGTAGGCAAAAAATAGTTCAAGCTCAAAGCTGACTATAAAAAGTGGTAGTTTGAATATTTGCGATTTGGTTTTCGAGAGCTACGGTAATTTTTTGCTACACGAGGGCTCATTAGACCGGGACCAACTGCTTACAGCCGATATCAAATTTCCTTCACAATTCTTTCGTTTTCTTTCATTTCATTTGCCTACCTTAGACGTTAACAATTCTGAGGAAGAATATGTAAAGACTTTTCATGTGTCAGATGCATGTTATCTTCTGTTTGAATGCATGTGCTCGAATGCTGCAGCCAGTGTGAGTTTGTACATGGGTACATAACTAATTCTAGAAAGTAATGTATCTTTATTTATACATGTATTCTTATAATTTTAAATGAAGTAGGAAAAAAGACAGTTCAAACAGACTTTTAAAATGATAAATGGCTTTTTTTAAAAGTGAAATAGGAAAATTTATAGTTATTAAAGTTGAAGATGCTAATCCAGAGATGATTAGTTTTTAATGTCTCAGCTTTTATAGTTTTTTTAATATTGATATTTAATTACTTATCAAATATGATTTTGGATTATTATCGCAGTTGGTTATTCGACAATTTTTAATTGATATTTACAGGCTTGAAAATATTAATTGAAAGTAATCTAGTTGAATTTACACTGAAGTATGTGCTGAATTTTGTATCCGATCTAAACATATATAGTCTGTGGAAGATTAGCTTTTTTGCCACATAAACGAAAATTAACCTTTATAAGAAATTTTAAATAAATGATTCCTCTATTATGCAGAATAACAGCCTAATTAAAGGAAAATATGCCCTCGGAAAAATTACTTGTTTGAACCTGAAAAAAAAAATATGAAATAACCCATGTAGTCTCGGTTTCAGTGTAAGAAAGTAGGCGGCGTAGCAATCTTTAAGCCACGCCTTCTTTTGCAAAGAATTCTGCCAGTGTTCATGTGAAAAACTAAAACGATCGTGAAACTCCTTCTTAAACCATCAAAATATGGTTATATTCTATTTCAAAGCAAAGAGCAAAGGGAGACTACCTTTAGGAGACTGAAAATGAATTAAAAAAGCAAAAAATACATTTTTCAGCGTGTCAGTGTTGATGCCGGATACACATTATCATCAAATCTGACGTGAATTGGATTTTCGAAAGCATATGTCAACAGGGGAAATATATCAGTTAAAATACGTCATATCTCAGTGTTGATATCAGTCAATGGAATGAAGACTTTCAGCGTTGACCTGACATATATAGAGGTCTAAGAACATATAGTCACGCGCACAGGCATATCAGCAAACTCTGTTGGAGATACTTATATATTTAAAGGACTTCCTGTTTATTTTTAATATTTCTTTAATATAACTATGCAAAGCGTTTTGCTTGAAAGAAGTTTAAAAGTTGTAATGTTTGGCTGTCTTATCCTAGTGCAAAATAAAATTGTTGGGATGTCAGCAACGCCTACTTTGTGTAAATTCACGGACAGCTGTGACTGGCTGTAACACGTGGAGTTGCCCCAATGCTGTTTTATACATTGAGCAGTATCAATGAAACTAGTGTGATGTTTTTATGTTATGCCAGTGTTTCCCAACCTGTGGATCGCGAGCCCCTAGGGGGTCGCCACAGCTTTATTGAATCTTTAGCGAACTTGACGGATTTATTCACCATTGTTGATGAGATAATGAAGAATACCTAAGAGGTATTAATTATCTACTGTGCATAAATTATAACCCGGAAAACAAGTAGCGATGCTAAAAACACACTGTATATTAACAGTACAAGCACGTAACGCCCTCTAACTTAACAGACCATAGGACCAGTGTTCTAACTGAGTTGCCTAGGCCAACGCCTTCAAACTCAGATTTTTCTTAATAGTGTCATCGAAGAGCTGGAAATGTTCAGGAGTAGAAAAAAGTTCGTTTATTGACGTCAAAGTTCAGGAATTGCTACACAAAAAGTGACGCAAAGAGATTTCTGGTCTGTACATAGGAGGGTGAAAATGGGCAGTTTTGATTGGTTGTCTGGACATGGACATGGACAGAAGAACTTCGTGAGGTACCCAGTGGGCCTGAAAGGCCCATCACCCTCGGTATGAGTATGCGGAAAACTGTTGCTTTTTACAAATGGCCCAAAGATATGAATAATAGGGAAAAAAAAATGCTGGATCTTCGAGATGATATGCTGATGGGGGTGGAGTCAATGGCCGTCTGTAAGCTGGATTTCAATTGGCAAGTTAAGAGAGAATAGAGTAAAGTGATTGGATAGAGAGATAAGGTTTGGAATCCGTGAGTTCAATTACTACGAAAATGAGCAAAGCCAAAAGGATTTGCTCTGAGACAAAAATAATTAAGTTAAAAGAAAGTTTAGGGATAGAAAATAGATTTTTATTTTATTTTATAGAATTTTTAGTTTTTTTTTGCCTTGATAACAGAGAACGCTAAAAATAGAACCGGAACTAATTTTTATTATCTGTTGAATATGTGACTAGATAGAGCTCATTTCAAGGGCCGTGACATTTTTTAAAGATCTTCATTAAAGCGCAGAATTAGCTCGTTTGAGGTCTACTGCCTTCATTTGGAGGCAAATGAAAATCTTTGCCACATCCTGTTACGCAAATTCTACGCACCAGTTTGTATTTTATCAGTCTGTTCTGACCCTTTTGGCATGGTTATTGTCGTATCACTGAAAGCAATTTTATTCAGGTAAGAGTTTTCACTGTTAATTTTCGTTTATGTTACGGAAGACCAACCAACGAGCGGTTCGTGCACATAATTGACTGAGACGGCATAAAGACCGGAAGTGCTACCGACAGATCGCGGAGAAGTTCGTCAGCTACAAAAAGGAAGTTGCCGACCGGAGGCGCCTAGTCGTATGGGAACGTAACTGAATAAAGCAGACATTTTCCAGACATTTCGAGAACGTTCAGCAGTGGTATATAAAGTCGCCGAACGCAGATTCGTTAAAAATATCAGAGACTAAGTTATTTAGAATGACGCTGGAGCCGGAGACAAGGAGATACTGTCGTGCCTAGATAGGCTTCAATGAGCGCAGCGGCAACTGAAGTCGGACCTTCCTGGTCAACCCACGAATTTAATCTTTTTATATATATTGTAAATAGCCTGTATTTAGTCGAGAAATGCAATTAAAGCATTAAATACAAAAAGGATGGCAGTCTTTTATTTAAAGCAAAGTCCTTACTATATATATATATAAATACACACACACACACACACATATATATATATACACACACACACACACACATATATATATATATATATATATATATATATACACAGTCGGTTCCGGTTAATCGGACCACATCGAGACGCGATCATTTTGATCCTAATAACCGGCTGGCCCGATTACACGAACCTATTAGGTGTACAATAGGTTCCTCGTTGCATAAGCCTAATGGGGCATATTACATGAGACCTATTAGGCTTATGCAATAGGATTTGTTTCGGTTCTTCAGGACTCGGTCTGAATAAGCCGCTGGTCAGATTAACCGGATTCAACTATACATATATATATATATATATATATATATATATATATATATATATATATATATATATATATATATATATATATATATATATATATATATATATATGTGTATATATATATATATATATATATATGTGTATATATATATATATGTATATATATATATATATATATATGTGTATATATATATATATATATATATATATATATATATATATATATATATATATATATATATATATATATATCGGAAAATATTGAGTGCCACCTTTCTTTGATAGAAGCACACGAATCTCGAATCGATTCTCCCGCCGTAGCCTAAAAAATCGATTCCGGCGGTATCTCCGGAGTCTCGGCTTCTCAATCGATTGCGAGCGCATCGCCCGGGGGAAGACACCGTCTCGCCGAAAAAAATAAAAGCTTCTTTTCGAACACTTCTCGCCGAATCAAAAACAAGCAAGAGCGAGAAAAAATTCTCAGCGGTATAACATAAAAATGACGAATTATTTTGGAAGGATTTTCGAAGGAAAATCCTTCTGCTCGAAGGACTTTTTCTATTTATCCAGTTTTGTTTGCGCCAGCGGTGTTTCGTTCGAATCGTTCGATACTCGCGTCTCAACAAAAACTAGATTTTTGTGGATTATTATTATTTTTTCTTTTGGTGTCCGTTGGCGATCAAAATTTTGATTCAAACAGAAGTTTGATATATATATATATATATATATATATATATATATATATATATATGTGTGTGTCTGTACATATACATATGTATAAATATATATATTCACGTATATATATACCTGTATATGTACATATATACATGCGTGTCAATATATATATATATATATATATATATATATATATATATATACAATTTGTATTTACATATACATACAAAATCCCTTACGTTGAAAATGACTAATGTATCATTCGGGCTTGACAGAGGGCAAATTTATTAGCAATATTTATTTTGCACTGCCAATTAATATAATTAAAGTTTTTATATCTGTGGTCGTTCGACGTTTTACGAGATCAATTTGCATTAAAAATGACTGATGACATTTGAATTATTAAAATTGGCAGGCATGTTTACTCGTCACTTTACCATAATTCAGTTGTTGCTGGATGAGCAGGTGTGTTTTTACCATGAATTCAGTTCTGCTAGATGAGCTGGTTGAATTTTACTCGTCACTTTACCTTTGTTGCTAACAGTAGAAAGACGTGTTTTTACCTCCAGTCAGTTTACCTCCATTCAGTTGCTCGATTAACAGATGTACTTTTACTCGTCACGTTAATTTTATTCAGTTATTTCAAGATTAGATGGCGTGTTTTTGCTCATGTCTTTAATTCAGTTCAGTTGCTGCTAGATGAGGAAGTTGGATTTTACTCGTCACTTTACCTTAATTCAGCTGTTGCTTGATGAGCAGAAGTGTTTTTACTAGTCTTGTTGCGAGGCTATCCTAACTGATTAAATATTCAAATTTGTTTTCTTTTAAATTTTTTTAGCCATTTCTGTGTAACTGCCACCAATGTACACACACACACACACATATATATATATATATACAGTGGAATTTCGATCTATCGTTTTATAAGGGACCGACTAAACTGAACGGTAAATGCGGGAAAACAATAGATGCGGGTACATAACAAAGCAATATGATCGTCGGGACTGGGTGAAATGAACGACACATACGGGAAAACGATGATTCGGAGAACGATCGATCGAGATTCCACTGTGTATATATATATATACGGGGCCGTGGCGGCCTTGTGGTACAGCGTGCTGGTTTTCGGTGCTGAGGGTGCTCGGATCGAATCCTGGCGAAGGGCCACTAAAATGCCTCTGTTTGTGTCGGCCCTTCATAGGGGGCAATGCTGGTCCGCCTATACGGCTCTCCCATAATAAAAATGGCCAGCAAACTGCTGGGAATTACAGGAGAATGTCTTCGCGACAAGTGCCTACGCATTGAAAATATATATACAGGGTGTCCCAAAAATGACCGACGATTTGAAAAATCAATTAAAGAAAAACGGAAGGCGATAGTAATGTACGGTTTGTTGCATTCTGCTTTGGTAACCGGGGAATTTATTCTCACCAATTTTCGAAATTAGTTGCAAAGTTCGCCAACAGATGGCGCTGCTGACTGGGAAAAACTATAAAACAATGTTTTCAAAATAACCACCGTTTGCAGCAACAAGGTAGCGCAGTCTAAGGAAAAATCTTGAATCATTTTTCCTGAATGCAGGCCCTTCCGCTCAAAGAAGCCGAAAATTTAAACGGGAACTGCAAAATTGTCTATATCCATACCGTGAATCTACAATGACCTTGTAAGAACCAGCAAATAAACCAAAAGACAGATTTTTTAAAGAGGATAGAATGTGCAAAAAATCTAAATGAAGAAAAAGGTTCTGAAAGTGAAGGTGATATCGTTCAATCGAAAAAACGTTCTCGTTTGATTGCACTGAGCAGTGATGAGGAAGAAATTTATTAAATTACGGTCGCATTAAATGAAAATAGTTCGCTTTGTTTCTTTTCGTTTTGTGTTATACATACATTTGTATTTTTTTAATACAAACTAAGTTGCTTAAATGGAATTTTTAAAAAAATGTTGTTTTTAATAAGTTTTCAGAACGTAACCCCTTTTTTGTACAGTGTCTGGATCTCATGTAACACGGTTTCACACAACACGGCATTTTCTAAGAACCTATCTACCGTGTTATAGGAGGGTTACTCGTATCTGTATATATGTATGTATGTATGTATGTATGTATACTTTAATCCAAAGAAGGAATTTAGAATTTGTGTTACTTTTCTTCTAAATATGTATCTTAAGAATTTTTTTTCTTGATTTTAGTGAAATGTAAATTTAAATTTAAATAAATAAATAAATAAATAAATATATATCTATATCTATATATATATATATATATATATATATATATATATATATATATATATATATATATATGTCAAGGATTTAGTGGGGATAGAATGATTACTCTAAATTTAAAGGGGGATTAGTAATTAATTTATTGTCGTGGCGTAATTCACTACTATTCTCTATATCTTGGTTCGAAATGCATCGGGAGAAAAAGGGTAATCCCCGGGTTTTTCGTTGGATTTGATTGACAGTTTGTAGGACCGCCCATGGTTCATCTCCGGTGTTATGCGTCACGGAGCTCTTGCGGGCATGCTCGATGGCTCTAGATAGTAAAAGACAATAGCGTTTTAATCAGACGGCGGGAAATTCTTATTAAGACGGTCACGCGTCGCGCGGGAGCATGATGAGTTCTTGATAAAATTAACAGATTGAATTGGGTAGGTAAATATTTGAATTAAACGATGTTAGGTGTAATTACTTGTAGTTATTTGCCACCGGCCTTAACTTCATTGAGTGCTATAACTTTAATAATTATGTAGAGATAGATTTAAGAAAGAGTAAGTTTGGATGTAAGACGATGTACTGAGAATGGGTCAGTAACGAGCGCGTCCTATATAGTATATATATGTATATATATATATATATATATATATATATATATATATATATATATATATATATATATATATATATATATATATATATATATATATATATATATATATATTGATTGTTAGGTTATTAGGAAAGATAACTAGCAGAGTTGTAACATCAAACTTTATTTACAGCAGCAACTATACATATTTAGTAAAAGGTTTAAAACGAGGAGAGCCTAATTACTGACCCCTCATGTAAACACCTCCGCACGCAAGTGAGACAACAGGCGAATTGCAGACATAAGTGCGCCAACCTTGGCGGCAGCTGACCCCTATAGCAGCCTTTGGCGACAAACGGGAAATGAGCGTTGAATATCCCAACATATATATATATATATATATATATATATATATATATATATATATATATAGATTAAATTTTATTTAAATTTCCCTAAAATCAAGAAAAAAAATCTCAAGATACATATTTAGAAAAAAAATAACACAATTTCTAAATTCCATCTTCGGCTGAAAGCATGCATTCATCACTTTAATTCAATTACGAGTGCGTGCTTGCACAATAATTAAGGTTGCAGTGAAGAAAGAAACAAAAAAAATTCAATTTATTGTTTTTAAATCCAGAGGTTTCTACCGCAATTACAAAAAAGGAGAACGTCTTTCACGAATACCTTTTTTTTTTTTACACATCGGAATTTTTTTCACAAAACATCCATTTTGGAAACATAATTGCGGAAGAAAAGACGTTAATAACCTCCGTCTTAATTGTTCCAGGCAAACATTCGAAAAACATTTCGATTCTATTGACGCAATCACCTGTTCTTTCATTAAAAAAAAAAAGGTTTTCTAGACTCATTATTTTAGGAGGGTAACCGGTAAATTAAAAATAAACAAACGTAAAAATAAGAGACCAATTTAAGAAAGAGAAACGTTAAAATATTCGGTAGGAACGTTTTTGTGTGAAATGATAAGAAGAAACGGTTATACGCATTTATCAACGTAGTCCTCTTGTATACTTTGTGTTGAAGAATTATTCTGTTATAAGTTTTAAAACTCTTTAGTTTAAAAGTTCTATATGTAAAATTAATATATATATATATATATATATATATATATATATATATATATATATATATATATATATATATATATATATATATATATACAGAGGCTGTTCACACATTTTTTAGACGATGTATATTCTATTCACAAACCTAAATTACATAAAATTCTTGTGTTTTAAATGTTCTATTTGACATCCCTTATTCTGAACTATCTTTCGACACCGCAATTTCCAGGATAATAATGCCTTTTGAAGTGTCAGAAGAGGTATTCTATCCCATTCCTCCTGAACAGCTTTCCAGAGTCCTGTAAGGGTTTTGGGACGACGTTTGGATAAGGCAGATTTTAAAAGTCCGAAAGCACAAAAATCCATAGGTGATACATCGGGAGATTTAGTAGGGATATCAGTGAAGGGTATGGCCTTGATACCAGCTTTTTATCCATTTCTTTTAGGAAATTTACAGTGGATTTTGATGTGTGACTGCTAGTTTTGTTCTGATGGAGTCTCACAGATTGATGGCTCTGTGGGTAAAGCGATGGTATTTCATTCAGAAAAATTGGCGATAAAATATGTTCCTGATAGTATTTGGAGTTAATCTTGACATTTTTTTCCACTATCTTTATTTTTAACTTGCCATTATAAGAAAAACCAGCAACAATCATGAATCCCTTAGAAAAACTTTCTTTCGATTCTTTGAACCATGTACTTAAATTTTTTTCTCCCCTTTTATGATAATAAATGACTCTTTTTTTGTTGCAATCATTTAAATACACCCATGATGCATCTATTGTGACAATTGTTTTCCATTTTTCTTTGGATAAGTGTTTCTCATATAGAATTCTGCAGCGTGTCCTGCGTTCAGCGATATGATTTGGAAGAAGACGATGCACATTGCGTTTTTTCGCTTTCTGAAGATTTAAATCAACGTTTATCATTTTGTTTACAGTGGACACCGAGCATTTTAATGATTTTGCAACTGTCCTTTGACTAGGGGGATTTTCTTTTAACATTAAACAACGTACCTTTGCAATAGTCGAAGATGTCCGTTTTTTCCTTGGATACTTGTTTGGAATTTTTGTCCCACTTGAGGCTCCAATTTGACGTTTTTTTCCTTTCTTGTTGACGATATTACCTATCGACGCTTTAGATATCACAAAACCATGACTCTCACATCGTTTTTAGATAACGGAGTATGCATATTTCTCTTTGGAAAGAGCATAAATGTAGCCTTCGAACCACTGCTTTGTTAAAAACGCCATTTTGAATAAAAACAAAACTTTCAAGCCGCAGAGGATAATTTTGACTTTTAAAAACATAGTACAATTGCAATTATTTCTTTTGCAGCAAACGAATTTTTATTACCGCTTACCAAAATCGTCTAAAAAATGTGCGAACAGCCTCTGTATATATATATATATACATATATATATATATATATATATATATATATATATATATATATATATATATATATATATATATATATATACAGTGGGTGATCGGTTAACGAACAGTTCGGACTGCGAACAATTCGGACAACGAACACTTTCACGAACGATTTTGGTGTTCGGACAACAAACATATGTTCGGATAACGAACTAAAACGAATTCTACCGAACACCTCTGTGACAAAAGGTCGAAAAAAGTTTCTAGTAGTCCAAGATCAACCAAGGGTTGGTTCAGTGAGTTTATCTAATAATTCTAATCAAGAGGTCTACAAACGAAACAATTTTACTTATAAACAT
>CAJRAI020000353.1:0-13012 GCA_907164885.2 Dolomedes plantarius
TAAAATTAATTTCTTAACTCTAAGAGCATCTAAAAATATATTTACGGTTGGGTTTCAATTCTGTCTGCCAATGGGTAGTAAGTATAATAAAAAAAGTTTTCTAAAAATTTAGAAAGTTGTTTATGCTTACTATTAAGGGGATGAGCCACAAAATTACTAAATAAGTGAAATTTTAATTTCCTTGGTCTAAAAATAAATCATACGGCTTTTAAAATCGAAAAACATAAATCTTATATATCTTCATGATTCTTCGTGTTTTTTATAAAATGAATTTCTTAACTCTAAGAGCATCTAAAAATATATTTACGGTTGGGATTTAATTCTGTCTGTTAATGGGTAAGTATCATAAAAAAGTTAATTTAATGGGTAAGTATCATAAAAATATAAAAATAAAACATACGGCTTTTCGAATCAAAAAACATATATCATATATTTCTTCATGATTACGCTGCCAAAAATAACATGTTTATGCTCTACTGTATCTGCTTATCTTCTACCACGTATGTACTTAAGTGGATGGTGGACATTAGAAAGCTATTTTTAAAAAATTTACATTAGAGATATGAAATTTTGCATATATATTCATTAAAGTATAACCATATTAAACACCTTTATAAATATTTTAAAATATTATAAATATTTAAAAATATTGTAAATATTTAAAAATATTATAAATATTTAATTTTCTAAATATTTTTTTAAAAATTATATTTTAAAAATTGAAATAATTGTTTTTTCAATACTCCTTGCGATCCAATTTTGAACTTCCCTAAATTTTGCATTTATATAGCTTATAAATACATTTTGAACAGAGTTATGTATTACGTTGTACTTTCGTCGAATAGTTAATTTTTTTAAAATATTTTTTTGCGTGTACTCTGAATTTTCGTGAAATATTTGTACTTTTCTACACTTAAGATAAATTTTGATAATCTGAATGATATCGAAACCTAAAATGGATACATAACTTTATTTTGATATATTAGAGGAGTCTTTATTATAAATTTTATAAAATGTAGTCAAAATTATGACGCAAGGAGCATTTCAAAAACTTGCAAATCTGGGAAATACTCATTTTGAGAAAAAGCCATTTGCAAGATGTTTTTTCACCTACCTTTAAAATTTTCTTTTCTAAAGCCACCAAGTTTTCATTTTACTTTTCACTACATATTTTAAATGCATTTTATTCTAATATTTACATATTTTTACCCTGTTTTTATTAACTTGCTTTCTTGTTTGTTAGTGTGTTTGTGTGTGTGTATGTCCAGTAAAAATGTTACAATCGATTTTTAACTAACTCCCCGACTTGCTAGATATTCGAAACTTTTAGAATAGCTCAGAACACGATGACAATGCATTTTTTTATTACTGTTAGCCATCTTTAAGCAGAATTAAATTAATTTTCAATTATTTTCAGTTGAATTTGTTTTGTAGAATGGTGCAGCCATCTATCGGCCGGGACGGTAACGAAAGGTTAAACGCAAGTTAACTTCCAATTAACTTCATTTTCTTTCAAGTTGATGGTATAATTCATCAAAAAAATTTTAAAAAAGTATATATTAATACATAGAATTGTCAAGATTATATAATTCAACAGATAATTTAAAAACATGGTATATAAAAAGTTCTTTTTATCTTGTAATTATTAAAACATTAAGACGCAAAAAAAAATATTCTAATTTTTGTTCGAATTTTGGTAATTTGAAAGTCCACCATCACCTTAAGTCCATTTATTTGGGAATGGAATCTTCCATGATTTTCTATCCTTAAAGGGTATTCTCACTGCCTGTTTTCTGAAGATTCTTATTCTCCTAGTTCTTTCTCCGGAGATACCTAAAAAAAAAAAAAAAAAGCTTTGCATAATATACTTATACTCTCGTTGCTCATCGAGCACAAATACCAGAAGGACTTATATTTTGTGTTCTATTTCGTTTTCATGAGCACAATACTCCGTACAAGTGTTCCATAACACACAGGTTGAAAAAGGAACCATAATAGTGGACCCTAGTGATGGTATAAAAAAGAAAGCTTTGAAAACACAGAGTGCCTGCGTCAAGCAGATAATCTACATTAAGATTAAAACATGCAATAAAAATGTCAGATTATTTGAGACACAATTAAAACATTCAACATTATGAAACCAAACTAAGGCTAATTAACAAAGTATATATTATTGTATCCCAGAGCATGTCTTTGATAAATGAATTACCAAATGATATGTGCGTTCTGTTACACGAATAGCATTCCACACAAAGACGTATATGGTGAAAAAAACTGTAAAACTCTTAAATTTATAGGGTGATTTTTATTAAACTGACACTTCTCAGAGCCACCAGTAGCACGAGCTATCAGCCGGAATTCCACCAAAATTGATAGAGGGACTAAGGACGATATTAGAGAGACTTTCCATGGAAAAAAAAGTTCCAAAGTCACCGATAGGAGGAGATATTGCCGTGTTGTTGTCGGCGCACCCGAGAGTTTCGTAAAACACAAGAAAAACATAGAAATGTAAATTCATGACTACGTAGTCAACAACAGCGCCAGTATTTTGGGCTAGAAAGATCTGTGTGGAATCTGTTGCGTCATCGCTTTCCAAAAGAAAGGGTCATCACTAGCTTTTTTTCCACTTGCATGGCCACCTCGCTCCCCGGATCTAACACATGTCACTTTTTTCTGTGGGGGTATTTAAAGTCCAAGGTGCATCTTGGTGGAGTCTCTAACTTAGCAGCTTTAGAGGGCAACATATCCCGGACTGTGAGGAACATTCCTGGTGGCATGTTACACTCGGCGTTTGGGAATTTAGTGTTCAGGATGCAATGTTTCGTTCACCAGGATGGTGGTCACAGAGATGGTGGTAAATTTCCGGTAAATTTGCATAAAGCGGTGATGCAGTGAAAACTTTTTGTTATTCATTTGTCCGCTTATTAAAACTTTTTCAGTATTCACCTCTTATCTTTATAGCCCGAAATACTGGCACTGATATAGACTACGTAGTCGTGAATTTGCATATTGATGTTTTACTTGCGTTTTGTGTAAATTATCGGGTGGCCGACAACAACAGCGCTATATGTTCCTCTATTGGTGACTTTTGAACTTTGCTTTTTACTGAAACCCTTTCCCTTGTCGTCCTTAGTCCCTCTGTAAATTTTGGTGTAATTCCGGTTGATAGTTCGTTCTACAGATGGCTCTGAGTACAGTCAGTTTAATAAATATCTCCCTCTATATATTTCGAAAGAAAAATAACAGCGCGAGTTATTCGTAAAGTACCTCTTTTGTGTCATATAGGGCAAGATATCGTACAGCTTGATGAATTTCGAAGAATATGGTTAGATTTTTTGCTGATTTCAGTTTGACGATTCTAGTATTTTTCAAAATAAACCAGAAAAACTCTTCTCAATTCGCTGTTACGTGTCCAGGGTATAAATTGTGTTTTCGAGCTGTTTTATTCAAAAATCCTCTTAAATACGTATAAATCTATTTTATTCTTTTATCAGGAAAAAAAAAGTTTCCACGTATATGGTATAACGCTAAACTAAGGAGCTCAACTAGGCGAAACTACATTTTTGAAGACGTACCATAGAGATCCGTTTCCTTTCATTCGAAAAGTATAAAAGTTACCCTCAACCATGGATCAAGATGCATAAGGAGAAAACAGGTGTTCTTTCAGAAAAGAGGGAATTTATTGAGAGAGCTTTGATATTGACATGAATAGTGCAGAAGGAGCAACTGAAAACGTCTGCTCTAGAGGAAGGGTGCAAACAAAATCTGTTTCTGGCAGCTGCGACCTATACAATAAATTCACGTTTTCTTTTATAGAAAACACAGTTTCTCTCCAATTTTTCGCGCACTTTTCCTCTCGATGTTATGAAATTGCTGTGGCCTCTGTACCTATAACTTGGGCTATAATTTCGTTCTTTCTAAATTTTTAAAAGTACGTCTGATAAGGTATTTATTTACGAATATGTATTACGAATACCTATGTGCATACATATCTAATTTACAAGACTACATACATACATACATGCATACATATATATGTATATATATTTATATATGTATGTATATATATATATATATATATATACGTATATATATATATATATATATATATATATATATATATATATATATATATATATATATATATATATATATATATATATATATATATATATATATATATATATATATATATATATGTATATGTGTATATGTGTGTATACTGCGAAACTTCTCTAGCCAGCTAGAACTGCTTAAAGATTCCATAGAGGCAATGTTATGGAACAAATCTTATTTTAATGGCCACCTCTCAAAACGGCCACATTTTGTCAAAACCGTTACTGACATAGTAAAAAAAAATATGTAATTATACTTCAAAAACAGAAGCAGTAACGAAACGAAAGTAATAATCAGGAGCAGTGGAGCCGCTATGGAAGGTTCTGTATAAATTAGAATTGTTTAAGCTCGTTACTCGTGAAAAGTAAATCTGTGAGACTTTTCACGTAGGAATAGGCTCTCTATCATGTGAATTGTTCTGTAGAAACAAAGATATACGTTTTTACAACCTCATGAGGTGAAAAAAGAGCGTTATTTTTAGGGTATGACTAGCTCATGTCAAACCAGTGAAATCCCACAGTATCGAAAGAAATAACGTCGGAAAGTATAACCGAATACGGAAAAGGATGTTTCAAAACAAAAGAACATTTGTTGGCGAAGGAAGATAACCAAAAAAGGCAAAACATGACTTGAACGGAAATCTAAAATTTCTACAGCCTCATCAGGCAAATATGTTGTCAACAGACTCTCAGTTTTGATTTAGCGCTTTAGCAACCAGGGAAATATTTTATCAGTTTCATTGACTTTATTTTGGAGCTTTTTATTTTTATAAAACCTTTTTTATTTTATAAACATTCTAACATGCTTTGATGTGCGGTTAAAATTTTTTTCAACCAGTCTAAAAACAATTTAATTTACATTTAAAATATTTCTGAATTGGTAAAAAGGCATTACTTTTAAAGAATTTACATGTTTTTGATTCACTGCAAATAACTGGAAAAAAAACTGAAATCTATTAAAATGAGACACTCGTTACTGAATAAAATTTCATATTTATCAAACTTACTCGAATTACCAACATACCAGATATTTTTGAGATATAATACTAGTATAAGTGTATGAATATATTTGTGTCTCTACGTATAATATATGTGCATGAGTGTAAGTCAAAAAATATCCGCCCTTTCACAGTAGTCATCTGTAGGTTGGTTGTACTGCTTTCTTCGCGCATAGGTGGAGTGTATGTGCCTTTATTGCCGTCTATGGTAAGTTTGACCTATGGTAAGTTATCGGTCAGTTCGTTTTTCTGCTGTTGCGTGGTGATCATGGCCGTGGCACTCTTCATTTGCACCAAAGGTGAATAGCGCTGTGTGATCTCATTTATTTGGTCTGAAGCTGTATCAGGAGTCGAAATCCACCGAAAACTTTCAGCACTATATCGGGACAGTGTTTTACCATGGTGAAGGCGATGCGAATGGATTGAGAAATTTCAAAAACGGTCACACAATCGTGAAGGGTTGAGAAAGATCAGGACGTTGATCCACAGTGGCGCTTGTATTTCTGCTCTTCGGAGACTTTTTGAAAACTAAGCCTGTTATGGAAAATTGCTAATTCATCAATATACCTAATAGAGTTTGTCAAAATAATCTTACAGACTTATTCGCTGTATTCCTCATTAGTGACTGTAGTATTTATGCCTTATTCTTTCTCTGCCCTTTACGGTTGTCCGACCATGTTTGAACTTCTCAATCTATTCATAAACACTTTGCCTTCAATCCAGTCTTCTTCTAGTCGCGGAGACTGGCATCAGTAGTATAAATATGGTCAGATACGCGATAAGAGGAGCGAGCCGTGGTGATTTTCGAACCTCGCCTCCAATCCATTCATATATGCTTCCATTCATGCGCATTTCGGCTCCATATTCAGCCTCAGACCATAAACACCGGATCACTCGAAGCTGCTCATCTTTCGTACGAACGGAGAGTGACGGGGTCATGTTCAGTGTGCAAAAACAGCAAAACGAACTGTGCGATGAAAGTCAAACATTTAATAAGCAACTGCAAAGGCATGCGATCTTTACCTGCGCATGCAAGAAGCAATACAACCAATCGACAGATGGCTACTACGAAAATGCAGATAATTTTTATTTACCCTCGTCAATTTTAATATGTGTTCCTCTTAAAAAGATTTTTACTAGTCATGATTTTAATATTAAAAGGTGTAAAAAATAAATAAATAAATAAATATATATATATATATATATATATATATATATATATATATATATATATATATATATATATATATATATATATATATATATATATATATATATATATATATATATATATATATATATATATATATATATATATATACATATATATATATATATATATATACATACATACATACATACATACATACATACATACATATATACATATATATATATATATATATATATATATATATATATATATATATATATATATATATATATATATATATATATATATTTTTTATATATATATATATATATATATATATATATATATATATATATATATTTTTATATATATATATAAGTATATACATATATATATATATATATATATATATATTTATATATATATATAAATATATATATATATATATATATATATATATATATATATATATTTATATATATATATATATTTATATATATATATATATATATATATATATATATATATATATATATATATATATAGTATATATATATATATATATGTGTGTGTGTGTGTTAGATCGGCATAATAGACAGATGCATAATGCCGAAAGTATCTTTGTTTTAAGCAATTTAAACATTATTTAGTCGAAGACAGAGGGAATTTATATGATTGAACACACATCATAGAATATATGATAGTACACAGCTGGAGGAACACATAATACATTCTCTCCTTTTTTCCCATTTCTAAATCCTTCTCTATTCTATCTATCGTGGTTGAATATGTAATCTCTCTATCGATAAGTTTCTCCACCTGTGTAAAATAAAACACGTGTTCCTATTTATTTCATCTAGTTCAATGCCAATGAGAATTTTTTGCCTCCAGGTATGGAATCACCCTTTTGTATTGCCTTTTCAATCTATGTTATGATGCCCACCTCTTTGACATTTTAGCTCAAACGCGATATAAACCTTGAAACGGAAAATGAAAAATTTATTTAAGTTATGTCTCAGTTCTGTGAAAAGAATATTTGAAATCCTTTTATTTTATAGTAAATACATTCACAAGTGAATATTTTGGCTCGATAGAAAAGTTGTTTGATCAGATGATATAAGTTAACTTATTGTGTCGTGTTACTTTATTTGCATTGTTTCAAAACCATAATTCTATTAAAATGTATAGGACTTTTTCACAATATGCATCTTTTATTTGTAATCTAGAATGGGTTATAGACAAACACAGAAAGAAAAGTTTCAGATGTATAGTAAATGGAATACGTGTGAAATACTTAATTATAAAATGTGATTTATTGTTCAAATGCAAAATTTAAAAAAATCTAGTTTTACTATGGATTTATAAACGAAAAAATATTTGATCAGACAATATTACTTACCTTATTGCGTCATATCACATTCTTCGCTCTGTTTCACAACCGTAATTGCGTTAAACTGTTATGAGAATTTTTTCTTAAATGTGTATTTTTTTCATTTGTAATCTAGAAATTAACAGACAAACAGAGTAAGAAAAGTTTTATATTTATACTAAATGCAATAGTTATAAAATATTCAGTAATCAAATCTGCCTTATTGTTCAAATGCGAAAAAAAAATTCTAGTTTTACTATAGGCTTATAAAAGAAAAAAAATTCGATCAGAATATATTACTTACCTAATTGCGTCATATTACTTTCTTCGCACTCTTTCACAACCGTAATTGCATTAAAATGTTATGAGAATTCTTTCTTAAATGTGTATTTTATCATTTGCAATTTAGAATGTGTCAGGCAAACAGAGTAAGAAAAGTTTTATATTTATATTAAATGCAATAATTATGAAATATTCAGTAATAAAATGTGTTTTATTGTTCAAATGCAAAATAAAAACAAATCTAGCTTACTGTGGCCTTGTAAAAGAAAAAATATTCGGTCCCACAATATTACTTACCTTATTGCGTGATATTACTTTCTTCGCTCTGTTTCACAACCGTAATTGCGTTAAAATGTTATGAGAATTTTTTTAAATGTGTATTTTTTTATTTGTAATCTAGAATGTGTCAGACAAACAGAGTAAGAAAAGTTTTATATTTATACTAAGTGTAATAGTTATAAAATCTTGAGTAATAAAATGTGCCTTATTGTTCAAATGAAAATTTTTAAAAAATTGTAGTTTTGCTATGGTCATATAAAAGAAAAATATTCGATCAGACAATATTACTCACCTTATTGCGTTATATTACTTTCTTCGCACTGTTTCACAACCGTAATTGCATTAAAATGTTTTGAGAATTTTTTTAATGCGTATTTTTTTCATTTGAAATCTAGAATGTATCAGTCAAACAGAGTAAGAAAAGTTTTATATTCATACAAAGTTCAATCGTTATAAAATGTTCAGTAATAAAATTTTTTTATTGTTCAAATTAAAAATAAAAAAATTTCTAGTTTTACTATGCCTTTAATGAAGAAAAATATTTGGAATAGAATGTATGTCTGTTCATTCATCTTAAAAAACATGTACAGTGCTTCAAAAAAATTATACTTATTCTGTGTTGAAAGTTCTGATTTATATCAAAGACACAACTTCTGGAAATAGAAAATACCACGCCACTCTCTGTTACGAATTGTGCTGGAACTTTTTCGTCAGTTGGAAGCTTCTATTTTCGTTAACTAACCAGAAGTTTGTCGGTCTTGCGATCGAATGTGGAGTGGAGTGTTCAACCTATAGAGAGGGAACGACTCTGTTATTTTTGCTGCGTAAGACTACACTTGTATTTCCCTACATCCCACTTACAGAGATTTTTTTCGTCTGGCGTGAATCGAAAGAATAAGATTTACGAGCAAGATAGTTCACATGATCAGATTTCAATCATCTACTGCGGGTAAATGTGTCTACTTATAAACTCAATGCGAACGAATGTATTTCAAAATACTACTCCTGTAACTCAATTTGAAGAAAGAAATATAATATACCTTGCATTTCAAACATTTCCATCTTATTTCTTCCCTTTGTTGCAATCCAAAAGAATGAGATACGCATGCGAAATAATTCAATGTAATTCAACTGAATTCTTAAGGTCTTTCAATTTTATTTATTATTTAAAGGTAAAGACGGGTTTTTAAAGTTCCACGCACTTCAATATTTTCAAAAATAGTCATATCTGTAAAACAATTTGGAGATTATGAAAAATAAAAACGGAAGTCCAATGCATTAAGGGAATAGTAGTATTTCATATTACCAAAAATCGAAAAAAAATTAAAACTTTTTTTTTGCTGTCTTAATATCTTAAAAATATGTAACTTTTTACTACCAATGTTATTTACTACCAATATCCAAAAACTTTACAAGGAAATAAGTATGTATTTCACAGACTGTAGTCCTCAACTTAGAGTTATTTAGTACCGCAAAGAGTAAGTACATCTTACAAAATATCTTTCTGGTAAAATCAATCCCTTTAGTCGTATAAACTTCAAAATAGTGTATTTTACTGACTTTCTTTTATTTATTTATTTATTTAACCCTGTTGTCTGTATTTTGTGAGAATTTATTCTAAAAATCTTGCAAATCTTACATGAAATATTCTCAGCTCCTGTTTCAAGTGATAGCCTCAGACTTTGAATAGTGATCGAAGTGATTCCATTTCTATTCCCTATATCATTTTCTAGACAAACCAGGATATTTCTTCAAGTATCTTTCAGAAACACCGCATTTTATTTACTCAAGTAAAGTAGAAAATACTGATCTCTCTATCTCTCTATCTTTGTCTCTCTCTCACATACACACACACACACACACACACACACACACACACACATATATATATATATATACATATATATACACTGAAGTGCCACTGAATTAGGGATAGCAAAGCGTATGCAAATTGTGTAGCGCTGCGCATCGTGTATGCGCAAGTGAGGGTGCTGTGGTAACCGCATATATAGCGCGTACTGTGGTTGTTCTGATTTAGTTGTTGGAATTGCCAGTATGGGTAAACTGCCTGATTTAGACGCCTTCGATCGCGGACAAATTGTAGGTGCGTGACGCATGGGCCATTCAATTTCCGAAATCATCAGACAGCTAGGATTTTCAAGGTCGGCAGTGTCAAGAGTATACCAAGAATACATGGATGGTGGAAAAAAAACTAGCGATCGGGCAAACTGCAATGGATAATTAGCCTTGACAGTGCGTGGGGAGAGACGGCTCAGGCGTATTGTACGTAGCCAGCGAAGCCAAACATTAGCTCAAATTGCCACCCAGTTTAATGACGCTGCCAGTCCTACAGTCAGTAAACAGACTGTGCAACGCTCGCTTCACCGTATGGGTTTCGGGAGCCGTCGACCTACGAGAGTACCATTGCTCTATACTCGCCATCGGGCTGCAAGTCTTGCCTGGGCAAGAGAGCACAGAGACTGGAGTGTAGAGGACTGGAAACGAGTAGAATGGAGTGATGAGTCTGGATTCCGACTACTTAACGCCGACAGGAGGCTGAGAATATGGCGTCAGGCTCATGAAGCCATGGATCCTGCATGCCTGGCTGGAACTGTACAAGGTCATGGTGGCTCAATCATGGTCTGGGGTGTTTTTTCCTGGCACAGGTCCCGGTTGGCTACTGGCTGGTTGGAGGTGCATTCCTCTGACTTCTCTGTCATGAATTGGCCACCTAGAAGCCCAGACTTAAATCCTATTGAGCATCTTTGGGATGTATTGGAACAAGGCGTGAAAGGCCATCACACAGCACCAAAGAACCTTACTGAATTATGGACAGCTTTAGCCAATATTTGGCAATCCATTCCCGTGAAACGTTTCCAGAAACTTGTTGAATCTATGCCTCGTCGTGTGGCAGCCGTTATATAGGCCAAAGGAGGCCCAACTCGTTACAAGGTAGGTATCCCTAATTCAGTGGCACTTCAGTGTATATATATATATATATATATATATATATATATATATATATATATATATATATATATACACTGCTGGCCACCCAAATTGCAACACCAAGAAAGACAAGAGATATCACAACAAAATTTATTTTGTAGATAACATGTTGACCAAGTATCAAATGATTAAATTTGTAGACTTCTGTGAAGTGTGGTTCCTGCCAAAATCAGTAGCCAGAGTAGCCGCCATTGTTGGAGATCACCGCTGCCACTCGCCTCGGCATTGATTCAAAGAGACTTTGGATGAGTTCTTGGGGTACAACAGACCAAGCAGCTTCCCCACGTTGCCAAAGTTGATCTGCTGTGGCAGCTGGGGATGGAATCTGGGTCAATCGTAGAGAAACCATAGACCACATGTTTTCTATCGGCGAAAGATCCGGAGAGCGAGGCGGCTAGGGAAACAATTCAATCTGGCGATTGACGAAGAACCGTTGGACAATGCGTGCCACGTGTGGTCACGCATTATCCTGTTGAAATATAGCTGTGGGCAATCCCTGAGAGTAAGGAAGGACAACTGGCTCCAACACCTCGGAGATGTAGCACTGGCTGTTTAAAGTACCGGCAATGCGTACTAGAGGTGTTCGAGAGTGATATCCAATACCGCCCCATACCATAATACCCGGTGCAGGACCAGTGTGGCGGTGCATAACGCAGCTGTTCAGCATCCTCTCTTCACGGTGTCTCCAGACTCGAATGCGACCATCGTGGTGTTGCAGACAGAAGCGTGACTCGTCAGTAAAGACAATTTCATTCCATTCTGCCGTCCACATCCTTCTGTCATCGCACCATTGGCGGCGGAGACGTCTGTGGTTCTGCGTCAAGGGTAGACAAAGCAATGGACGTCTTGCGGACAGACCACTCTGCTGTAAACGGCGTCGAATGGTACGCGTAGACACTGGATGATGCGTTACAGACTGCATGTGCTGTGCTATGGTTCGTGATGTGACTGAGCGATCCGTCACTGCCATGCGCACAATTTGCCTGGCATCACGTGAAGTGGTGCGCTGAGGTGGATGCGATCGAACACGCCGGTCCGTCGTACCCTCCTGCATCCAACGATCACATATCCGCATTACAGTTGTTTGGTTTCGTCCAACACGACTACCGATTTCCCTGAAAGATAATCCACAATCTCGGTAGGCGACTATCCTTCCTCTGTCGAACTCGGATACTTGATCAAAAGATGATCGCTGTTTTCGACGAGGCATAATTGATCGTTTTTTTGAAAAAACCACACGAAAAACACAATTGCCGAACTTGAAATCGTCGAAATCTCCAAGCCTTAAATAGCGCTTTGAAGTGGCGCCACAGGCCCGCGTGATGTGCGTCTGCGCTGAAATTCTAATCATTTGCATATCTCACCTCCGCTAATGCATGTTGTAAATTTCATGTTATTTGCATGTTTCCTTCAGGGTGTTGCATTTACAGTGGCCAGCAGTGTATATATATATATATATATATATAATATTAAAAAGCTGTTAATTTCTTAATTCAATACTCTTAACATTTAAAAACTATTAATTCTTCAATTTAGTATTCAAATTTACATACCCCTTTTTAATCTCTTAAGTTATTTAATTCCCTTTGGGCATTCGTGTTAAATTCCGAAAAATAATTCAAAAATTCCAATATGGTCGTCCCAATAAAATTTATATAGAAACCTCATGGTAATAGCCTTTGTAAATCCCCGGGCGATATTATTAAAGATATCTGACTTTTTAATGAAAATAAACGCTGAAAGACGTCTCTACAAATTTAGATCAGCTCTGCACATCAACACTAACTTTAAACCAATCAACTATTAA
>CAJRAI020000354.1:0-43409 GCA_907164885.2 Dolomedes plantarius
CGACAATTTAAGCATCTCGGATTGCTGCCAGCTTCGCTTTTTCAAGAGGAATCATCGAACCGTTTGGATGAAATGGTATTCGTGGTATCCCTTCGTAGTCACCCTCATCAAACAAGGGTTTTACAAAGTGGTCGGAAGCAATCCATCTGCTCGCCTTGCTCAGTTGCTATATAATGCCACTCGGAAAAACGTTCCGGCACCCGATATTTCCCCGGAATTTTATGTTTGCGAACTTACATTCGACGACACCGAGGGCCTTCTAGGTGTCTATTATCAAACCCAATATTCTTCCGTTGTCTACGTATCACCGATGGTAGCGTCGTTCCACCACCAAAGTTTTCGAGATGTCAACCAAAAAATCTGCAACGGATGGATTCCTCTGTATCGTAACCGAGACATTTGGATCAAAAAAGGTTTCGATGCTTTTGTAACCCGATATGTAGAAAATGTTCGAAATCTGAAAATGATACTGACGTGGTTATCCGGTCAATCTGCCGAAAAATACCGCCTGATGCTCATGGATTTACAAGTGGTAGCCAGCCATGTTTTCTAGACTAAAGATGTTCGAGGATCTTGTCAAGACTATTTTGTCGTACGAAAAAAACAATAGCGTCGTATTGCTGAAACTCATCGACACGCTTAAAAAGGATATTCGAGAAGACGTCCTTGCCGCTTTCGATTTGAGCAAACCGATGATCCAACGTCACTACGACCTCTACCGCTCGAGTTCCAGTTTTTTGGATTTCTTATTCAAGTACTGCGATGCCCCGACAACCGTGGAGCATCACAGTACCCCGTACGAAGCAAATATATACGAGCAACATCAAACAGAATTGAATCGCTTGAAAGAGCAATGGGAGAAGCAATTAACAGAGTTGAGAAACGTTAACACAAGTCTACAACAAGAAATAATGCAAAAAAATCAGAATGTACAGCAATTAATAACAGAAAAACAGAATATACAGCGATTATTCGATGAAATGAAAAATCATTGTCAAGAACAAACCTTTCGCGAAAGATCTTTAGTACCTCACGGTGGTGTTTTTCAACATTCCCTAGAACCCACTGTCACTATAACCGAACCACAGACCTCCGAGTGGGAGATCTTCGAAAACCAGCTTAAAGAGATTTTGGCGAAGGACACCAGAGAGGAAATTTTGAATGATATCAGGCATATGGTAGACTCTGAAAAGGATTATGTCCAGGTTCAATACCTGAAACAGTTCGAAAACGAATTGATCCATATGACGGGTAAAGCTAACCGGGAAAACATTTTACAAGAAATCAAACACATCCTGCAGCAAAACAGCGAGAGTGAAGAGAAATTGCAGCAGTTCCAACAGAAATACAAAGAAAAAGAGGCGGAGCTGAACTTGTTGCAAAAAGATTTGTTGAGCATTACGGGAGGGAGTACCACGGATAATCTTGGGCACTACATCCGAGACATCCTCGAAAAAACGAAGGATGAATTGCAGGAATTGAAAAAGATGTACCTGAACAGGGAACATGAACTTTTACAAAAATCCAATACCTTGGAGTCGATTCAAAAGACGCTCTCGAAAGTGATGAAAAAAGATACTTCGGGTAACCTGGATGATGATCTTCAAAGTGTTATCGAAATGAACAAGAAAGAAAGTACTTTAAAACAGAATCGACCTGAGGAAAATGATGAGATGAATCTATTTGTTCAAGACGAAATCAATAAACTGAAAAAAATTGTAACCGATACCCGGAAGATTCAATCCATCAAACAAACCGATAACATCTCGGAACAAATTCGGAGTATCATCACCCTTTACTGGGACCATATCGAGTCTACAAGCAACAACATGCAAAATCTGAATAAAGACCTCACGGACACGAGAGAAAACCTGAATATCTTACAAACGTTCGAAACCGACTTGAAAAAGGTGACTCATAAAGACAACACGTACGATATTAAGCAAGAAGTCGAACGCATTATCGAAAAGAACAAGGAACTTCAAAATAGTATCAAGAAATCCGTGCAAATAATCGATGACGTCTTCGAAAAAGTTGAACTACCATATTCGAAAGGAAAGGATTTTGCCGATAAGGTAAATATTCTCTCGGAGGCGACCCAAAAGTTACATTTGAAAAGTCGAGAGGATGCAAAAATTCGGAAACAGGTACAGGACGACATGGAAATATTTGAAAAACAGTTGAAGAATATTATAGACAAGCCCTACCAGAACCGTGCTAGTATTTTAGATACAATAAAAACTGCCTTCCAAGAAAACCGTGACTTTAAGCATGAGATGAGCGAATATATAACGAGGGAAAAGAACTATACCAATCAGATAACAGAGAAAAATTTCCAGATAGAAAGACTTTCAGATGAAAACAAGAACTTGAGGGAAAACGAAGAGGAGAAACTTCGCAGTGCCTTCATAGATCAGTTCCGTGAAATCGTCTCAAAGTTGAAAAGTGAAAAGGAAGAAGAGGCAGGCATTTTCAATAATTATTATGAACAGCCAACAGTCTTAGCGTTACCTAGTTCGACCTCGGAAACTACTACGGTCGACGATCTTAAAGATGAAATTAAAAAACTCGCCGAAATCATCTACTCGCAAAATGAAACAAAAAGTTTGGAAGATAAATTGAATGCGTCGAAAGAAGAGGTTAAGGTACTAAAAGAAACGTTGCACAGGTATAAAGACGAATTGAATCGTATCGTAAAGGCGAACTCGCCAGATTGGGAAACCATCCAGAATAAAATCCGAACTATCTTCGAAAAATACGAAACATTGGAAAAAAATATCGCGGACCAATTGGGAACAATAAGGCAGATGATTCCACAACTGATAGAACTGAATCTGGAAAATTTAGGAAGGACGATAGGGGATTTCCTACGATCCACGAACGAAAAAATAACCCTAATAGAAAAGGATAGGGCAACTGCTATTTCAAAAAAGGAAGAATTGCAAACTCAATTGAAGAAGGTGCAAGAAGAGTTCGATATCAATTTGAAGGAAAAAAATGATCAAATGACTAATCTGTCAGAAGGTTTTGCCGACAAAGAGAGCGGGTTGCAACGAATGATCGAGGAATTGACTTCCACGTCGACAAAGACCGATGAGGCTCATAAACAAGAGGTCGAAGCATTGAAGACGCAAATAAGTTACCTGGAAAATCAAAAGACGGAATTAAATAGAAGTGTCACTACCAAAAGCTCATTTGAAACACAGAAAACGGAAATTATGGAAAGTATGAATAACCTCTTTAAAGCTGTAGAGTCGGCAACAAGTGACAAAGGCATTCATAAAAGAATTACAAAGTTAATCGGTATATACAACAAATACATAAAATTGTTAGAATCACGCGAAAAACCTAGGAAAAAAATGGGGGAGCGAGCAACAGACAGGGAGCGTAAAGACGAAAGTATTCAAACCGAAACGTCTGATGAAGAAACCAAATTGAGAAAAGAAGTCTTTGATCTGCATCAGTTAATTCGAGAACTGAGAAAAAGTGAAAAGACGTTAAGAAGAACTAACGTTAAAAATACAAGGCGACGACTTAAAGAACGAAGGGTACTATCTCAAAAGGTAGAAGAATCTTCAATAAGTGAGGTCACTGCTGAAAATCAAACTTCCAAAAAAAGAAAGCGGGATGTCGACGACAATGAAGTTCAACAGTTGCGAGAGGAATGTGGCAAGCTTCAGGCAGAGTTCAATACTATCGAAAATAACATGCTTTACATGACGACTCCCGACATTGATTTAAAAGTCATGGAAAATCTTTTTTATCAGCTTTATATTTCGTACTTTGCACAGAAAGTAGAAATGACGAAAAATAGACTGACGATAGATATGAATGACTTGTTTCAAAATTTAAGAAATTTAGACGAAAAAATGAAAGATAAAGATTCCAATAGTCTGACGAGAGTATTGGGTACGTACGTGCAATACGATCTGTCCAACGTGACGGGAATAGAAATGCCTGCCATAAAATATGCAAAAGATGAATTCCTAGAGTATTGTATGAACGAAACATTGTCACGACTACGGAATATCGGAGCGTTAAAGTAAAGTAAAGTAAAGTAAAGTAAAAAAAAAAAAAAAAAAAAAAAAAAAAAAAAAAAAAAAAAAAAAAAAATTTTTTTTTTTTTTTTTTTTTTTTTTTTAAAATCATTAATTCCACCAGTTTCTATACTCGCAGTACCACGCCCCTAGGTCCACGTTTTTTAGTAGGTCGGCAATCGTTTCACCCACCGTGTTCACGATAATCGTTTCCGGTACTTTCGCCACAAAGAAGGTGCCGATTATTACGATATTGAAGATCAGAAAGAAAAGAAAAAACACGCTACGCGATACCACGAGGCATACCAAGATGACAAAAGAGGTGTAGCCGAGCGCTATGACTATCGTACCGATTATCATGTTATCCATTCCGAGCTTGTCCTTAACTTCTTGTCGATGATATAGTCTCTCCATTCCGGCGGTTGTACGTCGTGATATAACGTTTTATATGTCACGGTCAGAAAAGCTCTATATATTCGGTGATTCCAAAAGAAAAACAACATGATAATAACATTCAACCACATGACTTGGTTTAATAAAGTATAAGAACTATGGGAAAAAGGAAGAAGCCCTCGGCTGAGAATTTAACTGAAAGTGAGGGAAAAATAAAAGTTCACGAGTACGAAGAATACTATCCTGAAAATTTATCTTATGCCAAATACAAAGACGGGTACGAATTTTATGCCAAGAATAGGTTCGAAGAAGAAATATATTTAACAGATGACAGCGATAAACCGATCTTCGCCAATGCGAACAAGGACGGCGAAGATTTCATACCCAAGTTTGCAAAGGATAGAGAGGGAAACCATCTCATCCCGGTATATAACGGGAAACCCTTTTATCCTTTCGATAGCGAAAACGATCCCATATTCCCAAAGAAAGGCAGAATGGAAATTTATGGTCGCATAGGAAAACTCGAGGTATATCCCGAAAAGGATAACCACCAAACATACGCTCGCGATGAACATAACAACGAATATCCGGCCAAGACCAACGAAGGTGACGACTATTACGCTCATACAATAGACCAGGATACCCAAAAAATCTTAGAATACTACCCCAAAGACGCATCCGGTGATCCTTCACCCATCATACGGGATGGTAGATCCGTTTACCTCTTCAATATATCAGAGAAGAGACCTATTTACCGGAGAGACGAAAATGGAAACGAACGCTATGAAAAGGCAGAAGAGATCGGGGAATATTACGGACAGGATGATTCGGGAACCGAATATTATGCTCGTAGTGCAGTGGGCCAAGATATCGTCGCTCTCAACCAAGACGACATACCCTATTATGCCAAAAACAGCTCGAACGACGAACGTTACCCGAAAAATAGCAATAACGACGAATTCTATTGGATGCACGATAATAAGCAAAATCCAGCCAAAAAGAAGGACGGTAGACCCTTTTACGCCAAGAATCAACAAGGCGACGAGTTCTACCCGATCCTTTATCCATGAAACTACAGACGTTAACAACAAAGCATAATGTCGAGGAGTAGTTACAGCATCGGTAAAACGGGAATACAGGGATATAAAGTAAACCCTATCGGAGATGAATATTACGTTCTGACTGACAATATCGACGATTTATACGCGAAAGATCGACACGGCGTGAAACGATATGCCAAGCGCAGGAATGGATCGGAATACTACGCGTCGTTCGACGGAGACCAGGTGGTTATCGTTCAACCCGACGGTAAACATCAGTTTGCCAAAGATGCCGATAAAAACGAGTTTTATGCAAAGGACAAGGACGGTGCTGATATACCCATCTACGAGAATAGAAAACTGGTTTTAGCGAAATTGAGTAACGGCGAAGAAATATTACCGAAGAAGAAACATTTGGTCTATTATCCTAGAGATGACGCTGGGCATTGGCGATATCCCCTCGACGCCGACGGAAAGCCGAAATATCCCAAAGATATCCATGGGAACGAACAATATTACCTAAGAGAAAACGATCGAGTCACTTTCGGAAAGAACTCAGAAGGTCAAGAAGTCTATGCCGTCGACAAAGACGGAAACGAATATTATCCCTCAATGGGGGGTTTCATCTTGCGAAACGAAGTACCTCTCTATGCCGTGAAAAAAGATAAAACGATAGTGTATCCGAAAGATAGACTGGGTAACGAATATTACTTTGGGACGGCGAAAGGACACTTAACCGATCAGGAAATGGATAGATATGCGAAGTTGACCAACGGGAACGAATTTTATCCCTGCCTCCTCTTACCAGAAGGAGAGGAAGAATATGTCATCGCGAACCGATATGCCAGGACCGCGGATGGCATTTCTTATTACCCGTGCGACGCTTTCGGCAATGAATTTACATCCGTATCCGTGGGTTTCTTGACGACGTATCCGTTGACGAATGATGGCTTTTTAATCGTACCGGAACACAACGGCGAACCCCAGTTTAAAAATACAAACGAAGTGGACAAGAGCAACGTTGTCGGCATACTGTATCGTCCCGTGATACAGGGATTTAGGGACTTTCTGACTAACGTGAAATCATCTAGCCGAAAACCCCGAAAGAATCTGAAGAAATACAAATACAAACAACTGAACTGCGCATGGCCACATCTACTGTACATTACATGTGCATTTTTGTTCTTTATCGTCACACTCTTTCTGTTACGAAGCGTCGTATACGATAATGTGTAGATAATTTAAATAAATTATTAAAAAAAAAAAAAAAAAAAAAAAAAAAAAAAAAAAAAAAAAAAAAAAAAAAAAAATTTTTTTTTTTTTTTTTTTTTTTTTTTTTTTAAATTTTATTTTATTTTATTAAAATAAAGTATACATTTAATTAGGATATCATATCAACCTTAGGGTTTTTTGGGGTTACATTTTTCCGGTTACATTCCACATTTCCGTCCACATTTCCAGGCAAAACTTCTCCGTGGCGGTGAAATGTATTCACGTCGAGTCCGTCGGACGTTACGAAATAAATGTCGAACGTTCTTTCTGATCCTCCTGAACGCCCACATTCCACATTTCCAATGTCGAACGTTCTTTCTGATCCTCCTGAACGTCCACATTTCCAGGCAAAATGTCTCCGTGGCGGTGAAATGTATTCACGTCGAGTCTGTCGGGCATTCCGAAATAAATGTCGAACGTTCTTTCTGATCCTCCTGAACGTCCACTCCTCGTATTCGTAGGAACAAACTTCATTCAACAACCAGGGATCGACGTTCAAGTCGAATTCCTTTCGGCAAACGGGGCAAGATTTTTTATACGAGATCCATTTTTTCAAACATCGTTCGTGAAAAATATGCGAGCATGGTAAAACCTTCACTTCTTCCCTCAATATAAACTCCGTGATGCAAATGGGACATTCGGGTACTTTTTCCATCACGTCCGGAGTCACAACAGTGGGGAAATATACGTGCTTACTATCTTCATTCCGATACATACTATCTTCATTCAGGTGCCTATTATTTGAATTCAGATACATTCTCGCGGTTTCCCAAAATTGCACAAATTCACCATCTACAAGCCGATCTATGACAACCAGCAAACTTGACCTGTGCATGTGAATGGTTGTCATTTTAAATTTAACTTGAATATAGTAGAGTTAAAAAAATAACATGTAGGTTCCGTAGTATAAAGTTGAAAATAAAGCAAGTGAAGATAGCTGGTGGGTTTATATAGCTATAAAGTATTTACATAATACTAAAAAAAAAAAAAAAAAAAAAAAAAAAAAAAAAAAAAAAAAAAAAAAATTTTTTTTTTTTTTTTTTTTTTTTTTTTTTTTTTTTTTTTTTTAATTAATATCGCAAGGGGTAGACTTTTCTCTACTTATTTTGCAAGGCGTACCTTCTTTATCCCCACATCTTTTTTACTCTCTTTTTTCTCCTCGCCACTTTACACATTTAAACAGTTCATGTATATGGCTACTCGACATTTTTGACAAGTAAATATCCACGCATTTAAAATAGACTTCTGGCCGTAAGTGTTCATGGAATTCCTCCATTTCTTTTAGCCGAGGTAATTCCACTTTCAATTCTTTCTTGAGGATGTTACACAATATCTGATGCACGCATTTGGTCGGTTGTTTCACTCGAGCAATTTTCATTTCGTCATACATTTGCCTCACAGCTTGAGCGTGATTACGCTTATAGTCGGGGTCGTCATCGAAATAGCTCTTCTTTTCCTTGTCGGGAAACTTTAGATTTGGTAAATAATGTTTATAATCAAAATTGGGTCCATTCGATATATTGCCCATGAGTCCGTCCACTGCAAGCAATCGTTCCACATTTGGATTCTGTTGGGCCAACTGTTTAATTAAACGAAGTAATTTTTCTGTACAAACAAATCCTTGGACGAAAAGAGCTTCCAAGTCCTTATCTCCATTCATTAGCTGCTTGGCAATTTCTGGGTGTACAAGTGTATGCGTCTTAAAAATATTAATTACTTGATTATACCGCAATCCAAGTTCGTCCATGAGATCTCCACCGAGCTGCAAATTGCGCACTCGTTGGGTCACCAGATCATACCCCTTACTCGGATTTACATTGCCAGCCATTGTTATAAACTCGAAACAAAATGATTTTAAGTGGTCTGAATTATCCCTCTTTATACGTCATCATTCGTGAAGAGCAACTCAATTGCTTCCTTCACGTGTTGGTTTAAAAAAAAAAAAAAAAAAAAAAAAAAAAAAAAAAAAAAAAAAAAAAAAAAAAAAAAAATTTTTTTTTTTTTTTTTTTTTTTTTTTTTTTTTTTTTTTTTTTTTTTTACGGGTTTTTACAATTGTAACAATTTAAAACTTTCGGTAATCGGAACACAAAATAGCATAGGATCGGGCATGCGTTTATAATAAACGGCGACAGCTGGTCGTTGGAAAAAATCACGTTTCCGACAGAGTCTAAGCCCGGATGTAAACCTAGATTGTGATATTCATTGAAAAAGTTCCAGGGAATAAGAACGTTCCCGTCTTTCGTCTGAGCGAAATAATAACGGCCCATTTCGTCCTTCAGCAATTGAGGTTTGCCAACTTCTTCCGTGAAGTAATATTCGTTACCGTGGCTGTCGGTAGGATATCGCTCTTTCCCAGAGGCATACCGAGCGATTTTATTTCCGTTGTTCTTTATCGCGACACACAGTTTGTTTCGGCGAGGGTACGTTTCGTCACCGTTTGCCTTTCGAGCATAATAGAGTTCGCCGTATTCGTTCCTGGCGAAAGGAAATCCTTTCGAGGGGTATACTTCATGTCTCTCTCGATTTGTTTCGTACACTTGGCCCCCTGTTTCATTTTTTATAAAAATAGCATTTCCGTCTTTGTCGTATAGGTAACAGTCCCTCCATTTCATTACGCGTCTTTTTCTCTTTATTCCGAAAAATTAAGGATGAACCGTATTTCCGAGCATTGGATCACTTACCACGATCAATTTATTCGGGACCGTATCATTTTGACTCATCCCAAGAACCTCGTCTTCGTCATGCAGTTCCTGGTGGATCATTTGACTTATGCAACCCGACACGTCTATCCCAGGTATCCGTGGGCGGAAAAATTTAATGTCGAAACCCTGAAGGATCTGAATTGGGAGAAACACGTCATCATTATTGATCGAAACGACAATCTGTTGATTGCACCGGATCCCGTGAAGAAACTCGTGAATTTAGACAAACGGCTCAGGTATTCAGAAGCGAAAAAAGAAATATTCGAACCCTTCCGATTGTTGCCATTGGACATTTACAAGTTCCGATACGTTATCATCAGTTTCTTTTTTTCTTGGATTTGGATGCTTGTATCACGTCACATAACCCGTTATCTTCGGAGTGACGAGACAAATATGGAGAGAGCTGGTTTAACATAACAGGACCGAATACGGCCGCTCGCGCGTCTTGTTCCGAATGGGTCAACGTCCCTTCCTCATACAACGTCAAGGCCTCTCGATAAGTTTCGACTGCATAGTCTTCCTCGTATAACGCCGTGAGGATCATGTTACGATCGAACGCATCATAAATGCCGTTCACGGTCCATTTCTGAGGAAAACTCCTTTTCGTGTAATAGTCGAGTACCCACAAACAGGTGATCCAGAACTGGACGACGATTTTGCGATCGACGAAGGGCATACGGTCGAATCGTATCTGCGGTTGGCATTTTTTCAAAACCCAATGAATAATTTTCGGATGTTCCGTTTCCAGACACGTCGCCAAGGCGTCGTGAATCAGGCAGACGTTATTGTTCGTAATGGTCAACAGACTGGGTACAAAGTCATTACCAAACAAAAAACTCGCCGTGACGAGGAGACGAACGGGATACGGTAAAAATTCTTTCACGAATTGTGTAACGTTGTACTGCTTAGAGGTACTCCTGTAGAGTTGGAGGGTCTCGTATCGATTCAATCGTAAAAACGAAAGAATGAAAACGTCGTTATCCATGCTCACAATGACGGGATTTCTACAATCCAGTCGCTCGGCCAAGTGGAATAACTTGTGTTCCCCTTCTCCCTCGACGTTACAACCCGAAACGACGAACTGGATTCGATCCTCCCGTTGCCACGAACGGTAAAACGTTTCTTTCCTTAACGACAAAACGAGATTTTGTTGCACCATCCTCGATATGGAATTGTCCCCGAAGAGGGAGACTCTGTAAATGTTTTTCCCGGACACCGCCGATGACCTTCTTTCGCGCTGAGTCGGCCATTTCATCGGCACACCTTCTCCGTCAAATGATAAGACGATGGTCAAGGTGCCTGAGTTTGTCGGATATACGTTTAAAACGTCCGAAATAATTTTCTTGATTTGTTCCTGAACACGAACGCTTACCTCTCTCATGAAATGCACTTCTTCCGGTGCCAGGGCTTGCTCGATAGCCACGTAGAGAAGACTCTGAACGTCGACGAGGATGGAATCGACGGGTCGCGAAACCACGTCCTTTTCTTGCAGCGTTATATCGACCAACTTGGTGAAACTCGGGATACCCATTGCGACAGAGCTCCTTGGTTTACAATATATATATATATATATATATATATATATATATATATATATATATATATATATATTAAAAAAAAAAAAAAAAAAAAAAAAAAAAAAAAAAAAAAAATTTTTTTTTTTTTTTTTTTTTTTTTTTTTTTTTTTTTTTTTTTTTTTTTTTTTTTTTTTTAGAAGTCTACGTCAGTACAAAATTCTTTGGACGAGTTCATCACTCCACACTTTTGATATTCTCCCACTCTTTTTTCGAAAAAGTTCGTTTTCCCTTCCAGGCTGATCATTTCCATGAAATCGAAAGGATTCTCGACGTTGTAGGTCTTGTCGCATTCCAGTTCCGTTAAAAGTCTGTCGGCTACGTATTCGATATACTGCTTCATTAGAGACTGGTTCATACCGATCAAGGCCACGGGTAGAGCTTCCGTCAAAAACTCTTGTTCAATCCCGACGGCATCTTTTATGATATCTCGTACAATCTTTTCAGACGGTTTATTCGTGACGTAGTTTCGAAATAACAAACAAGCAAAATCGCAATGCATGCCTTCGTCCCGACTTATAAGTTCGTTGCTGAAACCTAACCCTGGTAAAAGGCCACGTTTCTTGAGCCAAAAGATAGCGGCGAACGATCCCGAGAAAAATATTCCTTCTACAGCCACGAAGGCAACGAGGCGTTCGGCAAAAGTCCTTTTCTCGTCGTGTATCCACTTCAAAGCCCAATCCGCTTTTTTCTTGACGCATGGGATAGTTTTAATTGCTGTGAACAATTTTTCTTTCTCCGAAGGATCCCGAATGTACGTTTCGATCAGTAGACTATACGTTTCCGAGTGAATATTTTCCATTGCAATTTGAAATCCGTAAAAACAGCGAACGTCGGACCATTTCACCTCCTGAGAGAAACGCGTCAGCAAATTATCGTTAACGATTCCATCACTGGCGGCAAAAAACGCCAACACATAAGACACGAAGTGCTTCTCATCGGGTTTCAACACACTCCAATCGTCTTTGGACAAGTCTATTTCTTCGGCTGTCCAGAAACACGCTTGCATTTTCTTGTACATTTGCCATATGTCGGGTCTTTTATTTGGACAAACGACATATTTCTCGTCATCTAATTCATTGAGTAATATTTCCATCATAGAATAATAAAGTATGGATACCCCCGACGAAAGATCTACGTTTCTGTCGACAATGTCAGGAGACAACAAGGAGAACGAACGCTTCTCCGACTTTATTCGTACACCATTGGAAGGGAATAGTAATGTCAGAAGCGTACTTGGAGAACTGAAGCCACGCACTGAAGGTAGAGCAGGCGATGAGAACGAGAGATTTATACCAACACCACCATAATAATAATTATTTATAGCATTATAATTAATAAAAAAAAAAAAAAAAAAAAAAAAAAAAAAAAAAAAAATTTTTTTTTTTTTTTTTTTTTTTTTTTTTTTTTTTTTTTTTTTTTTTTTAAATAGAAAAGTTTATCATGCTGCTCATCGTCTTGACATCGTTCGTCCTCTATCTCCTCCACTGCCTCATGCACAAGCGATTGCTGGAATATTATTCCGGTAAAAAATGGCCCTTCCATCTCAATTTCGTCCGATGGAATCAAGATGTCGAACGTGAGATTAACTGACTGGTTGAATGAGATTTTATTTGGATCTTCTTCCGTATCCGACTATCCTCCAGAAGTTTTATTTTGTGTCCGAGAATTAGAGAAAAGAGGTATCGATCTGCGAAAAACCATTCTCAACGGAGGGTTGACCGCTACATCTTACATCATAGGTTCCGATTTGGATGCTTTGATCCAACACCTACAGCAGCAGCCTTCCGCACCGCTTATCAAATTTCGATCGTCGATAGTGACTCATTTCTATCACCAACTGCGTATAGTTATGGCCGACGATACGTTTTCCGAAATATTGCCGAAACCGTCCTACGACTCGGACTCGCAAATCTTGGAATCAATTTTAAAAGGTGACGACAAAGAAGATTTTCCTTATCGAGACGCGACATTTTGGGGTCAGCTAACCCGGAAGCTGTTGATGCATCGTCGTCCACCTGGTCAGCTACTCCAAGTAGACACACCACCTGTCCAGAGTCTCCTCGACGTGCAAATCTTGTACGATATCACATGTAAGAAATTCGGTAAGATCGTCCATCCCTTTTCCTTGATGCTCGTGCCACGCAAAGATTATGTCGATCCGATTCACTGGCATTCCGAAGACGCGTTTCTCGCTTTTTTGAAAACATCCCATCCGATGGCCGTCCTCGTATTGTCTGCCCTCGAAAAGGGTGTCTTGGACGCTCGTTTTCAAATGTTTCCTTCCGACAGCAGTCTTTCAAAGTTTCTCCAAAAGGTGTACACGATAGACGAAACTATTATAGGCATTCGGGACACCGAAACACCTCCGAAACTGATAGACGTGTTTCAAAGGTTGTTGGTCCTGAGTGGTCGAGATGATCTCTGGCAAGACGAGGAGGCACCAAGAACAGACACACCCATTTCTTGGATCCATCTTTACGAAAAAATAGTATTGTTGGAAAGAGAAAATCGATTACTTTCTAAACTTTTAGAAGTCGCTTCCAATAATCGAAGGGTACGATCGGCACACTTATCCGAAAAACGTCCGACGTGATTCGGACACATCGTGACAATGTCGGGAAACAGGATCTCCAGCTGGGCTATAGACGGGCATCCCAAATCTTCCACGTTGATGCTCGGAACGTCGGCATCATCTAAAACATTTCTCTGGTAGCTTTTCCCTTTGTAACCAAAGACGACATCATCATATTGCGACGACAACAGTTGATATCGCTCCTTTAAAAATTGAACGACTTTCCAGTAAGGCGTGGCACCCCCAAGTGTCACGCGTACGGTAATGGGAAGTCTCGGACAATTGTAACGAATATCGTGGAAAGAATAGGGACTGTTGACAAGGAAACATTGCCGGAATCCCACCGTATCCGCGTAAGCAATTTCCAATGCGTAAAATGCTTTATCGACGACGATTCCTTGGGAGTGGACGAGTGCAGCAATCATCATCTTGTACCCCTTGACACTTCAATGTAGAATAAAGTGTGATGTTTGGAATAAGTTTAAAGTCGATCGTCTTGGGGATCGTCCTCTTACTAGCGTTCGTATCTGTGATCCTGATGACCTATTCGATGTATTCCATGGCTTACTCTCAAGCGTACGTGTGGGATAAAACAGATGCTAAAAAGTATACAACGGAAGGAGTCGAAACTCAAAAATTCTGGACGGCGAACAAATTTCTGTTCGTGGTACCAACCGTCATACAAACGGTCAGCGTCGTATTGCTCGGATTCTCGTTTTATTTGTCGTAGATAAAGTAAAGAGAAGATGAATTTTAAATTGATCCTGACTGTGGCTCTCCTCGTCGTTTTGTTTGCTGGCGTGATCAATCACGGTTATACAATGTACACACTAAGTTCCGATGGGGATAACCTAACCGGAACAACACATTTCCAGAAACGCTCCTGGATGTTCTACACTAGCTTGGGAATGCACGTCACTGCTCTAATGTTGGGAGGTGGAATCTTCTTGACAAGATGAGCGGCAAGCGTATGTACACAAATTTGTATAAAGTATATATATTACTAAAAAAAAAAAAAAAAAAAAAAAAAAAAAAAAAAAAAAAAAAAAAAAAAAAAAAAAAATTTTTTTTTTTTTTTTTTTTTTTTTTTTTTTTTTTTTTTTTTTTGTACTTGCTTCCTGCGTACAGCGATTTCCTGCGAGTGTATGAACAAGGAAATTGCAATGGATTCATCCGAGACCATCGTCAAGAAGACTATCGTGTCCATCGCGTATTATTTGACAAAGATGAAACGTCCCGATGCCGCCCGAGCGTTGCAAGAGAAAGTGAAAAATTGGAAAAACAGCTGGGAACAACTCGAACATTGGCTTAGGACATGTGAATGTCAGAATGTCGATACAACGATAGCTTCGTTCGTACAAAATTTTCCAGAGTATAGCGGCATAGAAAAAAATATCCAAGAAGCTGTCATCATACACGATGAGTTTTGGGACAAGGTATTTTACAATCTCCACGTGGCCAAAACCAGACTCGATAAAAAATAAGGATGGTCGTCGTGTCCAATCTGGAACCCTTTGGCATCTTTGCATTGGCTAGTGGACTTCTCTATTCGATCGGTGTCTTGACGGTTCAAGCGGACGATACCGACTATAAATTCCATTTTATCGTAGTCATGTTGATTGTTTTCGTAGCTCTGATCTCCATCACCCTTTTCAAATATCTCAAATACAGATACAGGTACGAAGAAATGGACGATCTGATCGCTAGTCTGAAATTTGAATGAGCATTTTACCTAAATCGCTGTAACACACCGCTTTGTCTCCCGGTATCAATCCGAGTAATGCGAAATACTCGCCTTTCTCTGGTGTACACACTTCTTCTCTCACGTCCGCCGGAAGTCGTTCGCAGCTAAAATGTTTCAAAAGACTGAAGAACATTTCGACGCTCGAGTTAATTTTCTTACAGACGACTCGTCCACTTTCGAAGGTCACTTTCAACATGCATGCCATATCGACGCTCACCGAACGAACGGGTTCCACCGATTTACTTTTGATCATCTTCTCATAATACTCTTCCATTGGATATAAAGATGAACGTGGACGAATGGTATACGAATTGTCTGGAAGATTACGTCAGAAATTTAATGGACGTGGATCCAATTTTTGGAAGAATTTTCCGCGAGGGTTTCGATTTGACCAACTTGTCGGTGGAGGAACAAGTACAAGCCGAACGGATCTTCCAAACCACGTATCCCAACGGTGCACTTGAAAAATCTACCCTGCGAGACTTTTTTAACCACTGGAATCAGAATCTCCCGACGTCACCAGAGACACTTTCTAAAAGTAATATGAATCTCGATTCACCCCTCTATGATTCCCGACAGAAGCGAGTCGTGCAGACCAGGATATTTCCGCCGGCAAGATTGGGAAGGGGGAGACCCGAAGAATTCGACGTGTTTAAATTTATAATGCGGAAAACACAGACACACGAAGTGTTTCCTCTTCAGCTCAATTTAAATGCCGACGACGACGTGACTCTCGATATGTCCTACGAAGAAAGACGGCTCATGGAAAATAAAGCCGACCACGCTCTGAGGGAGATTGCTAAAACTGTGGAGACACTGAACCAGACCGGTGACTATAAACTTCTGGAACTTGTAAACGAAAAAAGGATACATTGACTTGATAAGATTTAAAAAAAAAAAAAAAAAAAAAAAAAAAAAAAAAAAAAAAATTTTTTTTTTTTTTTTTTTTTTTTTTTTTTTTTTTTTTTTTTTAAATTATTATAATACAAGTGATAGAATGCAAGAACTGGTCGATCTTCAGCAATTGTTTGACCTCGCCCTGCAGCACGACCAACTGCTAGTATACGGAAATTTAGGCAGGTTACCTAAATTATTGGTCGAAAGTCTTTCGGAACGTTACCCTGCACTCGATATTCTCATCGTATCAAAATATTACAATTACCCTCCGTCTCGTAGGATTCGACAAGTCACTCCCGAGGAAGCGCAAGTGACCAAATGTGATATACTGATCTACTCGGAACCCGTACCTTATACGGTTCTTGATCGAAAACCACATCTAGCAGCGCGTTTGCTTATACTCAGCAGTCATTTGCTGTTTCATCAGAAAATCGACCCCGTGTACATGACTGTCGTCTATTTTCATAAAATCGCGGACAAACGACAGCAGCAGCAGCAGCTTCTTATACTGAAAGACATAGAGTCGATGGAAACGAACCGAATCGATGACGCCAAGAAGAGAATCGATTTCTTGAACGTTTTATCCCTAGGTCCGTCCGAAGACAGTGATATCATCCTGGGTAAATTGGGTCGTTTGGAAAAGAAAACTTACATTTTGGTGAACTTGACAAGAGTCACGTCTCCTTTGGCTATGATGTTGTATTATTGGGACGCATTCGATTTCATGCTCTCTAATCTAGATCATGTCGAACGATGGTCCGTGTGTTTTCCTGAAAGAGGAACGAAAATATTCGAATCCTTTACCCAAGAATGTATCAATCGACTATTTTGTTATAATTTTCCAAACCTGAAAAAGATTTTATCCAATATACCGTATTATAAATCCGGTATAGTAGATCGATCATTCGAAATACCCATCCATAGATACTTCAACATGGAGTACGTGGCTCCGAATACTCTACAAGAGGCGTTGAAAGCTAACACTTTCTATGATTTGGAACCTCTTGTCGGATCCATATATCGACTCAAAAAATAAAGATGGGGAAGGAACCGATCGACGAAGAACCAGAATATACCAATGTGCAACCTTTTGCACTAAGAGACAAACCTAAAAAAGGAAAAAACAAAAAGAAAAACAGAAACCGGAGCAGAAGCCGGAGCCGAAGTAGAAGTCGATCGAGGTCAGCTTCTCCACGACGACGGAAAAAAAGAGGCCCTAAATCTTACACCATCGTCGGAGACAAAGAAATTGAACATAAATTTGGGAAGCATAAATTGCTGTTTAAATCGGAGCAGGATTTTCAAAGGGGTAGGGTACCAAACAAAGCTTGTCGCTATCTCTTGAGCCATTGTTCACGTAGACATCTGACTGCCAGAGATCAGAGACCAAGAACTGCAACGATCATCCTGAAGAGAAGACAAGTGACACAGGACGATGAGTCTTGTGACAACTCAGTAGTCTCTTCCGACTAAAAAAAAAAAAAAAAAAAAAAAAAAAAAAAAAAAAAAAAAAAAAAAAATTTTTTTTTTTTTTTTTTTTTTTTTTTTTTTTAATTATTACCAACTCATCAAGAATGCCGTCAAAACGAATATGGCGACACTCATGAAGTGAAATTGTTCGAGCCACATAAAAGCAGACATGATCAGTAGTACGACCAGTACAGTATAGAGTTCAAATTTTAAATTTCTCACGTACGTTTTACTGTCCTCCTTGGTTAGGAAAAAACGTCTGTCAACGAACGGCTTCGGAGACGGTGTGTCCAAGGCGTTAAAATATTCTGAGATACGTGCACTCATATAGAGTACGCGCTCGTTCCTATCCTCTTCATCCATATACAACTCCCAAACCACCTCGGGTGTCACCTCTTTTCGTATGTCCGTCAACGACTGATAAAACGACCCATCCAATGCCTTATCGAGTCTGTCCACAGTGGATCTGTCCAAAACTTTGTTGTACTCGAAAGGATCGAAAAGATCGACGACGGTCATCACTGCCCCCAAAGCGGACAAAGCAGAAAAGGCTGTCGATAACCCTCGGACCACTGCACTTAACACTTTTAGGCCAGTCGTGACATGAGCAGTGGCAATGCTATGAATCAAAGCCGACCTAATCGGAAATGACTGAACGGCTTTCGTCACTAATTTCGTTCCGTAATTATTCAAGAATTTGTGAGTTGCCGCAAGACTCATTTCGATTCCATACTCCACAGCGAGAACGGTCACAATATCTTGGAGGATGGGGTTGTCTAGGGTACTGGAATCGCCGCCGTCGTCGTCCTTCTCGGGATCTCTGGGTCTCCTCGTTTTCCATTCTAGTTCTCGTGGAATCGGAGGAAGATCGGGAAGTTTATAACTAGCATCGTGTGCCGTGAACAATTTTCGGTAAATGCTACTTCCCAGGAAAAATTCACCGATCGTGCTTCCAGTCGGCAGATAACAATCCCGTTTTTTGGGATCGTATGATAAACCGTACGCGGTACAATAAACATCGTTGATGCGCAAATGACCGTCAATGATATCTAATCCGGGATGTGTTTTCTGTTTCGATTTCATCCCGTGGAATTTTTCCGGGACCATGGCCAGTAATTTCTTGTTCGTGTTGACGGCGATACATTTTCCGTCGTAGTATTCCACGTCCAAGTTCATGTGTTGACAAGCCGGCTGACAAGCAAGCCTAAACCCGTAACCAATTCTCAACCACCTGACGTGATCCGTTTCATCGCACGGCGTCCAGTTTTCTTTAAAAGGAAAACAGGACAGCTTGACACACCCCGTTTGGGTGAACACGAGGTTTTCGACGACGACACCCTTTAAGCCGGAAGGTACGAAATAATCTTCTTCGGTAGCGGGTCTCGTGCTGAACTTCGTGTAATAAAAAACCGTGGGGTATTTCTTTTTAAATTTATCGAGCATCCATAATTTGGTGTACTCGGCTGCATATCGAATCGCGTGTTGCTGATCGTAAGTATACATTTTTTAGAGTACGCTTTCGACGGTGGGACCTTTTTTATCATGGAAGAGGACGATATGTTCGCAAAAGTACAAAGGATCTCGAACCATGACGTATGCCCGACACCCACAGGGTATCGGATCTTGCCGTCGAAAAAGGGTGTCGTTCGGCGATAGGTATCTTTCATACCGACCTTCCTTGATCCTTTGATTGAACGTCCATAGGTGATCGACTGCCAACCGGAGGTGAGCCACGACCGTGATGAACTCATCGACGTCGGCGGTCAGGATACGATAGGCTTCATAGCCGACTATCGATTCGTTGAGCCATAATGTAAGTCCTTTCACGGCCATTTTATCTTTGGTGGGACATGCACAGTCGTCGGTGATGCTTTCAATGACGGCGTAACACTGCGGTTCGTTTCTGACCACTTGGACGATACCCTCCGTTTCGTAACTGGGGACGAGCAACCTTTCCCCTACGGGAATATACAGAACGACGACCATGTTTGTAAAGGACGACTTTACATTGGACGAACGAACCTCTATATGACCAATCCTCACGGGTTAAGAGGGTGAGACGCACGGGACCTTTATCGTGCAACACGTACCAAGAAGCGAGAACGTGGATCAAGTGACAACGGGCGAAAAAGATTTGAGGATTTCGCAGGGAAACACATAACCTGTGAATCCTACGAACCATACCCGATCTCTTTGAAAAAACTCCAAGCAATGAGCAGGACACTTATATACCTCAACCTAAACCCTAAACCCTTATATATATTAAAAAAAAAAAAAAAAAAAAAAAAAAAAAAAAAAAAAAAAAAAAAAAAAAAAAAAAAAAATATTTTTTTTTTTTTTTTTTTTTTTTTTTTTAAATACTATTTTTCCTCCTCTCGTTCTGTGGTCCTTCTCGTCTGCCAGTCGTGTCGGCCGGCCAACTCTGCCAAAATTTTCGTAATGTATTGACTGACAGCTTTCACCTGCTGCGTCAATCGATTAAACATCGGGTTGGGTATTTTCAGCGGTTCGCTTTTTTCGATCTCGGTCTGAATCAAATAGGCGATACAGTGCAGTTCTGTCGAACTCTCGTTACTGGCTTCTGACAAACTTTCTTGGTAGGTTGAGAACGCTCCCTCTAAACGTTCTTCGGGTATCAATTTACTCAAATACGGCGTAATGATTCGGTCGTGGACTCCTTTTCCTACGAGACTCGACACCATGTCGAAAATGTGATTAAATGCCATGAGTTTTTTCATCTGAATTTCGCTATGGACGCATGTTTTCGCTATGCTGTACATTCTCAAAAAATCATCGTAACCGTTTCCGACTTCTAACGTCGTGTCTACGATTTCTTTACTCATGGGTAATTTTTCGATGACTTTCTTCAAATAAGACACGAGATATTTTTCTTTGGCGCGTTCCAGCTCTTCGTTCACTTTGTTGCCTCCCTGTGTATACTTGTCTTTTAGCGATGTCAACAGGGAAACGTCCGCGTCCTTCATACGTTTGGCGGTAGAGGGAATACTCTCTTCCTCAACGTCTTCTTCGTTAGCACGTTTCATACCTTTATTTGGGAGTTTTCCTTCACGGACTATAAAATCTTGATATTCTATCCCTTATATCCGGAACGAGCCGATCGTTTCTTCCGCCAATATATTCCTGAATGTGAGACGAAGGGGCCGTGTCCAAATGCCAGCGATCGACATGTGGTGTCATTTTCAATCCATTAGTACGCAAAAGATTTTCCTTCGGTACCCAATACATGTGAAATGGGTTCATAACTATTCGATTACGGTACAATGGATGGACACGCGTATCGTTTCTCTCCAAGTAGCACACGGGGTTCACGTATAAAATGTTATAGGTCTTTTGGTGTAAATTGGAACGTCGATTGAGCACGTCCGTGAGACCTCTACAGTTCCTCGTGTGGTGATTGGGATTGTATTCGTGCTCATTACAATACCAATAAGACTGGCTCATATAGTTACAACTGCGCGTCCTGGACGAAAAAAGTTTGTGTCTTAACACGTACTGCATGTAATCGTAAGGCCACGTCTCCTGAATTTGCCAAGTAGAACTCTTTCGAAACGCCGGTGCCAACGACGATGGATCTAAATTGGTAAACTGAATAAAGCTGACGGGAGCTTTGTTGTACATGTAAAAATAGGCGAACAACGTCACGTCCTTCAAGTCTTGATCGGGTTCCTCGCGCAATAAGCTGGCACAGGCATTGTAACCGGGTACATCTTTCAAATAATTTGGATGGTTGACCGTTACGCCGAAATTACCCCGTCTCGGGTCACAGACACAACCCCATCCCGGTTGGTATCGAGCGTGCTTAAGCGGTCTACCCGATAAAACATCGAAGGAACACGGTCGCTTCATTCTTCTCGTGTTGACATAGGCGTCTGCAAACAGGCTACGGTCCACTTCGTCGTTTTCTGAGAGGGGTCCGGGTAGTTGATTCATTTCGTGAGGTGTCATTTTTTGACACGAGAGACCCCCAGCCGTCGGTTTGTAACCGTAGTCGCACTGACACTTTTGAAAAGCATCCAGATGACCGTGGGTTCCACACGTTATATCCACGTCACAGTTACCTCCTTCGTATTTTTGCGTCACGAGATGGGGAAATTTACAAACACACGTCACGTATCGGTGACCCTGTTTTTCGACAAGAGACCAACTGCCGGTGACAGGATTACATTCGCCGCTCCCTCTTAATTTCGGTACACATTTCGTATCGTAGCATACTTGACTGTCCACGTCACAATCGTCTGTGGACTTGCAGGATTGATAATCGGTCATGGTGTATTTTTGTATGGGTTTCCAAAGAGGAACGACCGTACCCTCGCCCATCGATGACCAATACCAAAGGATCACCGCCAGAAATAAGACAAATACGAGACGATACATTCTCAATATATGGGAGTCACTTGTATCTTTCCCTCTCTATATATCAGCCCCAGATTAGGTTGATTAGCATTCCTTTGTTCCAAGATTTGCATCATTTTCCATTTCGTTTGTACATTTTTAATACTGCTCAGGAAACTGGATACGCTGCACAACATGTCTTTTCCCTTTTTTATACTTCCGGCTCTCTAAATTTGGCATCCTGCAATATTGCTATCACCATCGCTTGTTCTGTACGTTTTTGATCCTTCAGCGCATCGTCGGTTGTTTGGAAATTTTCAAACTCTTGCAGTTTTGCCTGCAGTTGCCTTTTATGCTCATTCAATCCAGATTTGTCCTCTAATTGATCAAGATACTTCTTATAATCTGGCGACTTCAAATCATAAGTCTGTAACCCTACCTCTATAGTCATAGTCGGTAGGGTTTTCTTTTTTTGTTTGCTTTTGATGTATTCAAAATCCATGATACCCTCTTCTTTTTGATTGATTTTATGGTATAAAAATGAACGAATAGGTATCAATTTAATATCGACATCTTTTTCGCTTTCGATTCGCGACGGCATCATCGAAACGTACAGTCTGTTTTTAAATATTTTTTCATCTACTTTGCCGTCGTGGACGAGAGATCTGTCGACCCCATTTTTAATAGCAACAGGTATTTTAAACATATGACCACTGACTATTTGCCTAAAACACGTCGCACGATGCTGTGTACGGATAGCATTTCTCAGGACTTTCAAATACTCCATCTCCTTGTCTCTACTAAAGAACCACGGCCAAAATTTGTTCTTTGCATCGCACTCGGCTCAGTGCCGTGTAAATCAAATTGAGATCTTGACATTGATCGAAATTAAATACAATGTTATAGTCGTCGATGGTTTCTCCTTGAAATTTATGAATCGTTCCTGCGAAAGCCACCATAAGGGGAATCATTCCAGTGTAATCGCTGCGCCTGACGTCGATCTGTCGCCCACTCGGATCTCGACAGACGGCAACGTCTTCCTCTTCGTCGTAACTTTCGAATATGAGATTCGTCCCGTTGGTCACTGCGCTGCAATTGTTTTCGGTGACGGTGACCATACAGTTGGGTTTGACGGCCACGTATTCGTTTCGAAAGAGTTCATTTTTGAAATATTTACATAAATGGGTCAGAGGACCTTCTAACTGGCTTAAATAAAAACGATTATAGTTTTCAGCAGTCGCGTTTCGATACACCAGGGCGCGTTTGCATTTCTTCAGTATATCGCTTCGAATCTCCTCTTTCACGGGAAACGTTTTCCGGATATAGTCGAATAGGTCCTCTCCCTCGTCCATGAGCTTTCGGATATTCTGGACGACTATTTCGTATTCCGGAGTGAAGCGCATGCTCTCTTTCATCTCTATATCGATACGCTCGAATTCGTCGAAAGGTACTTTAAACACATTATATTCAGACATGACGGGTTTGAGTTGTCTGCTGTCGCCCATCACGATGACGAGAATGGGGTGTTGTTTTTGGAAAAAGTGTTTCACGATCCAGTACAGAAACCAGACGGGTACCATGCCTACTTCGTCGATGACGGCAATCTCCGCATAAACGGGACATTTCATTTCTTTTTGTAAATCTCGACTGTCTTCGAGACATCGCTGAACGTTTGTCTCTTCTCGCAGCTTTTTTTCCAGTGCGTCGAGAACGGTTCCGGGTCCCCAAGACAATTTCATCGTCGAATGAATAGTGCGTCCACCAATCTTTTCAGCAATTTTAGCAGTCGGAGCCATTTTTAAAATAGGAATATCGTAAAATTTTAACGTTTGGACAACCGTGTGAGTTTTTCCAGATCCCGGACCTCCCGTGACCGTAACGAACAGGCGACGTTTGTTGGATATCCAGTCCGAGAGCACATCGAGAAATTTTTCTTGACTTTGGGTCAGGGAAGCAACGTGCCGTTCGTAAGCATCGTCCAACATCATGTCGTCCTTCCACCAGTCGTCCTCCTCCATTTCTGCCAGGCGAAAACGCTGCCTGTATATCCCCATATATATATATTATTTATATTAAAAAATAAAAAAAAAAAAAAAAAAAAAAAAAAAAAAAAAAAAAAAAAAAAAAATTTTTTTTTTTTTTTTTTTTTTTTTTTTTTTTTTTTTTTTATTATGTTGCGATGCGAAAAAAATATCTTCAGCTACTTTACCGTGCCACCAGTGAATCTGTCCTTTTTGAGTGTCTCTTGGTATCTACACTTTGGTATTCACTGGTGAAGCTACAATGACGCCAGCAACTTCCGGGTCCTCTAGTGTTGTTGATTCGTCCGAGTCTTCCTCTTCTTCGGCATCGGTAGGAAAGGCTATGTTGATATCTACGTTCTTGTAGAACACCGCTTCCTTAAATAAAATCATTTCCTTGCATTCTCCACCAATTTTAAAATTTTCATTACCAAAAGTCAAATGTTTCGAAACGATCAGATGCAAGATACCCATAAATTTCCCTTGACCGAACGTTTTTACCATGGTCGATCGGAATACATTTTTTACTTGTTCGCCGTTGTGTATTTTCGTCTTGAGAATACACCAATTTTTTCCAGTACTCTTCCTGTTGACTCTGGCTTTTTCGCAATAACTGCAGGCAGTAGGTGTGCACGATTCAATATAAAATCGACAATTATCTGCAAGCTTTTCGCGTGGACTAGTCGCCATTATCATGCCGATTTCCTCAAGGGGTTCACATTTATAACATACGATCGAATCAGAGTACCGTATCTTTTTCTTGGTATTGTCCCCATGTAATTTCATGGTTCCAGTATCTAAAATCCAGAATCCAGCTACGATCACGTCAAATTGATGCTTCATGTCTATAATGTTCTTCACGCACACATTGTTGTTCGTCTTCGGACGTGAATAGTTCACTCGATGATCGGTATGCTGTCGAAAAACTTCGGCATCGAGTAAAGTTTTTTTCCAATCCTGAGAGACCAAATTCAAAGCCCCAGTATCGTTGGCCATCTTTTCCACGACATCTCGCAAAGTCGAACAACCCAAGATATTCTCGACTAGCTTGTCGTAGTTCATGACGCTTTACTTCTTGTGGTAGGCAACGACTTATATACTACGACTTATATAGGAACACTTAATAATAATAAATTATTTAAAAAAAAAAAAAAAAAAAAAAAAAAAAAAAAAAAAAAAATTTTATTTTTTTTTTTTTTTTTTTTTTTTTTTTTTTTTTTTTTTTTTTTTTTGAGATATATATAAATAAATAGATAAATTTAGAATTACTATTTCTACTTTTTCAGGGACGTTATGATACCAAAGATATCCTTCAATTGCTTTTCCGTGTTACCAGTGAATCTGTCTGTCCTTTTTTTCACAACTTTGAAATCTTCTCCCCTTATGTCGATTTCATAGATGGCCCCGTCTTCCAGTTCCTCTGCGGACGCCATTTTCGTACCGTCCGGTAAGTGAAAATGACCGTTCATGTACACGAGATCGACCGTATGATTTACCTTTTGTTTATAAATTTTATCCTTCAACACATCGTGAAATATGAATCCGTCCGTCGGCAAATCGTTGCTGGTGCAAGTGGGCAACCCGTACGACTGCACTCGGTATCCTGTAGGTAATTGAACACAGGTCAAGAAATCAGTCAATATATTCTTTCTACCAATCGTAGGTAACCCTCGTACTTGGTAGACGTCCAGTAGGATGACCACGTCGTCGTTTACTTTTTCGGCCGCGAAAACGATACCGTCGCCTAGGGACACGCCTCTCTTCACGCGCCGTTCGTTTCCTTCCCAGTATTCACATAGCCTATCCTTGTAACTATAGACGAATCCGAACACCCCATCATATTTTAGAGCCACTAGAACGTTTTCTGAAGGTTCAATGGACTGGATCGCCGTCACCGGTTTCCGCGTGCACGGCTTCAAGACATAAGGATGCGGGGGTTTATTTCGAAATAAGTGAAACACGTCTTCTCGAAACTTGGCCAGTCGTTTCCCGTAACGAAGCAGTTGACGCATGGTCTTCTTTCTTTCATGAAAAGTACCAATTTCGAGCTCGAACACGAGGCCCACTACATCACCTCTGCGGAATTGATACAATTTAACATTTTTTCCGAAATCCAGCTGAATTCTGTATTCGATCGTGAAGGGATTTTGGAAGGACGTGGCTCGTCGCATAAATTGTCTGTGTGTCGCTCGACTCCATTCTTTAAATACCTTTTCTTCGGATTCGACGAGTTTGAACCAGAGTCCGTCGCAATAAGTCATGACGCTCCGCAACTTCTTTTTCGTTTCCCACTGGTCATTTCGACATCGAAAGTGAGGCTTTAGATAAAAGATGGAATAGCGGGAACACTTATGTTGAGGAAAAAGGGTGCCCAAGTCTACGAAAGAATCTACGATAAGCCTGAATTCGTACTCATACATGATAATGGAAATAATCCCTCACTCGATAGATTGTATCCAGCACCCAATCGAAGCGCGATTCCACGATGAAAAGTAAAAAGCTAAAGTATAGAATGACGAATGCGATGATATACCAGAGGGGTGCTCGAAATAGATACACGAGGTACGAAATGAGAATAGTTGGAAAGGCCGAAGCGACCAACAGAGATTTCGAAAGCATGCGTTTGACAGAATCCGTCTCTCCTCGACCGCCGTCCTCTCTGCTGCTATATATCTCTGCTTCTCGCTCGAGCTCCCTTTCTATCTTGCCAAAATAATTGTTGGACAATGCTGTCATGCTGTTACTCTTTTTTATTTATATCTACATATATTAGAAAAAAAAAAAAAAAAAATATTTTTTTTTTTTTTTTTTTTTTTTTTTTTTTTTTTTTTTTTTTTTTTTTACGTTGTAAGGTACTGGTGGTGCCGATTTCCGTTGCTGATATAATCCATGGTTGCCCAGTTTCGTTCCGGATTGACCACCAGCGCATAAAAATAGAGAAGTTGTAAGCAGGTTATTTTAAACTGCAGAGTATCTCTTGGAAAGAACTGCGTCGCCATTTTCTCAATTTTTTTCAACACTTCCCGTCTGTTGGTGACCAGTGGAAAATCTGCGTAATTGATCTCCATTGCGTTCAAAAGATCCATGTAGGATAGGCGATACAAACTACCGTATCTCGGCAGGTTGTCGAGGATGTGTCGTATATGAGACAGAGCTTCGTTTTCCCAATTCTCCACGAGTTCCAACGTTACGCTATTAAAGCCTGGTAAAGCTCGGTTGGGTTCGTAATAACGCTCGGAGAGTTGTCCCCCGATAAAACGAATCAAATGATCGATGGGAAAATCTACCTGCTTTAAAAGTTTCATGTCAAAGTAGGGTTCGTTCATGACTTTATTTATAACTCTTCTCTTTTTTCAAATTTTTAACGACTACATTTTCATAATACACAATACAGGTTTTATCGTCCACTTTTTTCTTTTGTATTTGAATATTGTCTTCTTCCAGGACATCTTCTGCCATCAGTGGTTCAAACTCCAACTGATCCATGGGTAAAAGCGCTGACGGTCCGTCGAAATCGTGCAATTGCATATCGGTTCTCTTGTACTTTCCAAATTCAGCGTCGAACCGTATCACGAGATCTGTATCTTTTACCGACGTATTACGCGTGGTTTTCAAAAACTGGCGAATGGCCGATTTTACATCGTTGAAAGTCGTCATGCTACCAGACATAACTTGTACGTCCGCGTGTACTTTAAACTGTTCGAAAATATCCGTCATGATCAACATGTCCGTTGTGAATTCGACCAAGGATAACGGCTCTTCTCGGTAATGTATGGTCCCGTCCTCGTGCATGTTGTGAAGAAGATGCTGATATATCATTAAAAAGAACCCTTCGTAAGAATCGTCGATGACAGAATCGCTCATATCCAGCGGATATTTATTTTGTATGACTTGTTCGGACGTTTTCAAATCATATCCTTCTTTCGTAAAAACGGATTCGTAAGGAAAAGCCACGACCCGATCTTTGAAAGCTTCAGTGGCTGTGCAGACGGGTACCGAGTTGGTCGAGGCAAACAGTTTCGCCGTGGGTATACCCCCCGTGTCTTGCTCGTAGAGATTCCGAAAGCTGGTGTTGGAATTGCCAGTGATTTCTTTCACTAGAGTCTCGTTGAGTTTTCCGGCCATTTCTTCGACCATGACGACCCTGCAATTGAACAGGGAAGAAGCCAGTTGGGGTTGCGCGGCCAAGGAGGTGTTACCGGCTTGTAAGTTTACGTGTCGGATCGTGTGACTGTAACTGCCAAACACTCTAGAAATCATCTGAAAGAATTTACTTTTACCATTTCGCGTGACTCCCTTCAGGATGAAAAATTTTCGGGCGTAATTGGTGGCGATCAAGAGACTGCTGATCACGTCCAAGAGATACATCATCCGATCGTATTCGAAACATGTATATTTGCAGAGATGTACGTAAAATTGATACATGCTTTCGAGGAGCGGATTATCAGGCATATGTTCCTCTCGCAGTTTTTCTTTCAAAGTGTCCAGTAAATCGTCCGTTTGATCTTCGAAGAGTTTCTTCAAAAACAATTGAAAGAACACCTTGCGCGTCAGCAGGCGATACGCTTGGATGATATCGGGACGATCGTGCCGGACGGCCATGAGCAGGTTTCTATTGAAATGGATGCCCAATCGACGATCTGTCATGTAGTATTCGGGTACCGTGCCTCCGACATGTCCCGTCAGAAGATCGAGAATGCCGTTTTCGGTACGGAGGAGCCACTTGTGCCGGTCCAAGTGGATCACCTGTCGATCGACGTTGGTCTCGCTCAGGACGGACGATACGATTAAGGAAATATTGACCCCGTTTAAGATTTCGGATACGGAACTGGGGCCATTTTGTTTGAGATACGTTTGTACGAGGTACCAAATCGTATTGATTAAATGACTGACTTCCGCATGGACGGTCAGTTCTTGCCAATATTCGTGAATGCAATTCCACATGAAACGGACGGCTTTTTTGGTCGAGTATTCTAGGGTAGCGACGACAATGGGAAAATGGCGTTCTTGAATGCGTCTGATCAGATCGACCAGCTGATCGCTCGTCGTCGCCGAAAAAAGCACCCCTCCCATTCTCTTGATGACGATCATCAACAATTCCCGCATTTTGGAACATTTGTCGATCATGTTTGATCCACAAAAGAGAATCGTATCGACCGTAAAGTACTGCGAGATGTTATGAATGATCTTGGGATCGACGCAATCCAGAGCGTCCAGTATGCCGTGGTTCAGGATCCCTCTGAGGTGTTGAATCAATATCTTGGAACTCATATCGAGGTATCGACACAACGCGTAAAATACCGGTAAGAAATAATAGCCATTTTTGTATTCTAAAATAGTGCGAATGGGATTGGGATCGTCCGCAAAACAATAATTGTCGCCCTTTAAAATTCCGTTGATGCCGGTAAAGACGTCTTCGGTGGAGGGGGAACTAAAGGAATGTCTTTTGTGCCAAGTAGAAAGGGCGGAGTAAGCAGACCGAAAATCAGTAATGGCGAAACTGTTAAATTTCAGAAAAAAAAAAGTTCTTAGCCAATGGATACCGTTCACCTGAAAACGTAGTCCTTTGTGTATGTACATGGTGTTATTTTGCTTGAACGTAAACATGGCCACTTGCTCGTATTCACCTTCGACCACTTCTTCGTCTGGAATGATGAGTGTAGGATAAGACAATTGATAGAGAGGTTTTTCCGTCGCAGAAATGGGCATCGTGTTTTCTCGCAGCTTGTGTTTGATCTGCTGATGGGGTATGTATAAAAATTTTCTAAAAAAGGATGCGGCATTATCTTTTCGCCTCTTGAATGTTTTTCTGAGACTTTCCTGTTTTTGGCGAAAATCGTGTTTCGAAACGTTAATGATATATTCGTTTTCTTCATCAAAATACATGACGTACGCGGGTTCGTATTTGGGAAAGCCCGGTTTCATGGAATTGGCCAGCGTAGCATTTTTCAGGATATCGAGGCGAAACGAGGCTCGTCCTTCGAAGTCGCAGCGAAGTTGTACTTGTAGTTGAGAACAAAGTCGAATGTAATCGTCATGGGATACGAGAATTTCTGGAAAATGCAGATGACATCCTCCATTTTCGCGTACAGCTGCAATGACAGTAAAATTTTTCATCACGCCGAGAAACTTTGATTTCAGAACCGAATTACAATGATGTTCCAGGTACTGCCAGATAATGGTATCAGCAGAAAAATGTTCCAACTTGTATTTGACGTCAATATCAAAAATTATCGAATGAGCGGGTGTCGAGCTCAAATCCATGGTCAAACAATGTTCGGAATTGCTGATCCTCACAAAATAATGCACGAAATCTCGGTAAGATGCCTTGGGACAGAAATATTTTCCACCATTCATATCGTAAAGGCGGTATGCATCTTTTGGAGGAGTGTCGGAATACGGAACCAAATACAGTAACTTGGATGCCATACTGTGCCGAAGTGAGAAGTCCACGACAGTATGTATCCCCGGTCTTTCGGGGATATCTCTATTTAAAAAAAAAAAAAAAAAAAAAAAAAAAAAAAAAAAAAAAAAAAAAAATTTTTTTTTTTTTTTTTTTTTTTTTTTTTTTTTTTTTTTTTTTTTAATTATTTATTCGTAATCTTTTCGTACAAGGTCTTGATGGTGGTCTCGAACCATTCTCCCGTGGTTTTTATGAAAGCCGCATCGTTCGTCGTCAGGTAGCTCATGTAGCCCACCAATCCAAAGGTCAGTAAGATCATCAATAGAAAGGCCCATCGCGTCGTCATCACGAACAAAACGAATAGGATCGAGTTGATATAAATCATGGAATAGACCAAGATACCTTGGGCTAAATAACTGGGTGCTAAATACGATTCACCGCTCATAACACCACCTTTGTTACTATATCGAATACGGTAATTTCGTTGTGAAAAGGAGCCGGACCCAAAGCCTCTGACGACTCTTTAAACTCTCCATTTTCCAAATACACTTGGGGCGGGTATGTCGGGAGTGTTTTAAAAGTGAGTTGGATGTTTTGTTCGCTCCATAGCTTTATCGTGGGCCGGGTCACGTCGATACGGTCATCCCCCTGATACGTGAATCTCTCGTCGTCCATCATGTAAGCGGCTCCCGGCTTCGGAACGAAATAGTTCAAACCCGTGAGGTCCATAGTTTGTCCGGCGGGTAGAATGGCTTCGTACACTCCATCGTGCGGTTTACATGCCCAAACGCCGCTGGCTGTTTTTTCTATGCCTTGCGTAGAAGCCGCCGGACAGAATACGAAAGGTTGCTTTAGATCACACGTCGCGTAGAAGATGTTGTCCTCGACAAACCGTCCGCTGCGAATCTTCATACCCGGATAGCACTCATCTCGAAAAAAGCCGTCGGTCGGCACGAAACGTTGAGACCAAAATTTTAAGCGAAATTTATTGTAGTGACGACGTTTCATAATTTTTCCGTTTTTAAATTTACAATAGTTTTTCCCGTCTGGTAGAAAGAAAACATGATTCACCTGAGACAAGAAAGGAAACAGGCTGCATTCTCTGTCAACGTCAACGTCTTTAGTCGCTTGTCGAGTCGGTAGCATCCAGTTATTGAGAGGAGATATATTATCCATTTTAAAAATGGGTACGTTTTTGTAACGATGGAAGTGAGACTCCTCTTTTTCACACTTCTCTCCGTTGAAGAAGTAGTTTGGGGGACACGGGATCACCCACTTAGCATTGCAGTCGTAATATCGATCATACACGTCTCCTATCGGGATGCGACGTCGAAGACTACTGCAGGCGGGTTCGATGCGATATTGGGATGACACGTGCATTCCAGGATCCAGTACGAATCGACGTCGATTGGGGTCGCAGTGAATTCCCACGACAAAATCAAAGATCCTTAGACGGGGGGCATCTGGAATGAATTTAGTAAATTCGTGTACCGGTACGACGACGTCGGAAGACGTGGGTTGAACATTTTCGCACAGGGACGGTACTGTGCACGTTTTACCGTCGAAAACACTGGGTAGATGGGTCAAGTTGTCACCTTTCGAGGCATACACATCCCACAAGTCTGGACAGTGGACCGTTTCTTTCACGAGTTCGTCTTTACATTCGAAGTAGCCGGGAGAGAATAAGAATGGGCCTCTAGCCTGTATCATATTCATCGGTTTCCGACCGTCCGGAAAACCTCTGCATTGATCGGATTCGCAACGCCCCGTGGCACGCGAAAAATACATTCCGTCGGGGCAACTGTGGAGAGTGGGTCGATTTTTGAGACATCGAATGTATTTTTGGTCGTCGATTGGAAACACGTCTCCAGACTTGCACAACGTCAGCCAGTTTGATTTAGTGGAGCATTCATCCAGGAAGAAAAAGGTTTCGTCTGGACATTGTTTACGTTCGGGAAGGCCGTTTTGACATTGAAAGTAGAAATGCCTGTCGAACTTGTCGGGAAAAGGCATACCGTCGGGAGCATCGGTACAAGGATTGATGTTGATACAGTCATTGGCATCGAACAGGTTTCCTGGTAAACATATATGCAAGTCGGCAATTTTATCGTCTTTACATTCGAAATAAAAGATGCGACCGCTCTGTATAGCCCGATCGACGTTGGTCCGAAACGTGGGATGGGCACGATGTTTCAGTTTTTCCTGTCGAATAAAATCGTAGAGACGTTTCCCTTTGGCTTCCAGACGCATACCATCTTCTTTACCAAAACATTCATCGATTTCCCTCATTCTCCCGTCTTCAAACATATATCCTTCCGGTATGGTAAACTGCCACGCGTGGCCGTCAGACATTTCGATACGGACGGTATCGCTACCTCGCACTTCAAACGTATACGGGGACGTGCTTCTCTCTTCCAGGTCCTTACCGGGTAACGGATTGTCAAGGGCCGCCCTAGGAAAGGAAACCATATACCAGTAAAACAAAAAGCAAACGAGGAAGGTTACGAATAGAGGTAAAGAGAACCACATCGTCTTCTTGGATATACAAGGAAAATGTCCTTATTATTTTCAGAGAGTGCTTGCAACAAGTGGAGAGAATCGACTAAAGCCGTACAATACGAGTGCTGTAAATCTCCGGACTATTGCTACTTTGTGAGACAAGACCGAGCCGCGGACGAACCACCGACGTTGTACAGAGAATGTAGACGGTGCCTTCGCAAGACCAAGATAAAAACCTAAAAACCTTAAAAACCTTAAAAACCTTTAAAAAAAAAAAAAAAAAAAAAAAAAAAAAAAAAAAAAAAAAAAAAAAAAAAAAAATTTTTTTTTTTTTTTTTTTTTTTTTTTTTTTTTTTTTTTTTTTTTTTTTTTTTTTAAATCCAAATAATAATTATACATAACAGTTACATAAGAATCTAGAAACAAAATTTTAAAGTGTAACCAATCACCATGACCGTATTGTATTTGTCGCAGTCATGCTTTCGTATGCGGGCTTCCATTCCAGGGGTATGGAATCGGGGTATTTCCTTCCATACTTTGTAAATACCTTCTACGTGTTTTTGTAAATCCCTCATATAATATCGGACACAGTTCAGGTGTATCATTTCGCACTGAATAGCAGCCGGACATTCGCCTCCTTTAAGTCTGTCGTAAAAGGTTTTTAAAGCGTTCTTTTCTTCTTCGGAAAATGCCCGCCATCGTTTCGGTAATTCTGGTACGTGTTGTGAAGCCGCAGGTAAATTTTCCTTGAGGGCATATTTCCAGTGTCTCCAATTTTGACTTTCAATAATAGCTCGACACTCCGCTAGGGACAGTGAAATATTATTTTTCAAAGCATTACCTAGAACAGACCCTAATAAATCGCAAGTCAGTTCTTTTCTGTCGTCTTCGGTCATTTCCACGTCGGGATTGTCGAAATGTTCTGGATGATGCCTGTTTCGCTTGTAATGCTGCTGTAAACACCAATTCCAAAGATTATCCCAACTGGCTGGATATTCGTCCATTTCCTTTACTATGTTGTTGCTTTTTTTTCTGTTGTTCGATTCGATAATACTTGTTGCTTTCCAAAGGTGGCATTTTATACTCTTCGATATGTATGTAGCCTCTTTTCATACATTCTTCTTCGGAAGGGAAATCCAATTCCCAGAAATGTTCCGGTGTAGGGGGTCTTTCGTATTCCTCTCGGTGTCGACTCGATAAGTTGCTCGTACCCGTAGCTTCGTAATAATCTTTGCAAAAATGACACGTTCGACCCGGTAATGTTTTACGGTAAGACCTTTTCTTTGAACGTTGCACAGGGACCTTAGGAACGGCATCGTAGTCGTCTTTCCAGTGGGACTCCATATAAGAACTGTTGTCTGCAATGCTAAGCTACTTATATTATACAGGAAAATGAACTCGATATCATATAAAAAAAAAAAAAAAAAAAAAAAAAAAAAAAAAAAAAAATTTTTTTTTTTTTTTTTTTTTTTTTTTTTTTTTTTTTTTTTTATTTATTTATTTATTTATTTTTTTATTATTATTATTATTATTATTATTTTTTAAAGTTGGACAGTTTGATGAGATCGTTGTGATGGTCTACATCTGCGATCCATTCTCTCACGACGTTCATCACATCGACATCCGGTAATAAAAATAAAAACTCTTTCAACACGAAGTACAGACTTTCCTTTTTGCTTTTACATATCAATTTGTGGGTAATATCGTCGAACGGGACATTCTCCGCCAAGACACATTGCCCTTTACACTTTTTCTTGAACAGATCGGGTCGAATCAGTTTTAAGTAACGACATACTTCGAGCGTGGTCCTTTTCTTCAAAAAACGTAGCCACTTTTTCTCATTCAAGACTTGACGATGACCGATTCTTTCTCTCTTCTCTACGTTATTGGCTCCGACGTCCGACAACACGGGATGCGTTGTGGTGTATAAAAACGTCATCGTTTTCAGTACGGGTGGGTGACCTCCGAAACGTTTGCAGGTGGCACAGAGCAAGACGATCATGGTATAAAAAACTTCGGCGAGGTTTTCCGATTTGATAACGTTGGAACTATACAAGCCTACCCGAAGTTCAAACTTTCCAAGAGTGTAACCGGATCTCTCTCGGAAATGGTCGGCGAATGGTAGAACGTATTCCGATCCCAATTCTTTGCTTAATGTAATGAGATCGTTATAGTATTCGGGAATGTCGCAGGATTCGCTGGCGCTGTACGAGATCCAATATTGGGAAGAACTACCTACGTACAGACAGTGAAATTCTCTCTGATTATCGTTACATTTCAGGAAGAAGCAAGCTTTTTGAAAATGCCACGGACAATGCGTAGCCGCGTAACGTCTATTTTCATTGAGATGGCGGATAATGGCGTCGGTACGGCTCATGACTTTTTTATGTGTCAAGATGATAGTGGTCGTGTTGGATATGGACGAAACGCTCGGCTACTTTGACGATAACGTGTTTCACGTGAGACCCAAACTGGATTTCTTGATCGAGTTTTTACGCTTCGGCCATATCGATTTCATTCTCTGGAGCTTGGGGTCGGACAAGTACGTGACTCGCGTGGTCAACGGATTTTTACCTGACATCGCTCGACACGCCTACAAGATATTTGGTCGGAGTGAATGTAACGCTTCCTCGGTCCAGTACAATTACGAGAAATGTTCAGAGCATATTCGCGTCATGTACGAAGAGGATATTTTGCTGATTGGAGTGGATGACAAGGCAACCGAAAACATGGACGGTGGTTACGACTTGAAAATTGCCATCAAGCCGTATACGGAGGCGGATAACGAAGACGTGGAACTCGTCAAAGTGATAGAGGAAATAACGAGCTTTGGGTTGAGGAACGAAAGATAGTTATTTCTATCTATTATTTATAAAAAAAAAAAAAAAAAAAAAAAAAAAAAATTTTTTTTTTTTTTTTTTTTTTTTTTTTTTTTTTTTTTTTTTTTTTTTTTTAACAATACATAGAAAGATTAAAGACGATGCAAGAGTACAAATACCTCGTGCGGTCCTGCTTGAAGCTAAAACTCTATCCAGTCCTACTGGATTACGTCATTTTCGAAATTTATTACAAAGTGATTATTCCCGACGGAAACCATCGGAGTACGACCATGTATGATGTGAATTATGCGTCTCCAGAAGTCGTCTTCGAAAAAGAACAGGATCCTTTCAAGCTGGTTTACGTTTCGGGAGAAGGAAAGCAATTTTGCATTCACAAAGTCGATTCGTTGGATACGAATCGGTATCCCACGAACTGCATTCGCGTGAAACTTTACCAAACGATCGTGAACGACACTTTGAAATTACGGTGTTCGACGTTCGAAGAAGAAATTTACCATTTCATCGTACACCTCAATTACGACGTCACCAAGATCCGAGAGTTGCTCGGTTTGACCTTTGCGAGAAGTACTCGGTTCCTGCCGCAGTATTTCAAGATGTGGGTACACGCATACGAAACTAAACCGATTCAAACGTGCTGCGTCAACCTCGATAGGTATTACTTTGGTCCGTCTTCGAGATTCTTCTTGGAAACGCGGATGGTCAACGGTAAATTGTCACCGTGTTCTTCCAAAGACGAACTGTTATCTTTGAACGACGATAAAGCATGGAAGCAACGACCCGAAGGTTTTAATCATCACGATTATAACATGCACTATTCCATTCACTGGAACGCTATCGTTCCATTGGCCTATAATCCTCTAGAGAATCCCCTGATCTAATACTTCAAGTTTATGATGTATTCTTCGTCTTCTGATCCGTCGTTGAGAAACTGACGGTATCGCTTGGTGATGGGGTCTCTATATCGACATACTTGACGAACACCTTTGCAGATAGAAGCCGGAAGATTCAGGTTTTTGTCTTTTTTTCGAGATGGATCGATAAATAGAGCTGATTGCTTTGGTTTCAGTTTTGAAACGACATCTTCGTCGTAACCTATATGAGATTTCAGATTGACTTTACCTCGTATATAACGTCGTTTCCCAGTTTCTTGATAGGGTATAATACTGGGGCTCCTGCTTCTACTCCTGCTCCGACTTCTGCTTTTACTTCGTGAAGCACTATCGCTGTCGCTGCCACTTCCGCTTCTTTGCCGTTTGCGAAGAAACTGACGACGACCTTTCTTGGGACCGTACAAAACATAATAATGGGGAAAGAAATCTTTCACCGTTTTCCATTCCTTTTCGGGGACATTTTGAAATGCCGTGTCCTTAAAATTCGAATCGAGTTCTGGACAGAGTTTAGGTAATTCATTTGTTTCGAAGAGCATACCTCTATTAGTCGAAGGGAGATCCACTTCTCGGCCTAAAGCTTCACGTACAACTTTTCTGGCATAGGCTATCGGTACTTTCACCATTTTATTCCTTTATATTCCTCGTACCATTTGACCGTAAAAGTACATTTTGTAAAAGTTGGAATCTGTAATTAGTAGGTGGTTATCGTAATGAGCATGTTCCCTTTGATCGAAACTGTGAAGATGAGCCAACGCGTGCAAAGTGTGGACGAAAAGAAATCGCAGTGTCGTCACCGACTTGAAAAAACTGGCTGGATTCGACTGATTCGAACCTTGATAGGCCGCCATATTGATGGTACCTCGCGCTTCGTCCACCATCATCTGGTTTTGTTTGGAATGGTTGGCACAATACGTTGCGTGAAGTTTTCGAAATTCGAAAAGGTTAAAGATGACGTATACGGGCGTAATGAAGTCTTCGGAAGGATTCTCGTCCATATAGAAGTGTATGATCTCCTTCGGTCCTCCCGGTTCATCGCAATAATACAGGGTCATATGATACCTACTGAGATCACGTATCGGACTGTCAAAGACTCGATTGAGAAAGGGGACCCAAAGTTCGAATATGTGATGAAACCGTTTCAGGTCGATATGTTGCCAACCTTCGACGATCCTATAACATCCTTCCCAGGCCTCCCGCCACATGGCAATTTTGGACCGGATGCTCCTGTTCTGTTGCCTGCGTTCTTCATGGCGATCGATTCGTCTTTCCATCAGTGTTGTTATGCTTGATATTCCGAAAAGAATTTTGCTAAAGAAGTTTCTAGACAGTGGGGTTTGTTTCTCTTCCAGACGAGTCGATAGGGATAATTACAAATGCAATGGTAATTATGCATACTTTGGTACAAAAAGACTCCTCTCTCACACACATCCGCGCGTACTCGATCGCAATGGGGTCCACCGAAAAATTCCGGCTGGGTACATATGCATGTTTGCTCGTGCTGCTTCCCCGAGACGAGGATACCATGTTTACATTCTACAGTTGCTGGACGAGGATCAGTCACGCAAACATTTCGAATACATTGGGCCGTCTGATCCGTGCACAAGAAATCACAACTGTCGATGCACCAGATCTTCTCTTTGCTGCAATTTCTACGTTCGACGACTTTCTCTACGTCGTTGATTAAAGAATCGGAGTCTGGTAGTGGTGTCAACCAGCAAATGAAGACGGCCAAGATAAAATAAAACGTTACGATGGCCAGCATTGCTTTAATAAAAAAAAAAAAAAAGAAAAAAAAAAAAAAAATGTGTTTTTTTTTTTTTGTTTTTTTTTTTTTTTTTTTTTTTTTTTTTTTAGTAATTTTCTAATGTTTCAAATTTGTCATAATGCGTCGACAGAAATTCTTCGGGGTCGCTCGAATTACTGACGGCTTTCGTGAAATACAGGACGGTGTTGACGTCCCCAGGACAATATATGGGGAACTCTTTCGGTGAATCTGTCGTCATACAATTCACTCGTCCGACGAGTTCGTTCGTTTCATCGACGGCCGTCTTGACCGATAAGCAAGGTGAGGTAGGATCGTTCGAATCTTCGTGTGGAAACGGACCACATTGACATCTATCGTTACGCCAGCCGAGGGAAGGTTTATTTTTCAAGTCTTTGGTACAATAGTCAGAAGAACATATAAACGGTACAATTTCCAGCATTCGATTCCCGTTCCGATCTAAAGAACCGCAGTGACATTTATATTTTCTCGTTCCGTCGGGTAACGTGTCGTAGTAGTCTGGTACGTCATCCATTTCCACGTTCTTTCCAGTTTGTATATCCACTAAAATGTTCAGAGAATTATCCTGGGCTTTCGAACTTTTGCAAGCCCCAAAATAATTTCCCCGCCATAGCGCCTTGTTGATACACATCCATCCACTGGTGGAAAAAATGGGTACGGAGGATACCGTGTTGCAGGTCTTCATGCCTTTCGGTATGCAGTAGGTGCCCGGTGACAACCTCTTGTCGAATACGACGATGTTGTCTGTTTCCAGTACGGTGATTTTCTCGTATCCCCGTTCCAGACATATATGGGAACACTGACATTTCGAATCTTTGCATTTGAAACCCCGTAAGGGACACAGCGAAGCCTCTAACGCGTCGATGGGTCTATCCCATGGTCCCGAGAGGCGATTCTCTCTCGGAGGTTCCGACGGGACGATGGTGGGCTTATAAAATAGGTTGAAAACGGTCGCGACATATACGAGAAACAAGACCATATACATGAAGTGGGTGTTTATCATCATGTGCTTTTTATTCTTAGTGTTTTCCGTCGAATCTCCCCTTCAAGTTCCGAAGAACCGCCATGCATATTTGCTCCTCTGGAGCATCTCGCCTCGTATGCAGGTCGTCCGGATATATCCACACGACGTTTACGTGTTGGTCAGCGACACGATTTGTTATCTTTACGACAAAACCGACAGCGATGACACCTATATTTCTGCCGTGCGGTTGGATACGGGACGGAAGCACGTCGTCGTGAATCACAAGTATATCATTCAAATGTTTCGTCGATTTCCAAAAGTATACGACTACTCCGTTTCGGGTTCTTTAGTAGATATTTTGAATTCTTTCGTGGGAAACACCTCCAGTACAGACCACGTTTTCCTCGTAAATTGATTGAAAAAGTGATCCTTCAGTTTATTAAAACTTGTGGTATTAAATTTAAGATTTTTTCGAGTGTGCTGGTCAAACGCCATGTAAGCTACCACAATTCTATGCAAGAGGGTCTCGAGAGTAATTAGGCTCTGGTTATAAAAACACGGGTGATAGAATTTCATATGTAAATTGTTGACGTCGGTTTTCTGAAGCAGGACGAGTATCGTATCTTCATAATTTCTCGTGGCCAACCGAGCCATGTGGTGGCGTCTCTGTTGATTTTGGACTGTGCGTCTGTATTTTCGAAATGCTTCCATTATAGACTTTACTCATCCTGCAAAAGTAGACAAACAGCGACGGAGGGTAACAGAGCAATAGAGGAAATTCAGCCTTGAGGCTTCTGCACAGTTTCTTGTGATGATATACGCCGAGAATACCGAGTATAGGCACTTTGGTCATTTTAAGGTACAAGATGAGCAATTCCATACCTTCCCGACAACATACAGATTTATGGCTGAGATTGACGCGAAATGGGTAGATGGGAAATACCGAGACTCCTTCCATGCGTGGAAATTTCGAACTTTCGAACGGTACGATCAACACTGCTCTAGGATTGGGAACGAGATCATTCAAAATCGGCTTTGGTGAATCGAAACCGATAAAATTTGGAAGACGGCTGTATGCGTACAACAGTTCCAACCATCGGCGAATGAAACGATCGACCAAAGCTTTCTCGCTGTGGAACCTGAAACATTGGAAGTACTCCTCTGCAATGGGTTGTTTGATCCTTTCCAGGTCGAACATGGCTAGTTATGTGTAGCGACAGCCGAATACCGACATAAATACTTTGTTTGAAAGTTTATATACTACACGTATATTAAAAAAAAAAAAAAAAAAAAAAAAAATTTTTTTTTTTTTTTTTTTTTTTTTTTTTTTTTTTTTTTTTTTTTTTTTACAATAAGCCTCTCCAGTAGATATTATCCATCCAGATGTCTTTGTAGAAACACTCCACCCGCCGCTTCGTGACCGCTAAATGCTTTCTCAGAACGTCAATGTCATCCATTATAATTTTCACGGGTACTCTACCACAAATTTCCCGGCCCGTCAATATTCTCAGATAGGCTTCGTGTACCGTATAAGACCGTCGGACGTCCAAATCGATAGACTTAGAATTACCATTCATTGTGATGGGTTTCACATGAAAAATGGGTGGTATAAATATAGTCATCGATGACGATTCTACTAGAGGAGGTATCTCGTCTTTCAAACTAGACAAATGCAAGCGGTAAAATTTCGTATGACTCGGTAGGGTTAAAGTCACGTGGCTGCTAAACACGATCAAATGGTTAACGTGAGGAGGTTTTTGCACGGTGTATCCGAAAGGGGGTTCGACTACGATTAAAATATCGACGTCGTTTTTCACTTTGGTAATTTGATATTTGGAAGGTAGTTTCCAGTCACAGATCAATTTCACGTCGTCGTCTTCACCAAAGCAAAGGTCCAAATAAAAATTCAAGAGATAAGGTTGCCTTCCCAGATTTCCGAAAACAACGTATATCGGATACTTTCGCCACGACGCAATCATGCTCCTGAAGTGACGGATATGCTTCTCGGGTTCGTGATAAATGAACCTCTCCATTGTTCTTTTTCTTGTCGATTCCCAAGGAAATTCGCAGGGTTGTTTATCGACATCCAAACAAGTAGTTTCGTAAGAAGTGTCTACTGTTTCGTATAAAGAATCGAATTTCGTAAAAAGTGCTTCGTAAAAAGAATCAGCCATAGTCTAAAACGATTGCTTGCGAGGTACCTCTATATATACAAAACAATTATTTATTTATTAAAAAAAAAAAAAAAAAAAAAAAAAAAAAAAAAAAAAAAAAAAAAAAAAAAAAAAAAAAAAAAAAAAAAAAAAAAAAAAAAAAAAAAAAAAAAAAAAAAAAAATATAAAAAAAAAATAAAAAAAAAAAAAATTTTTTTTTTTTTTTTTTTTTTTTTTTTTTTTTTTTTTTAAATCTATCTCGAAGTGATTTTTTAGGTTTTCCCTTGAAAGCAAATCCAAAGCCTTGCCAATGGCCTCTTTCTATATATCGGTACTTTTGGGAGACTATTCCAACCGTCTGGTTGCAGATGTATGAAAGTCATAATGTTTTCCTTCACATACTTCTTAAAGCAAACGTCATAGATGTAAAACACCACACGTGGCCGCATGATGCCTTTCCTGATATACCTTTCGGCATATTCTCCAGAAAATACGAAAAATGATATCATCCGAAACCAATTGACGATACCGTCCTGGAAGATTTCATCCGCGCACTGCTTGAAAGAATCTATGATAGTTTCTTCTTTCATATCCAAGTCGTGTAGAAATATTTCCATGTCTAAACCATAATTCAGTCTAAAAATCTCGATGTGATCTTTTATGCGTCTCAAAACCTTTTCCTCAGAGTCATTCAAGATGGAAACCTTTTTTAGGAAACATTGATTCGTCAAGACATAGGCAAAGACGCTTTCGAGAAGGACGTCGGTCCTCACCCGTTCGCTGTTGTTACAAAAGCAGTTAAACATGGCCCAACATAAGTACAATGGTCTGTACACTTAAATAAAACTGAATAAAGATATATATATATATATATATATATATATATATATATATATATATATATATATATATATTTTTTTTTTTTTTTTTTTTTTTTTTTTTTTTTTTTTTTTTTTTTTTTTTTTTTTTTTTTTAAATATATAAATAAAGAGTTTCTAGCAATTTTCAATATTTTTCTAGCTCCGGTATACTTTTATCTTATGATATATGTTTTTGCGACATATTGGACAAGTCCACATTTTAGCCGCACACTTTGCACAACTCACTAGATGACCACAGGGTTGAAATACCACGTTCGTTTCCTCGTCCATGCAAATTTTACAACACCATTTTTCGTCCACATTATTCTGTGCGGGTCTGCGTGAATCAGCAAATTTACATTCCTTGTGATAAGTCCAAGGATCATCTTCGTCTTTCAATGATCCAGTCATTGTACCACACTGGAAGCAGGCTACGATATCATCAATACCCAAATAATAGAAACCGCAGTAGGCTAATTCCCGGGGTGCTGGTTTCACACGAGTCCATCCCGAAAAAGTCGACATTCGACCTTCGATATCCTCCAGACGATTTGGGTTATCGTTTAGCTTTTGATTCCGATTTTTACTCACTCGTCTTTTATCAAGTATGGGAGAATATCTTGGCATACATGGATTATTCTTTACCTTTCCAATTCTGTTCAAGCGCTTCACATTTACCGTATATGAATAATGGTTGTCTTGTGTATAATAACTCCACAGTACGTGTGTCTTTGCTTTCTCCATGATTAATGAAGAACGAAAAAAGGTATGTTTCGTCCAAAGCGACCGTAAAAGCTAACCGAGTGATCCTGCATTGAACGGTAAGAGGTTTATATACTTCACCCCATCCCCCCTCTTTAAAAAAAAAAAAAAAAAAAAAAAAAAAAAAAAAAAAAAAATTTTTTTTTTTTTTTTTTTTTTTTTTTTTTTTTTTTTTT
>CAJRAI020000355.1:0-33642 GCA_907164885.2 Dolomedes plantarius
AAATTTATTATTTTACAGCCGAGTAGTAACGTATGTATGCTTATATATATATATATATATATATATATATATATATATATATATATATATATATATATATATATATATATATATATACATTTATTAATGCGCTCACACACACGCACATATATATGTGAAAGCCAAATAACACCCGCTCAGTGAATGATTACCGTATCTCTGGAACGACCTAGGAATATTTTGAATGGTAGTTCCCCTAAGATCATCATCCAGAATTTTTTTTTTAAATTGTGTTAAAATTGGGTCTTATCCCCTTCCAATAATAAAAAAAAATGTTTTTTTTTAATCTTAATCCCATATGTAATGTCGGATCACTGCCGAACTCCTCTGAGGAATGACAAATCTTTACTGATAAAGTTAATTTAAATTAAATGAACCAAATTACATAATGGACTGTAAAAGTTACATAATGGACTGTAAAATTACATAATGGACTGTAAAATGAAATAATACAATGCTGGACTTACATAGTTAAATATCCGAATTGCTGAGCCAAAACAAATCTAATCTTCGATTCTTTCTGCCCGACAAAATGGGCCTATTCACTTCTAAAATTTAAACAGATTTTCAGAATCCTTTTCCAGTGGAACTTCAGGTAATAGGATAGGATTAAAAAAAAACGGACTCGTAAATAGGTTACGTAATTAATTCATTGAACTTTTGAAGAGAAATAGAGAGATTTTAATCAAAAATGGAGATTTGTAGCTCCCCCTCAAAAAATTTCGTATATAGTTTATGTCGGACAAAGGTTTTATAACTGTTTAAAATATTACAAAAGAGTTAATTTGTTCAATACTCGTCACGGAGCAGAACACATTTGCAGCAATCGATCTGTCATCCAGAATGATGATAAATTTTATATGATCGCAATATCCATTCCGATTTTATCTTTTCAATTTAAATTCAGAATTTTTAGTTTCTTGACTAAAAAATGTTTGCATCGTATATTTCATTGCGGAAAGTAGTTTATTTCAATATCTACGTATAACGAGGGTGGGAGAAGGTACGAGTCCACAGGCTAGCTTATATGGACGTGTTCTGGAATACTTCCGTTAGAAAGAAAGAAAGAAACAAAAAAATTAGCTCCATACTTTGATTAGAATGTAATGCGAAGGATTTCTGACGCATTAGAACCGTCACATGTAATACTTAACTAAATTATCATTTTCTGACATTCCTTGTGTTGAAGACATTCACAAAAAAGGGAATTAAAAAATACCTCTTCATAAAAATTATACATACATTTTTTCGTAATCATTTTGTTGAAGTGCAATCTTAATGAAAAACCATTGATGCAAGTAGTGAAAACATCTAATTATTGTCTTCAGATTTCTAGAAACATTTTCTTCGACAAACTGTAAGAATTCTAGTTGAAAGATATAAATTTGCTTGATGTTGAAAGCCTTAAATTTGCTCGATGCAATTAACTTTAATAGCAATAACTTTAAATGTGTACGATAACGATAGCAATAACTTTAAATGTGTTTTTCTCAAGATAAAAATTTTCGTGTCATACGAATATTCAAACTGCTCCAGGCGCATTTCGAACTATCGTATTGCTTTGAAATTTAAGTTTTATGTACTTAACTGTAAATCAAATAAATCTTATTGAAAATAATGATACTTCGTAGCTCAGAATTTCTAAATTTTGTAGTTGAAAAGATGATTTATAGGTATTTTGCGTAATAAAAAGGGTGTTTTCATTATTATTACTTTTTTCTCTTTATATTTTTAATGAATGCTTAAAATAAGCAATAAGTTTCATTGTTAGTTCTATACGGTATCCTGTAAATAAAAATTACCATATTATATGCAAAAGAAATGCGCCTGGAAGATTTTTAATGAGGCCAATTTTTGATATAATTAATAATTCATAATTCATAAATTATTAATAGTTCATCATTAAATGTTAACCACTTTTACATATCTATGGTACTAATCATATATTCAAATTTCAGGCAAATCCATCCAAAACAAAAAAAGTTAGGTTTGAAGGTCCACTTTCCCCTTTAAACTGGATCAGGGCTTGATAAACATTTTTGTCCCCCCCCCCCCCCCCTAAGCAAGGCCCTCAAAACCAGTTCCTCATTTCCCAATGAAGGAGTATAGCTACTCTTCCAAAGCTTTGTATCTTGAACTTTTTCAGATTCACTGGGGGTGGGGAGTGAGCAGCACTTTTTTTTTTAATCTCAGCATTCTTTTTTTCCAACTCGCTTCCGTTTTCATTAAAGAATGTCCAGAATAACAAGCTTTTACATTGCCACCTGCACTACAAATCTCCCCTCGGGACAGTAAGGGAAATTTCCCCCTCCCCCCCAACAAACTTCCTCTTTAGTGATAAGACAGACTCAACAAACAACAATCTAGTTATTCTAGTTTTTCAGTATATAAATATATGTATATATATATAAATATATAATATATATATATAAATATATAATATATATATATATATATATATATATATATATATATATATATATATATATATATATATATATATATATAGAATATTACGGAGTAGGCAAGCAAAAATTAAAGCCAAACGATATTTTAAATGCCACCATAATTCAAAAATAAAAATAAAGCGCCAGACGATAATTTTAATTATGAATTTATCCGAAAATATTTCAGCGTACGATGACTTTTGTGAGATAAAGTTTTTGTTACTTTTTGATTACTGGTTTCTTAAAAATAAACTTTTACTATGTTTTCAAAATATTTCATTTAGTTTTGTTAAGAATCGATTATAGATCTTATTATTAAATACCCATTCTGAAATATTCATTTTAATTAATGGATAGACCCCTATTTCATTGAAATTCGTAAGTGTACGAACACTTTTGGGAGCCACTGTATATACATATACATATACGCATATCTTTATACATATATTTCTTCTGTCCGTGTGTATGTCACTGAACTCCTCCTAAACGGCTGGACTGATTTTTATGAAATTTTGTGTGGGCAATTAAGTTGATTCGAGAATGGTTTAGATTCACAATAAGACACCCCCAGCACCCTGGGGGATAGGGGGCACATGTAAAAATAATCGAAAACGAATGATATCACTGTCGAATTTATAGATTTCGGGGTCGCTAAGTTTAATAGTGACACTCCCGATGTCGTTTAAGTGCAAGCCCAGCCCCCCCCCCATTAGCATAGGGGGGGACAAGGGGTAATATAAAATCACGGAGGGAATAAGTCACTCACTCACACACACACACACATATATTTATATATACAGGAAATCCTCCTTTAACACGGTAGATAGGTTCCTAGAAAATGCCGTGTTGTGTGAAACCGTGTTATACGAGACACAGAGACAGTTAAAAAACGGGGGGTTGCGTTCCGAAAACTTATTGAAAACAAACATTTTTTTAAATTCCATATAAGCAACTTAATTTTTATTAAAAATATAAATCTATGTATAATACAAAACGAAAAGAAACAAAAAATATTATTTTCATTTAACGCGACCTTAATTTAATAAATTTCTTCCTCATCACTGCTCAGTACAATCAAACGAGAACGTGTTTTCAATTGAACGGTATCACCTTCACTTTAAGAACCTTTTTCTTCATTTAGATTTTTTTAACCTTCTATTCTCTTTAAAAAATCTGCAATTTTGGTTTATTTGATGGTTCTTACAGGGTCATTGTTGATTCACGGTAGGGAGATAGACAATTTTGTAGCTCCCTTTTGAATTTTCGGCTTCTCTCAGCGGATGGGTCTGCATTCAGGAAAAATGATTCAAGATTTTCAGCTAAGCTTAGGCTTTCTTGTCATTTTATACAGTTATAAATAAATAAATTATAATTTGTTTATACATTTTCATGTAACGCCACTATAGTTCATTATTTTTCCCCATCATTATTTTAAGGTAATTAAGTTTATATATGTGTTAAACAAAAATCATGTTATCTAGTACTATAGAAGTACAGTGTTGTACAAAAGTTTTAGCAATTTCTTTATCCTGTTAGAGAGAAACCGTCTTGCAGGTTACAGTGTTATACGAGGATTCCCGCAATTTATCCTATCGTGTTAGAGCGAAACCGTGTTGTAAGATACCGTGCTGTAGGAGGGCTACCTGTATGTATATATATATATATATATATATAACCACAGTGGGATCTCGATCGATCGTTTTCCGAATCATCGTTTTCCTGTATGTATCGTTTATTTCACCCAGTCCCGATGATCATATTGCTTTGTTACGTTCCCGCATCTATCGTTTTTCCGCATTTATCGTTCAGTTTAGTCGCTCCCTTGAAAAACGATAGATCGATATTCCACTATATATATATATATATATATATATATATATACACTGATGGCCACCCAAATTGCAACACCAAGAAAGACAAGAGATATCACAACAAAATTTATTTTGTAGATAACATATTGACCAAGTATCAAATGATTAAATTTATAGACTTCTGTGAAGTGTGGTTCCTGCCAAAATCAGTAGCCAGAGTAGCCGCCATTGTTGGAGATCACCGCTGCCACACGCCTCGGCATTGATTCAAAGAGACTTTGGATGAGTTCTTGGGGTACAGCAGACCAAGCAGCTTCTACACGTTGCCAAAGTTGATCTGCTGTGGCAGCTGGGGATGGAATCTGGGTCAATCGTAGAGCAACCATGGACCACATGTTTTCTATCAGCGAAAGATCCGGAGAGCGAGGCGGCCAGGGAAGCAATTCAATCTGGCGATTGACGAAGAACCGGTGGACAATGCGTGCCACGTGTGGCCGCGCATTATCCTGTTGAAATATGGCTGTGGGCAAACCCTGAAGGTAAGGAAGGACAACTGGCTCCAACACCTCGGAGATGTAGCGCTGGCTGTTTAAAGTACCGGCAATGCGTACTAGAGGTGTGCGAGAGTGATATCCAATACCGCCCCATACCATAATACCCGGTGCAGGACCAGTGTGGCGGTGCATAACGCAGCTGTTCAGCATCCTCTCTTCACGGTGTCTCCAGACTCGAATGCGACCATCGTGGTGTTGCAGACAGAAGCGTGACTCGTCAGTAAAGACAATTTCATTCTATTCTGCCGTCCACATCCTTCTGTCATCGCACCATTGGCGGCGGAGACGTCTGTGGTTCTGCGTCAAGGGTAGACAAAGCAATGGACGTCTTGCGGACAGACCACTCTGCTGTAAACGGCGTCGAATGGTACGCGCAGACACTGGATGATGCGTTACAGACTGCATGTGCTGTGCTATGGTTCGTGATGTGACTGAGCGATCCGTCACTGCCATGTGCACAATTTGCCTGTCATCACGTGAAGTGGTGCGCTGAGGTGGATGCGATCGAACACGCCGGTCCGTCGTACCCTCCTGCATCCAACGATCACATATCCGCATTACAGTTGTTTGGTTTCGTCCAACACGACTACCGATTTCCCTGAAGATAATCCACAATCTCGGTAGGCCACTATCCTTCCTCTGTCGAACTCGGATACTTGATCAAAAGATGATCGCTGTTTTCGACGAGGCATAATTGATCATTTTTTTGAAAAAACCACAAGAAAAACACAATTGCCGAACTTGAAATCGTCGAAATCTCCAAACCTTAAATTGCGCTTTGAAGTGGCGCCACAGGCGCGGGTGATGTGCGTCTGCGCTGAAATTCTAATCATTTGCATATCTCACCTCCGCTAATGCATGTTGTAAATTTCATGTTATTTGCATGTTTCCTTCAGGGTGTTGCATTTACAGTGGCCAGCAGTGTATATATATATATATATATATATATATATATATATATATATATATATATATTCTTAAAGGGCGGCAGTTTGTCTTTTTGTCCGGGGTGACGTAACCGCTAGAGCGGGCGCTGATATATATAATAAATAAATAAATAAATAAATAAATATATATATATATATATATATATATATATATATATATATATATATATATATATATATATATATATATATATATGTATGTATGTAATAGCACGAGCGCGGGCCGACGAAGGAAAGGCTGAATGGCATATCATTTTGAAGTAAACATAGATGACTTGTCGCCCGGCCGTGCATCACAAATGTTTATATCATTTCTTTCCCGCTTTTCATCTCACCCTCGGACACGCAAAATACCACGACGTTGATTTAACTACATCTTTTATTTTTAAGATACACGGAAAATACACCTTCTTGGGGCAACTTACAAATGAGAAAAGCGCAATGTATGTACAAATGTATGTTGATCAAACGGCTTATATAAACTTTGTCATGTGATCATGATAGCGATTAGGGATTTGCTGTTGTCGATAAATCACATGTGGTTTTATGTAATCTGCGCAGAGCCTATATGAAATCTTGGGTGAAGCCACGCAGGTTTGGAAACGGAAGCCATTTAATATTTTCCACTAGAGGCCTTTTAGGACTTAGATTTGAAAACGAAAGTTAGCTCGTACGCCCCCATACCATTAAAACCCCCATACCATTAAAAACCCCATACCATTTTAAAATATGACATTATTCTAAATTCCCTTGGGCGTACGAGCTAACTTTCGTTTTCAAATCTAAGTCCTAAAAGGCCTCTAGTGGAAAATATTAAATGGCTTCCTTTTCCAAACTTGTGTGGCGTCACCCAAGATTTCATATAGGCTCTGTGCAGATTACATAAAACATGTGATTTATCGACAACAGCAAATCCCTAATCGCTATCATGATCACATGACAAAGTTTATATAAGCCGTTTGATCAACATACATGTGCGCTTTTCTCATTTGTAAGTTGCCCCAAGAAGGTGTATTTTCCGTGTATCTTAAAAATAAAAGATGCAGTTAAATTAACGTTGTGGTGTTTTGCGTGTCCGAGGGTGAGATGAAAAGCGGGAAAGAAATGATATAAACATTTGTGATGCACGGCCGGGCGACAAGTCATCTATGTTTACTTCAAAAAGATATGCCATTCAGCCTTTCCTTCGTCGGCCCGCGCTCGTGCTATGACATATATATATATATATATATATATATATATATATTAGGTGTATACACTGAAGTGCCACTGAATTAGGGATTGCAAAGCCTATGCAAATTGTGTAGCGCTGCGCACCATGTATGCGCAAGTGAGGGCTCTGTGGTAACTGCATATATAGCGCGTACTGTGGTTGTTCTGAATTAGTTGTTGGAATTACCAGTATGGGTAAACTGCCTGATTTAGACGCCTTCGACCGCGAACAAATCGTAGGTGCGCGGCGCATGGGCCATTCAATTTCCGAAATCGTCAGACAGCTAGGATTTTCAAGGTCGACAGTGTCAAGAGTATACCAAGAATACATGGATAGTGGGAAAAAAACTAGCGATCGGGCAAACTGCAAAGGACAATTAGCCTTGACAGTGCGTGGTGAGAGACGGCTCAGGCGTATTGTACGTAGCCAGCGAAGCCAAACATTAGCTCAAATTACCACCCAGTTTAATGACGGTGCAGTCGTACAGTCAGTAAACGGACTGTGCAACGCTCGCTTCACCGTATGGGTTTCGGGAGCCGTCGACCTACGAGAGTACCATTGCTCTATACTCGCCATCGGGCTGCACGTCTTGCCTGGGCAAGAGAGCACAGAGACTGGAGTCTAGAGGACTGGAAACGAGTAGCATGGAGTGATGAGTCTCGATTCCGACTACTTAACGCCGACGGGAGGCTGAGAATATGGCGTCAGGCTCATGAAGCCATGGATCCTGCTTGCCTGGCTGGAACTGTACAAGGGCATGGTGGTTCAATCATGGTCTGGGGTGTTTTTTCGTGGCACAGTTTGGGATCTTTAGTGCGTGTACCAACCTCCCTCAATGCAATTCGGTACGTAGAGTTGCTGGGTGATCACCTCCATCCGTTTATGCTGTTCTGTTATCCGCACGGTAATGGAGTTTTCCAGCAAGACAACTTTACCTCTCACAAGTCCCGGTTGGCTACTGGCTGGTTGGTTGGATGAGCATTCCTCTGACTTCTCTGTCATGAATTGGCCACCTAGAAGCCCAGACTTAAATCCTATTGAGCATCTTTGGGATGTTCTGGAACAAGGCGTGAAAGGCCATTACACAGCACCAAAGAACCTTACTGAATTATGGACAGCTTTAGCAGAAACACGATTTTGGCATAGCAGCAGAATGGAATTTTTTGCCTCATAGCACGTAAAAAATACTTGCGGTGGTATAGGTGGAACCACGAAACCGAAAGTAACAAGAGCCAGTCTTTAAAAACCTTACAGTGATCAAATACTCACACCACAAGATACATTTATGATTTTTTTTTCAACGGAAACATTAGGGATAAATTATATTTTTATCTCGACAGTGGAAATAATGCAAAAGAGTCTTTAATTAAAAAAATTGAATGTTATGTACCAATCCCAGGAACTCGAGGTTATCATATTTATGTACTCATAAGTGAAAATCAGATTAGGTGATTTTCACTTATGAGTATGAAAAACTCATACTACTTTGAAATGCCACAGTTTTGAGGATTTCAAAACCACAATTGAGTTTACAAAAGCCTCATCCTTTGACGATAACGACAGCATGGCATGCAATTATAACGATGAATAGGGGATCTGTAAAGTTAAATAAGATAAAAGAGGAGAGTACAATGACATTTTAGTGCCTTTTTTTCATTCATCAGGACCTGCAACTACATTTAATTTATCAAAAAATGATTGTATTGGGATTCCTGTCACTAAAGTCCTATGCAAATTGACCCCGATTGAACTGACAACTATTTCTGGACGAACATTCAATAACTTAGAAAAGATATGCAATGAAATTTCCGCACTGTTTAATACTGTAAATAGATTTTAAAATGAAAAGAAGCAAGTTAATAAAAGAAAAGACATTCAGATATTTTTATAAACAATTTTTAAGGGGATGAACAAAATAAAATCATAATACTATTTTTAATACTTTCTATGTTGATGTTCTTTTAATTGCAATAAAACCTAAGGGATACAATTTATTTATGTAGGTTTTAGTATATTAAGATTAAAGAACAATCTTGGATAATTTTTTAAAAAATAGAAAGCATCACACAAAGAAAAGTTAAAACTTCCTTTCTCTGGACTGAAGGGAAATGAACAGAGTTTTTGGGCATTTTTAGTGAACTGGAATTCAAAAACCAGTCAAATACCACTCATAAAATTTATAGGGTAGCTTCATATTACAAAGATGTTTATTATCCTAAGATTTTAGAATTTTTTACGCAGTCCCTTTTGAGATATTGATTAGTGAAAACTGCCTAAAACTGGCTTGACACGGTTTTTGATAAGCTGTACAGAAAAAAGGAAAAGGTTTTCAAGATTGAAATTTTTACAGCAAGTAGCCCTATGAGAGATTTGTTGAACAAAAAAATATTTAAGGCGAGTCGCATTTCCTTCATAAAAAATAAGGGTAGCGAAATGTGATGTTTGACCTTTTATTTATAACGTTTTTAAACATTTTTTTTTTTTTTGCCTAGATCCTTAAATCTAATGAAATTCTCTAATAACCTAAAATGTAGACAATTTTATGCTGAACATTTTAGTTTTTTATTCATCTTTATAGGTATAAAAATAAAGTAGCTATAGCATTTTCCGTGAATTACCATTTTCACCAAAAAATGACTCCGAAGCTGAATAAAAATGGCCGCCAAAAAAAAAAATTATAAGGTCAAAAATATTTTTAATCATGTTTTTAAACTCACAAAACCATGAAGAAAACTTGGTTAAAAAATTAGGAAAATTAAAAATCTCGAGCAACACCCTCTTGGTGATTTGAAATGGATTGACCCATATACTATATAATAGCGAGAAACTCTAAACTGCAAACCTTTTCCCCTACCGACCCTAATGCGATTCAATCGTACCGCGTTTTAAGCAGGGCGTTTGTCATCCCTCCCCCCCCTTTTTTTTCTTGGAACGAAAAAAGGGGGGGGGGGGAGGGACTGTCACTTTTGTGTCGCAATTCGTGTAAATTGGAGAGTGACCTTCGAAACCCTTGAAGGTCTCTTTTCTATATGCACATCTAATATTGCACAGCAGCTATACGGAAGTGGCCAATTATCCTGATGTCAAACATGGGAAAGCACTGAGGGGTATTCTTCTACGGGTGGTCAGGAATTTATGAGGGCAGGAAATTGCCTATTGCAGGGATGGACATTTGTAGCTGTTTACAAAACGTGAGAAATATTTTTTGGAAGAAAGGAAATTTTTTCTTAATTGACGGATTTATTTTCCATAACGATAAAATATTAGAAGAAACAGTGTATCTAGATTGAGTTTAATTTCGAAGCATAAAGCAGTATGCTTTCAAAGGCATTAAATTAGATACGAAAAAATAAAAAAGAATGTAACTTATTCATTATGCAAATAAACGCATACAATATACAAACATTTTATTTTCAAATTCGTTCTTTGCGGATCTACAGAGAAGAACGCTCCTAGGGCAATGACTTCGGTCTTCAGATTGATTTTATTTCATCGTTCCTTTGTAATCTCTTTTGCCTTGCCATTGGAAGAAAAAAAATTTTCTAAGCCATTTTTCTTGTTTTCTAGACTAGAATAGGTAATATTCAAAGTATCACACTAATTTCTTTTATTCTGGAGGGTCACTTTTTAATTTTCTATTGGCTGGAAATAATTTTGGCAAAAATCTTTGTATTTCTTTACAGAATTCTTAGATTGCTGCAACTTTGACTTTTAAGAATCAATAAGTTTGTCCTTTTCATCCAGTTGATTCCCGAACTCAATAATTTGTTGTGCATAATCAGATACTTTTTATGTGATTCAGCTAAATCTTTTTGCAAGGAGCAGCATTTCACAAGAATCGGGAACATCTTCAGACTTAATGCTTACAAGTTTTCGATTGAGGTTTTCTTTTTGCAAAAAATCAAGAGATTCTAACAGTCTATTACACTGAAAATTTGCTCTCTTGTGTTTCTGTCTTTCAGTTGTGAGATAATACATCTGAACAGAAATAAAACACAATAATTCAAAACAATATTAAGATAATATTAACTATTATAACTCCTGATTCACACAAACTTGGATTTCAAGGAACAAAATAAATTAACCACACAATCATCAACAGTATACAATAAAATATATATAAAATTTATATCACGAGAATGATCATAAAAATTCCTTTAAAATGAAATCTTTATCGAATCTTTACCTCCATTTTCAGATTTTTGGTGAATTTTTAAAGATTCGTTTTTAGAATTTAATTTATTAAGTGCTGATTACGTGGTAATTTAAATTAATTTTGCGTCACGCGCATAACAACGAAATAAATTGACAAAAAAAAATTTTATTTTAGAATTAAAATTTTAGGATTTACAGGAAACTTGTAGAACATGCAACACCGAAAAAGAAGCTTCCTGAATGAATAGTTCATCATCAGACGAGAATATTAGGTGCGATAGTCTCAATGGACAATTCATAAATGATCATAACATTTGTGAATCCTCCATAGAGACAATCACACTTAATGTTCCTTAGCCTGCGTTACTGTAAAAATTTAGGCTATGTTTGATAATGAATTTCATTTTTCAAAGGCTGTTTAGCTTTAGATATTATCTGTAACTATGCACTTGAATAATTAACTCTTTTAATATTCCAAAAACAATTAATTATAAGTTTTGAAATAATCTTAAAAAAATATTAAAACAATGAATTATTAATTTTAACCACGCTAAACATTTTATTACCTTGATCTAATTATTTTTTCAAAATAATGTAAACTTTTGAATTATAACAAAATTTAACATAAATTATTCCTTCATTACAACTTTGAAACAATTTAATAACAAACCAACTCTTAAAAATAATTTTTTTCACACCAGTATAAACTAAAGAAGTCTTGAAGTTTTTCATCAGTGATAGATAACATATGATTTCCATTTAATACTATTCCATTAAATACTATTCAGCATGATCAGTACAGTAAAAAATCAATTGCGTGGTTAGATTATCTCTCTCAAATACATAATATAAATATACAACATGCTTTAAACGGAGGTGAGAGAAAACTTAAACTAGGAAATAAAACCTATAAAGTAGATGGATTTTACAATAACACTGTATATCAATTTCAAGATTGTCATTGGCATGGATGTTCTAGATCAGGGGTGTCAAAGTAAAAGGCTACCTTGGGCCAAACAAACAAGGTTTAACTATAGGTGGGCCGCAAAAAAAAATCAATATTAATAGAAACGTAGGTTTATTTACCTAATTACAGTATATTCAACATAAATATATGCATTTTGTTTAATAATAGCAAAAAAAGAGTATCATTAAAAAAACATTTAGCGAATTCTTCTTATCTTATTATAATTCTGCGTCGGTTATTTTATTATATAGTATTGTGTGCCAATATATTGGTCGGGCCGCAAAAATGTTCGTCGCGGGCTTCATGCGGCCCGCGGGCCGCGAGTTTGACACCCCTGTTCTAGATGTTATACAGAATCTACTATAAATATACAAAATGAAATATGTATCAAAGATTTATACGAAAAGACATAAAAGGTGAATAACAAGATAAGAGATGCAGGATATAAACTCATTGAAATATGGGAATGTGATTTTGATAAAGAAATTAAAAAATACATGAAAAATGAATGGAAAAGAGATTTTGTAGAACCTTTAAATCCTAGACATGCTTTTTATGGAGGTAGATGTGAACCAACCAAACTAAAATATAAAATGAAAAATAATGAAAAAGGTAGATATATATATGTTTGTTCTCTCTATCCAACAGTAAATTACTTTGATGATTATCCAATCGGACATCCTAAAAAAATTTATAATCCTGAAAAATTTGAAAAGAATTGGTTTGGGCTGATAAAATGCAAAGTATTACCTCCAAAAAAATTATATCATCCTGTTTTACCTTATAAAGAAGAAAAACTGATATTTAGTTTATGTAAATCATGCTCAAAAACTATTAAATGCAAACATTATAAAACAGTTGTAGAACGAAAAAAATGTAAAGAATGTTATGAAATAAGAAATAAAGAATGTAATCATACAGATGATGAAAGAAGTTTCATCGGTACTTGGACAACAGATGAAGTTAATTTAGCTGTTCAAAAAGGATATAAAATTTTGAATATCTATGAAGTTTGGCATTTTGAAAGGAAAACAGATACACTTTTTAGAGATTATGTTAAAATGTTTTTGAAAATAAAATTGGAAACATATGATAAATGGTCTAAAAATTTTAAGACTGAAGAAGATTATAAAAGGTATGTAAAGAAGAAATTGGATATAAAATTAGAAAAAATCGAGGAAAATCCTGGAATGAGATTTATAACTAAAATCTGCTTAAATTCTTTATGGGGTAAGTTTGGACAAAGAAACAATATGAAACAAACTAAATACGTAATGGAATTGGAAGAGTTTTACGAAATTATATTAAAAGATAATATTAAAGATTTGAACATGATATTTTTTAATGATGACTGTGTGGAAATGAATTATAAAATGAAAGATGAATACGCTGAAAATAACTTTAATACGAATGTAGAATAAGATTGTATAAAAAGCTTGATAAATTAGGAGATAAAGTAATGTACTATGATACAGATAGTATAGTTTATATTGATGATGGTACTAATAAAATAAAAACAGAATGTATGTTAGGTGAATGGACAGATGAATTAGGAGAAGAAAAATATATACAATCATGGATATCTGGTGCAAGTAAAGACTATGGATATATATTAAGCGATAACTCCGTGGATGGAAAAGTTAAAGGATTTAAAATGAGTTACGAGAGTGAAACTAAACTCGATTTTGATGAAAGAATAAAAATAATCACAGGAGAAACAGAATATATAAATGTGGAAATAAATCAATTTCAAATACAAAAAGATAGAAATATCAAAGTAAATAAGATGAATAAAAGATACATGTATCCTACCCAACAGACTGATAGCACGAGAGATAAGTTGGGTTCATTTACATCAAGATATAGGTGAAACTATATCTGTATTTACACCTGACAGTGAACTAGATGACCAAGAAATGGGAATTGTTCGTAAATGTACAAAAGAAGTACATGGTTTAAAATTTAAAAGATATTCTGATTATAAAGGTTTATGGATAAGCAATATTGATGTAAAATATTATATTAAACAATTACATGACTTATATGGGGGTACATTTGCATGTAACGGGCAAAAAGAGATATTTGATGAAATTCCGGTTATAGACTTAAATGTTCCTAAATGTGTTAAAATATTAGCACCTGGCTCTTCTATGTATAGATGTATGTTTTATAAAAAAATTATTTAAAAAAATCATGTTAATATAAATGTATAATCATCTAGGTGATATTAGAGCTTTAAGTTTTACAAATTCTTATGAAATTTATTATTTCACCTATCTTTGTTGGGGATTGTATGATTTGTATATAAAATATAATTTTGATCATACTAAAAAAACTATTATCAGAATGTCTTCAAAGGATGACTGAATTAATTGAAAAGGAAGAAAATGAAGAAAAAATATTCTGATTTATGGCCCCCGTGAAACACAGGGTCATAAATTTAATAGAAATCTTCAAAAATATATTATATTTATCAATGAATCAGGACTTTATTGTTTAATATTGTATTTGTTAAAAGAGCTATTAAAAGAAACGTAGATATAGATGATATAAAAAAATAGGACGATTTTATGGGGGGTGATTCATCCCTCCCCGTAAATTATGATAGAAATCTTCAAAAACATATTATATTTATTAATGAATCAGGATTATATTGTTTAATATTAGATTATTGAAATTTTACTATTTTTTTATAAAAATGGAAGGACATTCAAAATAATAAACTTGTATTTGATAATAATGATGTATTTATTACACTAGATAATGATAATCAACCTTGGTTTAAAGCTAAAGATGTCTGTAAAATATTGGGTTATGAAAATGCCAGATAATGCTGTAAGACGTCATGTTTATGATGAAGATAAAGAAAAATGCGTAAATTTAAACCCCCTGAAACGGGGGTGGGGGGGGGAGTATAAAGGTAATGAAAAATCTTCAATTTTCATTAAAGAATCAGGATTATATTTCTGGATAGAAACTAAATGCGATGATAATTGATCACTGAAAGTAAAGAATACTTTGATATTTATGTTCCTGGTATTACTAGTGTATATTATTCTTTTGCTTTCAAATTCTACAAAAGATTTTAGAATAGCCTATAAAGCTGATAATTTAATATATGATCCACTTGTCTGTTTCTTTCAAAATAATTATAGAGGAAAATTATTTATTTCCTACTAATGATGCTTATTTATTAATTTCAAGTACTTTTTCATTTTTCATTTTGGTCTCAAATATTTCTATTTTTAAATATATTCATATATTATATCCATTGAAATTTACAAAATATTGATAATACTATGTCCATTGAAATTTATATTTGAAATGTGGAAATGTTATAAAAATCTCAATCACTGCTAAACCTGAAATTTTTTTAAGTCCAAGTAAATGCAACCCAGCATTTTACCAAGAAAAGAAATACAGCGCCCAACAGAATCCACCTTGGCAGAAATCAGAAGCTGGGAGGGTTACCAAGTAAAACCAGAAAATAAAATGAAGCACCCGGAGAATACGAGCCTTGGCAACCCCAATAATCCCCATGACGTCATGTTAAATCAGCTGCTTTTCCCCTCCGTGATGTTATTCAGAAAGAGGTTGCCATGTTGCCAGTGGGGCTTACCAGTATGAAATAATTATCGCCAGAGAGAAAACGCGCCAAATTGCCAAGGATTCCGACGCTACTTCCGGTGCACCAAAAACTATAGTATCCCCATGGAGGGAATTGTAATATTAACGAAATAAAATGATGGCTAATTGAATTTAGGACTTTAATGGATAAAAAGTAGGTAGAGAAACACAGTACGTCTTATTGTTTACATAAAACATGAAGATACAGAAGGAAAAGCAGCTCAGTGTTAAAAATGTGTCTCACATTTAGTCGCCGCCACTAGATGGCGCGTGCGTGTAACAGCGGGCGCCTTAGACACGGACAACCATACGCTTTATTATGGATTTTTCGTATTTTTCCTAGCGAAAACAAGTTGTTTTATTTTAGTGCGTATTTAATATGAATTTATTTATTCAATTTAACAATTGTTTATTTTCATTCAAAATCTTTATTTCAAGTGCTTTTTTGCTACAATTCATTAAAATTCTTAGAGGAAATGAGTAAATAAACTTTTTCAGAATAATTGTGTATTGGTTTCAGAATAAATGAGTTCAGAATTTTGTAATAATTTAATAATTAAGGAAATGAAATTACAGAAAAGAATTGTGAAGAATTTTTTTTTTTTATCATTGTTCATAACCTCTTATGGAAAAACAAAATGTGAGAAATAATACTGATTAACCAAAACACACACAAACACACACGCATAGTAATATAAGAATATTTTTATTTGCAGATAAGTATGAATAATACATCATATATAACAGGCCTTTAAAAAGAAAAGCAACATTTTCTATCAATCACAAATAAATTGTTATCAGGACTAATAAAATAGGAAGTCAATTCAGTATTTAATCAGACAATACTTTAAAATATCTTCCTTTGGAAAAAAAATCAGTCAAAGCATCTCAGATTACACTTTTTAAAACTGGAGGTATAATCGTCAAGTTGGTAAATTACTGAATACAATTTTTTTCAGCAAATTAAAAAGAAAAAAACAAATAACTTTGACAAGGACAAATCAGCTATATTTTTGAATTTTCACAAAGTACGCATTTTATTGCATAAGCAGATTTTGCATAAGCATTTATAGTAACAACATTGTTTATCATACAATGAAAACTTATTTACTTATCAACTAACTTAATAGTGATTAAATTCAATATTATGGTTTCAGCATTGTCAGGAATTACCTTCAAGTTGGTAAATTATCGATTACAAATATTTTCAGCAAATTAAAAATAAAAAACCCCAAATAGCATTCATAAGGACAATTCAGCTATATTTTCGCATTTTCACAAAGTATGGGTTTCATTGTACTCACAGTAAAAAGATAGGAAAATATTATTTTTTAAAAAATTATACTCCACAGATTTTGCATAAGCATTTATAGTAACAACATTGTTTATCATACAATGAAAACGTATTTACCTATCAACTTACTTAATAGTGATAAATTTCAATATTAAGAAAAGTTAACTGGAAATATTTTTTTTCTGTGCACAATTTAAAAAAAAATGATGGCTTTAGTTCAGACGTGTAGCTCAATTTGCTATAACCACAAAATATATTGAATAGAAGAAAAGTATTTCATAATTATAAAGAACTGAAATTAACAACATACACTATTAATACATTATTATAAAATAAAAATTAAATGTGTGATATACAATTTACTATATGTTGTGGCCGACTGTTGTGTGTGTGTTAATCAATGCTCTTATCATATTTATCATACATTTAATCAAATTCTATGGTACATCTATATACAACACGACACTGACAAGAAACATAGTTACAGAGTGAAAGCGAAACTTTTCCGCGCTCCTTATTCCGCGTACTCTCTCGGTCACAGTTAAACTGTCCATGGACGTTAGCAGTTAGAGTTAATACACTACATCTCCTCCCCCTTTATTAAAGATCAAGTCTCTGGGGTGGTCTTCGGATTCTTCTAGAGCGTCTAGGCACATGGCTTGGGATGTCGTGCACTGGTGGTGTACTAGACTGGCTTGAAGGTGTACTGGTTTGAGTCGATGACGGTTTTGAGTGCACTGGTGATGAGTCCTGAACAAGGATATCAGCTGATGACACTGCTGGCGAAGCTGGAACTTCAGCTTTTTTATTTGGGCCCTGATGAGAGGTAGGACTATCACCGTGCTGGACTTCTGAGGCATTCTCAGTAAAATTTCCAGTAGGGAACCTACGAAATACATTTCGTACAGAATCACCTTCTTGCACTTTATTCCCCACTGAACGAATTTGATCAACATGCCTTCTCACTAGTATGCCTTGAACATCAATGGTATAGTGGAGAGCACCGTCTTGATTTACAACTTGTCCAAACTTCCATTTTGAATTAGTTGCTCGGTAATCTGTGACTGCCACAGAATCACCAATATTGAATTTTCTATCTTGAAATTCAAATACACCCTTTCTTACCCTTTCCTGGATTCTTGATTTTAAGTCAGGTAAAAGTAAATCAAGCCTTGTTCTAATATCACGTTTTAAGAATAGCATGGATGGACTGTGCATTGTCGTAACGTTTGGAGCTTTCCTGTATTGCAATAAAAATGTACTTAGTTTCTGTTCTATACTACCATCATAATTTTGCATTGCTCTCAGTGATTGCTTCAGTGTATACACATAGCGTTCGGCTTGACCATTGCTCGACGGCTTGAATGGTGCGCTAGTTTTGTGTTTTATGCCATTATTCAGCATAAATCTCTGAAATTCGTAAGACGAAAACTGTGGTCCGTTGTCACTTACTAGTACAACTGGCAACCCAAATCTCGCAAAGCAGTCTCTGAGACACTCGATGGTTTTGTTTGTTGTGGTTTTCTTCATCGGATAAACTTCCAACCATTTGGAATGTGCATCCACTATTAACAGGAACATATATTCAAATATAGGACCAGCAAAATCCACATGCACACGCTCCCAGGGCGTACTCGGGTATTCCCAATGATGGACTTTCACTTTCGCAGGATCAGCTTTATGTCTGGCACAGTCAACACAATTTCTTGCAGCTTCTTCGATGTCTTTATCGATGTTTTTCCAATAAACGAACGACCTGGCAATCACCTTCATCTTAACCATACCCAGATGCCCTTGGTGCAACTCTTCCAAGACATTTTTCTGATACCTCTTTGGAATACAAACTCTCTGCCCGTACATAATACATCCATCTTCTATGGTATATTGGGCTTCTCTCTCTTCTAAATTTTGGCCCTTCCTCAAGGCTTCCAAAAGTAGACCCAATTCCTCATCCTTCCCTGTTGCTTCCCTCAAATCCTTTGAAGTGATAGGTAGGGTTTCAATTTGCGACATCTGGAACATCGTAATGTCGTCTTTAACTTCTAATTCTTCTGAAGTTTTGGAAAATCGAGAGAGAAAATCTGCATTCCCGTGGTCTTGAGTATTTCGATAAACTATGTCAAACTGGAAAGACTGCAAGGTTAGTGCATAATGTAAAAGTCTGGTAGCTGTTAGTATTGGGAGTCCTCGCTTTGATCCAAATATTGCAACTAACGGTTTATGATCGGTTATCAAGGTGAATCTTCTGCCTTTTAAATACAAATAAAATTTCTTTACTGCCCATACTATTGCAAGAGCTTCTTTGTCAATTTGGGAGTATTTCTGTTCTGTTTTCGTTAAAGTCTTTGATGCAAAGGCTATTGGTCTTTCTGTTCCATCTGGCAGTAGGTGAGATAACACACAACCTACACCAACTGGTGAAGCATCAGTTGCCAGCAATAGAGGTAAGTTTGGTTCATAATGAACCAGCACTCTAGGTGAACAGATTTCTTTTTTTATTTGATCAAAAGCATCCTGACAACCCCTAGACCAATTAAATTTGATTCCCTTTTTAGTTAAGTTATTTAGAGGATTTGCTATAGTAGCCAAATTTGGACAGAATTTCCCATAGAAATTTACCAATCCCAAAAAACTCTTTACTTCCTGTACATCCTTAGGTACTGGGGCTTTCACAATAGCAGAAATTTTTTCATCAGTTTTGTGTAATCCATTAGAATCAATTTTATGTCCCAGAAAATTAATCTCATTTTGAAAAAACTGACTTTTACTTAAATTGAGTTTTAGGCCATGTTCTTTACACTTTTTGAAAAAAATTTCTAAAGCTTTAAAATGTGAACTTTCGTCAACTCCGGTGATTCTCGCATCATCCATAAATACCTTAACACCGTCTATGCCATGAAACAACCCATCAACATAGCGCTGCCAAATGGCAGGTGCTCCATTTAACCCATACATCAGCCTTTTACAGATAAACAATCCTTTATGCGTGTTAATTGTTAACAATTTTTGACTTTCAGGATGAACTTGCATTTGCAAATATGCATGTTTGAAGTCTATTTTTGAAAATTGTTTTCCCCCATTCAAGCTTGTGAATATTTCTTCGAGTCTTGGTAAGGGGTGCTGAGGTACAATTAAATTTGGATTTAGGGTAACTGAATAATCCGCACATAGACGTATGCTACCATCCGGCTTAACAATTGGTACCACAGGCGTAGCCCATTCCGAACTTTCTACCTTTTCTATGATGCCCTCTTTTTCTAGTCTTTCGATTTCGTTTTCGACTCGACATTTTAGAGCAAAGGGTACCGTTCTAAACCTACAAAATTTTGGTTTGACATTTGGTTTCAATTCCAACTGAACTTCATGGTTGTTTATTTCCCCAAGTTTGTTATCAAAAATTTCTTTATATTCCTCCAAAAGTTTATTTAAGTTCACTTTCGTTTCCACTTTTAATGTTTTTATGGCATTCCAATCAAGATTTATCTTATAAAGCCATTCGCGACCTAGAATCGTATCCAAGTTTTCCTTTACAATGTACAAGTTCAAATTCAAAGTTTGATTTTTATATTCTACTTTCACAGTGACATACCCCATGGGTACCAATGAGTCACCTTTATAAGTTCGAAAAACTAAGTTAGTAGGTTGAATTTTCTTATTTGAAATTTCCCTGAAATTTCTTATACTCATTACGCTTACCGTTCCCCCCGTATCTAATTCCATTACACAGTTTTTATTCTCAATTTTTAAACTGATCATTATTGGAGGTCGTTTCGGTTTTTCCTCACGTAATGTACCTTCATCAGAATTCAATTTATACAACGGAACTTGGTTTTGGTTTTGATTAACCTCATTTAAATTTACCTGTTTTTGTTTCACAGAAGTGGCATTAGCTTTCTTTGCAAAAAAACATGCCTTTTGGATATGCCCGATCTTCGAACAAAAATTGCATTTACTAGAAATAAGTTTACAATTTTGTTTATTATGGTTTGTACCTGTGCACCGCGTACAAAAGTCACCTTTCTTCTGCTTTTCCACAAAATTTTGTTTCTTGTTTGATTTCATGTAAGGTTTATTTTTTTTCCCTACATTTATTACATTGATTCCAGAAGAACGACCCATAACATCATTTGCCCCTCTAAACGCCTTTTCCATAGCTAACGCAATTTGCAAAGTTTTCTCTAGATCAATATTATCCTCTTCAAATAATCTATCTAAAATTGCCTTATCTTTTAAGCCGCTAACAAACACATCGCGTAACATAATATTCAACATATTATTATCATAGTCACAATTTATTGCAAGTGCTCTGAGTTCCGCTATGTAGTTATTTATACTTTCCCCCTCATTCTGTTTACGATTAAGAAATTTATGGCGGGAAGGGATAATTAAAGGTTTAGGAGTCAAATGTTTTTTAAGAACATCTTTTAATTTCTCTAAACTTTGGTCAGAAGGGATGTCAGGAGCCAGCAGATTTTTTAGCAATTGATATAACTTCGGACTAAGTGATGAAATAAAAACTTTAGCTCTTTTATCAACCGTTACTTGTTGCACATCAAGGTATGTTTCAAAACGTTCAATAAAACTATCGAAGTTTTCATATTCTTCATTGAACTTCTCAAACTGTACGGTAACTTTATTATGAGAACCGTTTTCTTTATTTTGCAAAGCTCGAATCAGTTCCTGATTCTGACGCAATAATTCAGCAATTTGCTGCTCCATTTTCTCCTCTGATCAAAAAGATAAACAACTTTTACCTTGAGCCGTCTTCGGGTTTTTTACCGTATCCTTTGGAAGAACACTGTTTCGATTTTACCGAATCAACAGGCTTCGGATCCCGTGCTCGTCGCCAGTCTGTTGTGGCCGACTGTTGTGTGTGTGTTAATCAATGCTCTTATCATATTTATCATACATTTAATCAAATTCTATGGTACATCTATATACAACACGACACTGACAAGAAACATAGTTACAGAGTGAAAGCGAAACTTTTCCGCGCTCCTTATTCCGCGTACTCTCTCGGTCACAGTTAAACTGTCCATGGACGTTAGCAGTTAGAGTTAATACACTACTCTATAGATAAATTTGATCAAAAAATTAAACATGACAGGTTTTGCAGATATTGATAACATTATTCATTGATATTGACAAGGGAATAACTTCAGACAAGAGAATAATTCAATTCAAAATTAATATAAAATGAAAGCTTAAATTTAATTATACAGAATTATAATTTCGATTGTTTTCTCAATCTTTTAACATTAGCGCAGAGTTAAGCATTTTTATTCTCTTGTTTGCATATAAAATGCATGCGCGTAATCAGAAAAAAGTTGATAACCTTTTGAATTAAATTAAAGTTATGTTGCTCAGTGCAACCAATTACTGGCATAGGAGCACCAGCATAAATCTCTTTTATCACTTGAAAAATTAGTTTATCATTTAATTTATTAAAATTTAGAGTTTTGATTATTGCCATTTCGAGAATATTAATGACTTTTAAAAACAAATCTGTAGGGTATATTAAGGAACCTTTACTTTAAAAAAAAATAATTTATTTTGATCAGTATTATTGTTTGTAGTGATTAATTTTTGTATGCATTGGTCACATTTAGAAAATCTTCTGATCCTCCTAACAACATAACCAGCAACATAATTTATTACAAAATCTGATGATATCATTAAATAATCATGGTCATCAATCTTATTGATCACGACAGGTATGACTTAGACCATCACGCCGTATAACTCAATGAAAAATCGTCACTTCACTTACATGTCGCGCCATCTACCGGTGAGCGACAATAATTGGTCCATTTTTCGAAAAATTCCCCATTGAAGCTTACGCTCATTCTGTAGCTTCATGCATAAAATTACAAAGGAATACAAAAAAGGTGATGCCAGAGGCCAAACACATAATAACACAAAATAAGAGATGCCACTCAATAGCACGTAATATTAATTGAAAGTTCGATTCTCAACAGCCTCCTTCGAGCATGAAAATAGTCCTTGATAATGTGGGTTAAACTGTCACTTATACATATTGACTGCTTTCACACCGAGCAACATCTTTTCAGAATGAAACTGAGGTGCTGGCCTTTGTCAGAATGTCTGCCCGCTGCTCATCACTTCTGACATAGCCTAATTCAAAGTGTCCCTTTGAGAACTCATCTTGGACGAACTTGTATCTTTGGTCGATATGCTTTGTGCGTGCGTGGAACATCGTATTTTTGATGTATTTGATGGCACTGTGATTATCAATCTGCAGGATTGGTAATGAGACATTGTAGGCTATGTCGTTAAACAAGCACTTCAACCATATCAGGTCCTTTGGGGCATCAGTTGCTGCCATAAACTCTGCCTCTGTCGCTGAATTGGATATGGCCTCCTGTAGCTTACTTCGCCACGTAATTGCACCTCCATCATAGAAAGAAACTACACCTGTGCGAGACCTGCGTGTTTCTGCACAGCTGTTGTTATCTGCATCACTAAATAACATCAGGCTTCTGTCATCTTCATTATTGTACACAATGCCGTGTCCAATGGTATTGTAAAGGTATCATAATGTTGTCTGCCGATTTCCCAATCAGTCTTTGTGGGGTTGTCCAACTTACGAGACACCAAACTCACTGCGTAAGCAATATCTGGTCGAGTCCCCATCGCCAAATAGAGCAAACTGCCAACTGCTGATCGGTATGGAATTTCACTGTTGAGGGGCTTCGCATCCTTGATCTTGATCATGCCATCGTCATTTGGCTGACCATAGTCGACCTTGAGACTCGACTTCTATACTGGGATGCGTGATGTCTTGGCATCTCCAAATCGCTCTAACATCTTTCTTGTAAATGCTTCTTGGTGCAAGAAGAGTGAGCCGTCTTTCAACCGTTCAACTTGCAGACCAAGAAAACAATTCAACGTCGTCACTTTAATGTTGAAATGTTGCTTGAGCTCGTCCATAAATGTGAAGAATGCCGCTTCGTCCTGAACAGCGACAATGCCATCATCAACATAAATCGCCATCAGCATCTGGTGTCCGTAAACATTGCGTATGAATAGGCAGTGGTCGGATTTACTTTGGGTCATGCCATGTTTCTTTAGCACGTCAGTAAACTTGACATTCCAACATCGTCCAGCTTGTTTCAAGCCGTATATAGGTCGCAGCATCTTGCATATACGCCCACTTCCGTCATCGTATCCGCTGGGTTGATGCATGTAGATCTCCTCAGTCAGGTCGCCATAAAGGAATGCCGTCTACACGTCAATTTGAAATAATTTTAGATTCTCCTTGGCTGCCGTTGCAATTACAGCTCGAATAGTGTCGTAGCGGCACACCGGGCAAAATGTTTCTCTGTAGTCGATATCCGCCGTCTGCGTATACCCCTTTGCTACTAGACGAGCCTTGAATCTCTCGATTGAACCATCAGGATTTGTCTTTACCCTGTAAACCCAGCGATTGTCGAGGATTTTCCGTCCTTTAGGTGGCTCAGCAAGCTGCCACGTCACGTGCTTGGCTTCCGAAGCCATTTCGTCGTCCATGGCTCGTTTCCAGTCGGTATATTCAGGAGACTTTGTTGCTTCGTCATATGTTTTGGGCTCATTCAACTTCAGAATGCTGCTGTACAGGTCGTAATCGTTAAATCAGACAGGACGTTGGATAGTCGAACGATCTCGCAATTCATGCGCCGTCAGCTATGTTGGTTCGTCTTCATCAGTACAAAGATCACCAGCCTCCTGCGTATCTGCATCATCGGGAGTATCCAAAATTTCATATTCCATACCGCTTGATGGACCGGTATTAGATGTCGCTTCTAAAGGCTGGAAAGTAGGACCGATATGCTGTTCATCTAACACTACGTTGGCACTCTTTATCGTATCATTCTTTCATGGTATGAAAACACGATACCCATCGTAATCACAATAACAAACCAAATAGCCCTTTATAGCCTTGTCGTGAAGTTTACTTCTGTTGACATCAGGTACATGTACAAATGCAGTTGATCCAAAAACTTGAATCCTATTGATTGCTGGCTTGCGTCAAAACCATTCCTGAAATGGAGATTTTCCTGTGGTCTCACTTGGCCCAGTTCGATTCAGAATGTAAACAGCTGTAGATGCTGCTTCTGCCCATAGGAACTGTGGTAGACCTGTATCCTTGAGCATAGTGCGAATTGCATCCATTATTGTATGATTCTCTCTTTCAACCAAACGGTTTTGCTCTGGCGTATACGGCATAGTGATTCGCAACTTGATTCCTGCATCATCAGTCAGTTTTACCAATTTAGTAATGTCGAACTCACGACCACCGTCTGTGACCAGTTCTTTTACATTTTTACCATCCTTGTTGGCCCGAGCAAGGAACTGCCTGATTTTATCCACAGCCCCGTCTTTATGTCTGAGAAATTCTACACTTCGAAACTTTGAATAATCGTCCTTAAGCACTAACATGTACTTCTTTCCACCTCTTGACAAGACTGGCGATTCGAGCAAGTCTTAATGTATGATTTCACCAGACTTTTTCGTCTTGAATGGTTTTGATTTGAATGTTCGTAGACTTTGTTTACCATAAGTACATGGCTCGCAAAATACTCCATCGTCGATGAAATCGATACAATTCTGACGCAGGTACTGCTTCACATACTGTATTCCCTGGTGCCTAAGCTGTCGATACCAAAGTGATAACGGCAACTTTGTCATCGTCGTCATTGCCGTTTCAGGAAAAGGAGTTGTCATTTCTTTGTCAACCAAGTAGTCTGAAGCAGCAGAACCCCATTGGGGCTTGACCGGTTTTGCACGCAGTTCAAAGAGTCCATTTGATGAGCATGGAGCCTCTAAAAGTACATTATCTGGGGTCTCCTTGCGGAAGAAACGACAAATAATGTCATCTGAATCTCCGAAGTTCGAGATTCCTCGCTTCATTGCCTTTGAAGCTGATAAGAAATTTCTGCCGATGTCTGGTGCATACAATACATCACTGAGTTCAATAGATTTTTGTATGGTTCCAACCGTCGCGCACATGTCAATGTCCCCGCAGCCATAAGCCGGTATTGTCTGCTTGTTACCGACTGTGATTTCTGCTTGTTTGTCAAAATGGCGATACGTCTTGAAGTACTCTGCTGAATTCGTAATGTGTGCTGTAGCTCCGTCGTTCTTAAGCCACACATTTCGGCCACTATCATCCTCTTGACAAGCAAATGTACTGCACTGAGTATTTGCAAAGAAGGTTTCTGTTCTTCCACCCGTCGTGGTTGTCTTGTCAGGGAAATCTGGACAAAATATTCCAATGCGCCCAGGTTTATTACAACACAAACAGATGCCATTGAAACCTTTCACACCATCACTGGTCCTTCTAAGTCTATTCATCGTTTTGGCAATATTTGTGGTCAGGAGTTGGGGTTGGTTCACCATCTGAGGCCTTTTCCCACCTTTCTTCCATTTCTTTCCATTATGTTTTGCACCATATTTAGCATTTGCCATGAATGCTGTCGTAGTATCGTCCCTAAGCTCCTGATTTCGTCTTTGCAGTCTCATATTTATCTGTTCGATTAATTTTTCAGATGACTTTTCTGTCCTTGGCGTTGAGTCCCACTGTGAATTGAATTCGATATTCATCATCACGTTATTCATCATCGGGAAGAATAGACAAAATGCGTGGTGCTAGCAGGTTTTGGGGCAACTTCCCTTCACCGCTCAACTCTTGCTCACGATCCACCCACAGTGTACGCAAATGTGCGAGTGAATGCATTACATCTTCGTCTTTCTCGATCCGAAAAGTGAAAAATTGTTGCAGAAGAGTGTCTAATTTGACGCATGACACTTTCTCAAAGTTGTTTAACAACTCGGTCCATATCGCTCGTGCAGAATTACCATGCATGCGAATCAAATTTAACACATTCGCTGATACATTTGTGCGGATGATCACAGCAGGTTTCGCTTTCGCCTTTGCATACGCTTTTACCGCTTGGTTGTAGTCGCGTATCGTCTTTTCATTTGCGTCTGCTGCCGGTGCTGTTGGCTCTACAAGGGAATCATCGAAGATGCCCGCACAATCGTTGAGCACGAACAAAGAGTTTACTTCAAATTTCCAGTCAGTCCAGTTGGATGAACCATCCAATTTGGTGCACTGAACAAAATTTTTAGCTTCCATATTATTACGTCGTCATTCACCAAAGTGCGCGAAAAAAAAAGCTATCGGTACACAGTCGTCTACCTACACACAGTCCAGCAAATATGGTGAAATCAAAAGTCAAAAAATCCGAAATCGAAACTCGAAGTCAAAATCCGTTATTCAAATACGTCGTCATAGCCATCGTTATTTCATCTGCGCAGTTAAACGTCGCTAAAACCCATAACCTATTGTAATATTAACGAAATAAAATGATGGCTAATTAAATTTAGGACTTTAATGAATAAAAAGTAGGAAGAGAAACACAGTACGTCTTACTGTTTACATAAAATTACAAAGGAATACAAAAAAAGTGATGCCAGATGCAGAACACATAATAGCACAAAATAAGAGATACCACTCAATAGCACGTAATATTAATTGAAGGCTCGATTCTCAACAGATATTAATATTTATTAAATTCGAAAAATAATCAATAATTTATTTGTTAGAAAAAATATCTTTTGTTTTCTCATTAATCCTATTTTTTTGTGCGGCCCATAATCTTTTATGGCCCTCATCAAATTTCCAATTGTGCAGGCCTCCTCTGAACAGTTACATTATAAAGAAATATTTCGCATTATTTGTAAGATATATGTATAATTTCTAAGGGAAAATATGACAATGTGCAAGTAAAAAGTAACATATTCCAACAGGTTTTTAAGTTTCTTTGTTAAATCTACTAGCCAAAAATATCCACTGATCAGACACTGCTTTTTAATCTTACAGCAGTGCTGAGCAAGAACTCATTTAGCTTAATACACTGATATTTTAGACAACTTTACTCAGTAAATTAATTATTCACTGAATATTCATATAAAACACATTTTAACCTAGTGATTAAACAGTAAACAATTGACTACAAACACTAATTTAAAATTATATTTTCAGAAAGAGCTTTTATAAACACATGTCACACTTATGAATATATTTTTCTTGTTCGACACACATTATAATGAACAATATGCTAATTAGAATATTTAAAGAGATATTTAGAAATACATATACTTACGTATTAATATGGATGGAAAATATTTAAGTTTTACAATAGGCAGCAGCAAAAGTAACTTTTTTTTTCCCCACAGTGACTTACCAAGTACAAAAGTTTAACACACAGCTAATAATTATTATTCTCAAGGCGATACAGAATTTTATTTTTTTAAATTCAACATTATAAATGAATATGTTCACAGAAATTAAAATGAACATATAATTTGGGGAGAATAATGTAATTACAAGATAAAAAGAACTTTTTATATACCGCGTTTTTAAATTTCCTGTTGAATCATATAAACTTGACAATTCTCTGTTAATTGCACAAACCTTCACTTAATTATTCTTTTTCACTTTCTTTTATTTAATTTTAATCCCTTTTTAGTTTATTTCACTATCCACAGACTTTATAAACTGTAATTTTTATAATTTTTTAAAATTTTTCGCACAATATTTTTGTAAACGATCTAAATTCACATGTATTCTGTTTTCAAAATCGTCAAACGCCATTACACAAAAGTGCAAGCATTGAATTTGATCAAAGTGCCACCTTGCGGATTTTTTCGGCTAAATGTATTAAAAGAATGCATTGTCATCGTGTTCTGAGCTATTCTAAAAGTTTCAAATGTCTAGCTAGTGGGGAAGTTAGTTAAAAATCGATTGAAAGATTTGTACTGGACAAACACAAACAAACAAACAAGAGACCGATTTAATGAAAACATGGGAATAAACATAGTTTTCAATGTCAAAACAATCACTTCCATCAATGATCAGAAGCCTTAAAAAAAGAAAAAATAAGTAAATAAATAATTTATTTTTAGTTGAGTATTGTTAGATGATTACAAAATTCCTTTCACTTCCATCTTAGGTACATGTGAATTGCGTCTAACATTCTGAATTTCCTCAGTTTCCTAAGATTTACAGTGATCAGCCAGTCAGTCGTATTTGCTTTTTATATAAATAGATGTTTTAACATAGTTTTGTTATAAAAAAATAAAATTGAGAGGCATGTTTTCAGAACAATCTAAACTGCTAAATATTCAAGTACATACCAGTACTCTATGGTTAAATAACAATTTGTTATTTCTAATATAAGGTACTCTCTTACAATTCATACACTTATGGAGGAACTTCTATTACCTACATATAAATGATACTTCACCGTAACGTTAAATGACAGTTTAGCAAATGTTACTAAAGTTACATGCTGGGATCTTCATATATTACTCCTTATTAATATGAATTGTTCGGTACAAGACCACATCGATAGCTTCAGCGATTTTACAAAGGTGAGCATAACGATGGTTTCTCATATATAGTCATTTATGAGTATAAAAACTTGTTCCGAGTTACTTTCCATAAAAGGGATCATAATAGTAGACATTTTAGTATAGTACATTACACTGTAATACTTGACTAATCTAATCAAAATAGGAAAAAAATTATGTTTACTGTTTCAGCCATTTGTTGCAGATTTAAATATCATGACATAGTTGCAAAGAGATCCAAATTTAGACAATATTCTCGCCTATACATGATTTTGAATATCTTCTCATAACCATATTTTATATGACATGAAAACTTCAAGTAATCTTTTGAAAGTCAGTGCAAACTGTTCAAAGATTTTAAAGAAATGTTGTAGCAAAAATTTATAACTCATAATTATAATAAGCTGCTTCCTAAATGACAAACAAAATTTTCTGAAAAAGATGTATTCAGAATATTTAAAATACTATTTAATGGCATCCACGTTTTTAAGGCATTTAATGCAAAATAGGTAATAAATATGGCGATATAGAAGATAACAATTCATAAAACTGTCAAATTTGCTAAAGATTTAAGTGAGCAAGCAGTATTTGAGTCTCCATAACATCGAAAATGTAATGTTATTCTACATTACATTTTCGATGACAAGACTAAATATAAATTTCACCTTTTATTATGATGGTTAAAGGGTGAAATTTATATTTAGTCTTGAAAAGCATCATCTTATTTGCTAATATCCTGTATACATAACACAAACTCCTGACAAATTTATTATTTGTTTACTAAATGTTTAAAAACAAATTACAGGAATTATGTAGTACACTAACTGCAAATAATAATTGATGCTGATAATCACTCCCATATGAAAATCATAAGATAGAAGCGTGCAAAGCAAACAGTACTAATCTATTTAAGAACAAAATAAACCAAGTTTTCCTTACAAAAATATAATTCGTAAATTAAATATTATTATTATAAAAATTGTTAATTCTCGGCATTTAATGGCGGCTTAAAATACAATGTTTAAACCAAAACAAGACTATAGCGATTGAAGTTTTACATAAACGTACTTAAATACCTCCATCTTGGGGTAAAATGTAAAAAAATATAAATATGTACCTCCAACACAAGAGATACATAAAAGTATGCTTACGCGTCGTCGTGATTAGCATTTTAAATATTCTCAACTTACCGTCTGAGGATCTTTGAAAATACATTTCTCAGACGAAATTCAACATGAAAGTCGAATTTGTATATTCAGTGATGAAATTTAATTTAGAATAACTATATAACAAAGGACATCAAGGTAATACGATGCTCAACAACACCTGTATAAATTTACATCATTAACAGAAACCAGCAGCCAGCAATACAACCTCACGGACATTTTTAAAATTATTAACAACGCCAAGCTTGGCAACTTTGTGAAAAACGGCCCTTAAATTAGTACAGAAGCAAGATATTGCCAAAAGGGTTCCGTAATGTGAAAATTGAGCTAGGACGCCCCAAACCAGGTTGCTGTACTTCAGGCACCCCCACTCCCTCAAATTTATAAGTTGGAACGCATGGGCAGTCAGGCAATCTGAAATCCTCGCTTCCTTAAACTAATCGCTCCTACACAAATCTAGAGTGGTCCCGTGCATTGAAGCAATAATATTTAACACATGTAATACTTGTAAGGTAAAATTTTTTTTGATGTACATGATGTAGCAACTATTTGTTAAAAATACATGTTAGATCAGAAGTTGGTCAGGTTATGATGAATGCGGAAAATAACCTGTATTAAATAATATCAATTAATTTAATATAAAACTGTTAAAAAATGTATGTAAATAAAAAAAATTGTCATAAAAATACCATTTGGTAAAATTACCTTAAGGAACTTAAGCATGTACGAACCTGTAACATGCTTTAGATCTGGTGCTGATTTTAAGATGTAAATTAGTTAAGTCCAGAATGCAGTTCTATGGAAAATAGGTTACAGCACAATATCAAACCACACTGAAATATATCGTATCATACCTAAAGACTTAATTTGAACATAAAGTGTTAATTTTGAAGGGAAAAAATAAAGAAATAATTATTTAAAAAAAATTAAATTTAAAAATCATACAGCCTCAGTGTTGTATTATTTGACACTTTCTCTACCAGCTGTTGGCCCAGCTGATAACTAACTGTTGAAGCAGTATAACCCCAATTATTAGTGATCTACCATAAATAAAGGGTTCTCAATAGTCTTGAGTTTCTTGGTACTACAAGTGTTTTTGACAACTCGGAAAAGGGCTAAACAATCACCAGTTAGTAGTATGAATCTTCGGTACTTACGGAAGTTTACGGTCCCCTTGGCGCCTTGGTGATAAATTTATCGCCAAGGCAGAAATATATATATATATATATATACAGTCAAACCCGCTTAATGGAATATCGGTTAAAAGAATATCCCGTTTAATGTAATAAATTTTCAATGTACCAAACCGTAGTAATTTGTTTCTGTGTTAAATTTCCCGGTTAATGGAATATATTGTTTTGAAGTTATCCCGCTTAAAGGAATAATTTTTAGCCATGATGATATCGATCTTTTTCTATTTCGCACACTTCTTTTCAGAATTTTTTTCTGTTAAGTGCAATGATGAATGTGCAGTAACTGAATGTCTTTCAAAGCAATTTTGTCACCTCGCAGAAAGTGTCCAATCGCAGGAAATGGGGATCTCTTCGATTTTGAAGGGCAATTCATCGTTGTTGCTGTTTTTGCTAGCCCTCCCCCCTCCCTCCCCGTATTGCTCGGCCGCTGAGCCTTTGTTTCCCTATTCAGAGAATTAACAATAAGCTTTATCCCCAAAGTGAATGGTGGTGAGTGGGTGTGTGTGTGAAGGAAATGTGAAACTTCAACAGGTCCTTATCTTGAAGGGGACGTAGATTACCAACTGTAAAGAATCTCTTCGGAGAAGCGCAACATTTAACTTGGGGGTCTCTAACCTTGAACATTTAACTGTACATTTTCTACGGCGATTAGTTCGACAGTTCGCTTTCGTGAAATCAGTAATCTTTCTTGTGCTTTACAATGTCTTTGAGACGAAAAGATCTTACTTTAAAAGAAAAAGTAAAAGTCATAGAGTTTGCAAAAGTAAATAAGTGTACGCAATTAGAACTCCCAAAAAAGTTTGAGATATCCCAAGCTCAAGTTTCGAAATTGTAAAAAAATAAAGAAAAAGTCTTGAACGACTGGAAATGCAATAAAAATCTTAATCAAACACGAAAACGTACAGGAAAAGAATCTGAAGTTGAAGATGCTCTTCTTCAGTGGTTTGCTGAAAAACGAACTTGTAATGTTCCTATTAGTGGATTATTATTGAATCAGAAAGCTGAAGATTTAGAACAACGGTTAAATATAATTGATTTTAAAGTTACAAATGGTTGGTTGTGCAGATGGAAAGCAAGAAACCAAATTTCTTTCAAAAAAATTCACGGTGAAGCAAGTGATGCTGATGAAGCCGCTGCCAGTTCTTGGAAAAATGTAGCAGACTGACAGTTTTATGCTGTAGTAGTGCTGACGGCAGTCATAAAATGCCTCTTTTTATCATCGGGAAATCCAAAAGCCCACGACGTTTTAGAGGTGTAAAATCCCTTCCAGTTAAATACGAAGCGAATTCAAAAGCTTGGATGACTGCTAATTTCTTTCAAAACTGGTTAGTGTCATTTGATAATGAGATGAATAAGATGAAAAGAAAAGCTATCCTTTTTATCGATGATTGTCAAGCCCACAAAGTCGACGTAAGACTAGAAAATGTAGCACTTCATTTTTTGCCTCCGAATACTACAGCTATTTTACAGCCAATGGACCAGGGAATTATATCACTTTTTAAGAGGAATTATAGAAAAGAAATCATTAAAAAGATCATAGCTTGCATAGATGATACTAGTGGATTTTCTATCAATAGCTGAACTAGTAAAATTATTACAAACATTTCAATTCTTACAGCTGTTCATATGATGAACAAATCATGGAATATTTCCTCTGACGCAGTTAAAAGTTGTTTCGTAAAATGTAAATTTTCAACAGACGTAACAAATGATGAATTAAATGATGAATCTATTACAAGCGCAAATGATTTACCACCAGAAGGAATGACAGAAGAAAAATTTTCCAATTTTGTAAACTTCGATAATGACTTG
>CAJRAI020000356.1:0-16406 GCA_907164885.2 Dolomedes plantarius
AATATTTTCTCTCGAGGTTATTAGAGTTTAGAATCAAAAGCGAAATTTAGCTCGTACGCCCAAGGGAATTTAGAATAATGTTAGATTTTAAAATGGTATGGGGTTTTTAATGTTATATATATATATGTATATATATATATATGTATATATATATATATATATATATATATATATATATATATATATATATATGTATATATATGTATATGTATATATATGTATATGTATATATATGTATATGTATATATATGTATATATATATATGTATATATATATATATGTATATATATATGTATATATATATGTATATATATATACGTATATATATATACGTATATATATATATGTATATATATATATATATATATATATATATATATATATATATATATATATATATATATATATATATATGTATATATATATGTATATGTATATATATGTATATGTATATATATGTATATGTATATATATATATATGTATATGTATATATATGTATATGTATATATATGTATATGTATATATATGTATATGTATATATATATATATATGTATATATATATATATATGTATATATATATATATATATGTATATATATATATATGTATATATATATATATGTATATATATGTATATGTATATATATGTATATGTATATATATATATGTATATGTATATGTATATATATGTATATGTATATGTATTTATATATATATGTATATATATATATATATATATATATATGTATATGTATATATGTATATATATATATGTATATGTATGTATATGTATATATATATATATATATATATGTATATGTATATATATATATATATATATATATATATATATATGTATATGTATATATATATATATATATATGTATATGTATATATATATATATGTATATGTGTATATATATATATATATATATATATGTATATATATATATATATATTCTTCCCATTCATAACATTTCCTAAATTATCTGACTGATTCTGTATCCTCATCTTAATACAGGGTGGGTGTCCCAAATTTTGCCCATGTGCCTAATCTCGCCTACTCGTGTTTCCAAAGTACGATTCGCGTTATGTATGAGAAAATGCAGTAACTTCTTAGTTCTGGGTTTGTAGTAACAGCGGCACTAGCAACAAAGCTCTTGTCACTGACAACAGGAACTATATGCCGTCCGAAGTTGTTTTGGCTGTTGTCTTCGTAAATTTTGTCTCCAAAGAATCCAGTGAATGACCAGGTAAGTGCATCCCAATTCTAGTTTTGCTTATACCATTTGGAAGTGCATTAAACAGAGAATGCAGAGGTGCTATTATTTTGCTAGCAACGCCTTTTAATAACAGGTGCTCCTCATTTCGCCTGGTAGCAGGTAATATTTACAGATGTAGGCGATATTAGGATCTGATCTGGGTTTCACTGGAAATTTCAATTTTTCCAATTCAGCTACATAACTTAAGGGGACAGAGGACTTTCAAAATTGTGAAATTTGTCCAAAAATTCGATTTTTTTAAACATTTTATTGAATTGTTAAACTACGGACGAGTAGGAATGAGTTACAAAAAGCATTTTTAATTTCTGTGATTATTTTCCTAGTTATAGGCATTTGTATTTAATTTAGATATGATGTGGTTACTAAAAGCAATAACTTTAAATGTGTTTTTCTCAAAATAAAAATGTTCACGTCATACGAATATTCAAACTGCTCCGGTCGCATTTCTAATTGTCGTGTTGCTTTGAAATTTAAGTTTTATATAATTAACTATATGTCAAATAAATCTTATTGAAAAAAAATTATGCTTCGTAGCTCAGAATTTCTAAATTTTGTACTCGAAACGATGATTTATAGGTATTTTGCGTCATAAAAAGGGTGTTTTCACTATTATTATTATTTTTTCTTTTTATTTTTAATGAATGCTTAAAATAAGCAATAAGTTTCATTGTTAGTTCTATAAGGTATCCCGTAAATAAAAATTACCATATTATATGCAAAAGAAATGCGCATGGAACATTTTTAATGAGAACAATTTTTGATATAATTAATAATTCCTAATTCATAAATTATTAATATTTCATCATTAAATTTTAACCACTTTTACATATCTATGGTACTAATCACGTATTCAAATTTCAAGCAAATCCATTCAAAACAAAAAAAGTTAGGTTTGAAGGTCCACTGTCCCCTTAAACTGGCACTGGTTTTGGAGCTGGTTGATCTCAGGATACCAAAGGAGTTTCCAGCCTAATCAGAAACTAAAAGAATGGATGAAATGTTAGATTAGGCGATACTTGGGAAACCTACCCTACTCAGCATTTCTTTTTAAACAAAACCCGATGGGATTTTCCCACGAAGTTTATTTTCTTTAATATTTCCCCACATTCGCCTTGGATTTAATTGAGAAACCAAATAAATGTCATTTTTTTTTTTTTTTTGCTTTCAGGTAGTTAAAATTTAGATAAGGAAGATTACGTAACTTGTGTGATTTTGTACGAAGTATATATTAAATACTGTATTGAATACTCTTTGTACATTTTCTGCATTCCGCAATGCAATCATTATTTAGAATTTTTTTTTTAAAACCCAGTTCGATAAAAAAAAATGAACGTCCCTTAAAACTATATAATGGATCCTTGCAGAAAGATAAATATGTGAAAAAATATTAAGGAACAATAAAATACAAAGCATGCGGAAACATTAAGAGAACATTTCTGTCTTATCAAGAATTCCTGTAAAAGTTTATCCTTCAAGCACCCCAAATGCCTACATTTCGATGCAAATGCAGGAAAAAGCATTATTTATTTGCATGATAAACAAAAATCTTAATAAACAAGTGTTTCCCTGCTTTCTGCACTCTTAAAGTGACAGACATAGACGCACGCATGGGTATAAAAATTCACTTGCATTAGAAAACCCCTGCATGTACGCGTCGTAAATCGTTCTTCAAGGATTTTTCCGGAACTTTTATTAGTTCTCTAGAATATATGATTGAACAAATTTCATTTTTTTCCTCTCGAGTGGCTTCAATTGTCTTTGAAAATTGATGTGCCGAATTTCCTCAAGACCATTTCTTTGCTGAGTTATGAATTTCCTGTTTTTCATAAAAAAAAAAAAAACATTAAATGCTGCAAGATTTGTGCCTCAAAATGTAATTTTGCATCGACTGAAATTTAGTTTTTTTTGCCTTAGTTATCTTTGTCTTTACTTCTTAAAGATTTAATAATACTTATTAAATCTATAATGCCAAAAAATGCGTGTTTTTCATTCCCAAATTTACTTAAACCTGTTCTTAAACTGCCTAAATGCAAGTGAATTTTTTCTTTATTCTTTTATTCACTCTTAGGGTAAACTGTCTTTTGGGAATATAAGTGTAATGTTTTATTCCGGGACTTGGTAAAATTGATAGCTTGCTGTTAAAGGACGGTTACGTACATGGGAATACCAGAGAAAGAAACTTACTTATTACTGACCTGATGACTTATCTTACCACAAGAAGGGTCCACTTTAGGAATGCAAGAGTGAAAAGGGATGTGTAAAATATCTCGTACATGTACTTTCTTTTGCAGACACGAGCAACGCCTGGCGCACGCAAGACTTCTGCGGTCTTGTTTGTATCAAGCAGAAATAATGAACAAGGGGAGAAGTGTGTAGTAAATCTATTTCATATGTTAAAGAGTGAATTTAATTTTTCAAAATAAGACCTCCAACCATCGGAAAAACTAATACCACAACTGTATGGAAAAGCTAGAAGGAATATTCCGTTTTATTGCTTATATATATATATATATATATATATATATATATATATATATATATATATATATATATATATATATATATATATATATATATATATATATACAGAGTGGAATCTCGATCTGTCGTTTTCAAGGGACAGATTGAAATGAACGATAAATGCGGGAAAACGATAGATGCGGAAAAATAACAAAGCAATATGATCGTTGGGACTGGATAAAATGAACGACACATACAGAAAAACGATGGATCCGAAAAAAGGATCGATCGAGATTCCACTGTATATATATATATATATATATATATATATATATATATATATATATATACTAGCTGAATACCCGTGCTTCGCTACGGGGTACATTTTAGGTAATTACAATGAAAAAGTAGTGAAATTGCTTTTTAGAGGATTTTCTTATAAACAATATATTTTGTTTCTTCATTGGGCGGAACTAATATTACCAGGCTCGTCTGCAAACTTACGCGTGAGCAAGCTACGTAAAACTGACCGTGCGAGAAACAATTTTCTCGTAAATGTACGCCAGCATATTTTAAAGTTTGGCCTTGGGACTTATTTATCGTCATGGCGAAGCATATTTTGAGAGGAAATTACAGTTTTATATATAGATTTGATTTAATATCCATAAAACATACTAATTTGAACTAAATTTTTAAAAATTTCCATCTCAATTAGTCTAGTGGTTAAATTTTATCTTTTACTGTATTTTAATATTTTCTTTGTAAATTAATTTCGTTGTTATGCACGTGACGAAAAATTAATTTAAAGTATCACAAAAAGGAAAGAAATCTCGTGATTAGCATTTAATAAATTAAATTCAAAACTTTCGAAATGATTACTGTTTTGAAAGCTAATGTTCTGCTAATTTCCAGTAAAAGCTAAAATCATTTGAAAACCACACACCAGTGTTCCACTCACACGCCACACTATAAAACTGAATTACAATACTCTACATTTATATGGGCATTGAAAATTGTGGTTAGTAGAGGACAATACGGGACAATCCACGCATTGTCTATAGACACTTGCTTTCTTTGGCTATTATTTGATCCGTAATATCTGCCTCATATGCCGTATGTTTCTAAACGCCATTCCCGAATGAAGAAATCGTGTAGAGGAGGCTTCTGCAACATGTGGACAGAGACAGTTGTTTTGTGACAACTGACTGAAGTGGTTTCATCTTTGGCTATTATTTGATCCGTAATATCTGCCTCATATGCCGTATGTTTCTAAACGCCATTCCCATATGAACCACAGCCTAATTCCTTTAAAATGGAACAAAATGAGTAACTCCAGTTAACCATGTAATCCACTACTGCTACAGGGACATCAAAATGTGAGAATACAGAGTTTAAATCAGCCCAAACTGCAATTATGGTGTACATATGACACCTAACTTCTCCAAAAATCTTTGCCTTTGTGATGAGACTCATAAGTGATTTTTGTTTTTCATGAAACACTCTTGCTAACAAATCATGACCATCCTGTGGTTTTGGTCCAACTATTATTTGCTGTTGTTGTCTGATTTCTTCCAGTCTCGCTTCTCTTTCCGGGGTAAAGATTCGGAAAATCATTCGGGAAAAGCTGAAAAGTAAACAATACCAAATCAATTTAAAAACTAAATACAGTATAAATAACGTAGAAAAAATAACAGTGTGAATAACACAGTATGAATAAAAAAGTACAGGCCAATAGTACAAAAAATTTTTTTAAATCGTAGTAAGCAATGAAAAATATTTTACACACTTCAATAATAGCAAAACAAAACATGATGGTAAAATAGAAAGGAAAGTTAAAACAGAAGTAAGAAGTTAAATTCTAAAAATATAAATGAGGTATAAATCAGCTATCGATTCTAATTTATGAATCAGGACATGAAAAAATTACTGCATGTAAAAAAAATTAACCTTACCTCCATTAATTTCAACACTTCTTGACCTGTGGCTTGTCCAATCATGTGAAATATAATTCTTGACAATAATTCTTGTTAACCGAAACTGTTATTTGTGTTTTTTTTATTTAAAAAAGTTTCAAAATATGACAATTGAGAAAAAGATATCATCGAGAAAAAATAAATCATGCTACTTAAGAAAGTCATACCACAAATTTCTATAAAATTAATGTGCAACTATATTTGACGTACAAAATAATGCATATTTAATACATTGTTAACATGTTTTAACATCAAAAATTTCCACAATCAAAATCTAAAATTAGTTTAAAATATTAGCTTTAGGATTTTGTGCAGAATGATAGGTGTTTTAGCTAAATTTCATTTAAAATTACTTCAAATTGATCAATTTATAAAAAAGGTATGCTATTTACAGGTAAGTTTTTGTTTCTTTTTTTTGATTTATAAGTGCTATTTTAGCATAAAAGACCAAAAAATCCTTTACAAAATTATTTTTTCTCAAAGCTAAACACAAACATAATTAACAGTTGTTTTAAAACTCTGGTAAACATTGTTAAGTTTCGAAGTATTAGAATGATAATAAAAAATATTCCAGAGTTTCAGACAGAAGCATAAAAAGAAAGAGTATGCAAAGAAGTAACTAAATTAAACAAAAAGTGACAGACTACAGAAAAGTGAACACCGGCAAAAGTAAATAAAACGTTTCCTTGTGCGCATGTGCATTTCTTATGAATGATTGATTCCAACGCCTAGAGTACCGCGTCGAAAGAACCACATAAAATTTGTGTTGAAATATCGTTCTTTAAAATTCAATTAAAAAATCGAAATTGTAAGGTAGAGACTTGAAATGAGGTTTATATGAATGAGAAAGCTTTCATCTTCCAGATGATGTAAATATTTTCTTTGTAAGATAAAAACACGAAGAGCATCGACCGTAGAAAAATTCTCCCCCCCCCCCCGGCGAGAAATTTCGTTCGGTCCAACCCTCCACGAATGGGCGAAATATTCTTTCTTCGAGCCTTTCACCCCTCCCCCTCGCCTATGGGGGAAAAAGAGGTTTTTCAACCAAACTCCGCGTTTGAAGAACCACGCAGAGCATCGACCGTAGATGCACGAAGAGCATCGACCGTAGATGCATAAAAGGGTGTAAAAAAATCAAAAAAGTGGTTTTAATATTTTGATGAAAATATTAGTCTGTTTTAAATTATTTTTAAACAAATGAGGTCTTGTTTGAAGGAGAAATGTCTGTAGTCTTAGACTGTAAAAAGATCAAAATTCTACGATCATTTTTTGCCGAGATATCGTAATCTGAAGTTAAAAAAACATAAAATATCGCACAAAACATAAAATAAAAAATTGTCTATAATAAAATTTAAAATTCGGGCTTCGAGGTGCACCTTCCCATAGTCTGCACTACCCGTGTGCCAAATTTGACGTCTGTAAGTTTCACAGATTCGCCTGGGGATCGCGCACACACACACACACACACACACACACGCAAACACACTCTTTTATTAATAAGATATATATATATATATATATATATATATATATATATATATATATATATATATATATATATATATATATATATATATATATATATATATATATATATATATATATATATATATATATATATATATATATAAAGGAGGGTTGGGAGTTTTAAGTTAGTGGAATAAACCAAAAGCTAACAAAACACAAACATTTAATTCAAGACAATTACCAATACAACATGAAACGGATGAAACATATTCGTCGTTTAACATATTACATCGAAGTCATCGAACTATAAACAATAACATCGTTACTGCCACGTTATAACTTCTTTTCAGGAGCTACATGTCGTTGCGACTTAACCGTTTGTTCGCACAACATCGTCTTACGCCTTTTCATGCGCTCTTTCTGAAATATTTACGGTTCAAGTTGAAAGTCCTTTGCACCGTCAGGTGCCGCGATCTGGTAGTCGTGGTCCAAATGCTGTTCACACTCGGTCATCCTGCCGGGAGCCGACAAGAAGAAAATTGGCATTGGACTCGCCGTGGGATCGTCATCGTCGAAAATCATGGGAATCTGAAACAATAAGGAAATATCAGGGTGTTTGCTTAGACTTCACATAAGCGTCGTTAAGCGTCTCTGTATCGTAATCGTCGTTGCCGCTCTTCCGCATTTTTCGTGAAAAGAAAAAAAAAGCTGTATAAAAAAATGAAAAAATGAGAAGAAAGAAAATAATTGTCCAACTCGTGAGAAATAAGCGTCATTATCGTGAGGGTTAAAAAGTCACTATTAGGTAAGTCTAAGTCTAGGTTGTCAAATCATCAGGCTTCATCTGTTGACCACTTTTTCATGAAGTCAACGGCAGTGGGTGTAAAATGTGGACCATCGTGCTGTGCAACTTTTTCGACGTCGTGTGGCTTAACGGTCGTGATTCGATAGGGTCCGTAATACTTCGGTCGTAATTTTTGCCCTGTATCAAATTGCGTCCACTTTATGGCTACGAGATCGCCCTTTTTATATGAGTTGGGAGTTTTACGTTTTTTGTCATTGAATTTTGCTAATTTCTTGAAATTTTTTTAATGTTACGTTTTGCATCGTCCCGCATTTGGTCACGTCCATGCGCGAAATATAAAAATTTTGGTCGCACCCATAAGGCTTGTCGTATATTCGTCATTTAAAATTTGGATTATTTCGCGTCATCTTTAGAATTCATTTTAGAACCTATTAATAATTCAAAAGGGGAATAGTTGGTGGTGCTGCTTACTGTACTGTCTTTGGAGGTTAGCCACGTGTTGTACCATTTTTCTGGTTCATTGATTGAAAGTTTAGTCAAAACTGGGATTATAGTGGCATGGAGTCATTCTACTTGCCCGTTATAGCGGGGTATATCAGTCGTAATTTTCACATGTTCGATAGATTCATTTTTGCAGTAATCTTCGAAAGCAGCTGATGTAAAATCAGTACCTCTGTCGGTAATTATACTAGACGGGTTGCCGAGTATAGTTTTCTGTAGTTCTGAACTTTTTAATGCATCTGATGTCGAGGTTGATTTTACAGGATAAATCCAAGAGAATTTGGTAAAAGCATCTATGACTGAGAATACATATTTATAATTTTTATTAGTGGATGGGAGAGGACTGAAAATTTCGATGTGTTAAGTGTGTAGTGGCGTATCACCTTTAGGTATAGGGAGTAAAAAAACCTTTGCCTTTACCACGTTTCCTGTTTACTAGAATGCAGTGAATACAGTTTGCTAACACATTTTGAACTTTATTTGTTATATTTTGGGAAATAATAGTCAAGCTGGAGAATTTGTTCAGTTTTTGCTACGGTGAAATGACCCTTTTCATGCGCTTGCTTAATTATTTCTGTCTACATTGAGGCAGGGACCACTAACAGTTCTTTGCCGTCTACGACTTTGAACAAAATACCATTACGGATTTTAAAATCATTTGCTTTTCCGTTGTCTAAAAGTTGTTTCATCGTCGTTATATATTCTTCGTTAGTTTGGGAGTTCTTAGAAGTAATTTCGTCGTATGTGATAGTCATTACTGGTTGTCTACTTAACGTGTCCATGTGTTTCATTTGGCTTCCGGGCCCGTGGGCGATTTCATAATCAAATTGTGACAAGAAAATAGTCCACCTTGGGAACTTCGGGGTTATGTCTTTTTTATTGATTTTTTGTTGAAACGCTGAACAGTCAGTAAATATTGTAACGTTAGTACCTTGCAAAAATGGCGGAATTTTTTAAGAGATTCTATTACAGCTAACACTTCTAGTTCATAGCTAGAGTATTTTTCTTCATGTGGGAGTGTTTCTTGCTCATGTAGTATATGGGATGGTACTGTCCGTCATCCGATTCTTGCAATAATATGGCACCGAAGCCGTTTTTACTTGCATCGATCTGCAGTTGCAATTTAGCAGAAGGATTAAAAAGATGTAGAACGGAATCAGAAGAAAGATCATCTTATAATTGCTTAAAAGCTATACGTTATTTGTCAACAAAACAAAAATAACTATCATTACGCAATAAGTCACTGAGTGGTTTAGCTATGATGGGATACGACTGGATGAATTTCAAAATTTCCGGTTAGACCTAAAACTTGTTGAATGTTTTTAATTGATTTTTGTTCTGTAAAGTTCTTTACAACCGTAATTTTATCCGGGGAAGGTTTCATTGTTCCATTTTCGATTACGTATCCAAGAAATTTGATTTTAGAACGCAAAAACTGGCATTTGTTAAAGTTGATCTCGAGGCCAAATTTTGATGAAGTGCCCAAAACACGCTTTAATTTTTCAATACCTTCTTGAGTGTCCGCTGATGGAATGATTATGTCATCCATATAAATAAGAATTGCGCTATCGTGCAGCAAGTATCTCAAAACATAACGAACATAACGTTGGAAAACAGCAGGGGAAAAACACAATCCAAACAGGGCAACATTAAATTCAAAAAGACCTTGATCAGTTATTAATGCTGTATATTTCTTACTAGCTTCGGCAATGGGCGCATGAAAAAAAGCATTCTTCAGATCCAGCGTGGTAAATGTTTTGGCTTAATGAAGCTTATCAATGACGTGTTCAATAAGGGAAAGAGGAAAACGATCTTTTATTATGTTCTGATTTAATTTGCGAAAATCTGCACAGATACGTGTAGAACCATTTTCTTTTTTACCAAAAAAAATACGTGAGGCATAATCGGAGCAGCTGGGTCGAATAATTTTGCTGTCTAGCCATTTATGAATTGGAGGGTTTCCGTCTTCTCAGCATGAGAAAAACGACGAGATTTGTGGAGTACAGGTATATAGTTAGTTATATCTATTTTTAGCTTATCAGTAGTGTCGGTTTTAAGTGGCTTATAATTATGTAAAAGGTAAAGTACTTGTGACCAAAAATCGGCTGAAATGTGTTGCAAGTCAAACTCTTCGTCTGATACAGAAAGATCGATCAAATTAATATAGTTTTCTTCTGGTTTTGACAATAATTCGATACCCTTCGCACTTATTTTAAATTCACCTTGTTTTAAAATATCAGTTCCGATGATCATTTCTAAATTCATATTCACATTATCAATGACCCATATCTCTGTCTGAAAGGTGGTATTTTCTATTTCAATTGTGGCCTGAAAAGAGCCAAAGGGCTGAATTTAACCTTTACCAAAAGCAGTTAGTTTTATTTTCGCAAAGCTCAACAACGGTCGTTCAAGAATCTGATAAACACTTTCACGTGATAAAGTTACAGAACTATCAGTATCAATAAGAGAATCAAAGTTATGACCATTAATTTTGACAATTTTACTCATTTCTAGGTTTGAATGGACAGTGGCAAGTTATAACTTCAGTTTTAACTTCGGGTTTGGCAGTGAGACATTGAGAGTTTCTATGTCCAAAATTATTGCAGCGGAAACACTTGATACCTTTGTTTTTATGAAAACAATCACTCGACTTATGGTTAAATAACCCACAATTATAGCAATGGATGGGTATGTAATCTTTATCTACGTTATTATTGAATTCCCCTTTGTTCTTATATGTATTCTTGAAATTCGCAGCATGTCTATTAGTTGACGGTACATTACCGTTCCGTACGTTAGTACGTTTATTAATATTATCAAAATTGTTAGAATGAGGTAATGACTTTTTGAGCATAAAACACTTTTTCAAAAATCTTTAACTTGCCTTTAAATTCAGAAATATTTTTGCATGCATATAAAATCCCTTTGTTTCGATTTGAATCAGGAACGCCATTTATACAGTGTGCTATTATTGATTGGTTATCCATCATAACATTTCCCTTCGAAGCAATTTCACGTATCGCCAAAAAATTATCAAATAACGTTTCAAAGGGCTGCAACCTTCTTTTCTGCAGTTCGTCATGGACATCAAAAGAACTAAACTGATCCGAAAATTCATCTTTAAACGCATTTTTGAAAACCGAAAATGAAAAAAGTTTGAACAAACGTCTTAGCAGGACCGTCTAATAATCGTTTTACACGGATAATCATTTGAGAATTATGGGAATAAAAACGAAATTATCTCGAAAAAAAGAATAAATAGAATAATTATCAGCGCCAGTAAAATGCCTCATAGTCAAAATCATTTCTCGCAATAAAAAATAACTGTCTTCTGGAAGTCGGTGATTCATAGTTGTCGAGTATGGAATAGCATTGTGGTTAAATCTAATGTCAGGCACACTGGAAGAATGCGATGGTTGAGATTTGTCTCCCTAAAGCACAAGTTTCGATTTCTGATTCCATTTCGTTGTCCGTTAGTTCTGCTGAAAAAGAATTTTTCAAATTGGCTGCATCAGAAAGATTTGAAAATACCCTATCAATCCTATCCCTTGCTCATCACCAGTTCAATCTAAACCTAAGCACGTACATACGGTTATTAATTCAGTCTTTTTCAATTCTTTCGAAACTTTTTCTTGACGTTTTCTAAATCAAAATCTTGTGGAAAAGCAGAGAAAAGTCTAATTTTTTCAGAGAATTTTTATCATCGTATATAATTATATGAAGTAATCTTACTGTATTCAAAGGAGCAATTTTTAGAAAACTTGCTGTCACAGGAATTTCCTAAAAGGTGACCGTCGTTATAACAATTCAAAGAAAACAGAAGAAATCGGACTCACCGTTCTTTTGACGTCTTTGACCGAATTATCCAAGAATCCAATGTCCAAACCTAATGAGGACTTTCGTGTTCATAATTCGTTCATCGTTAATTCGGGTTTCAAGTTTCCCATATCATTTACAGTTACTCAAGTTGATGAACACTCCAAAGTTTTCAGTTTGCAATCCAGTAGTCTAGGGTATTTTTGCCGTAAATGGACAGCTCCCTACTTGCATATGCATACAGAAACATCATTTCAGAGCAAGAGAGATAAATTTTCACACCAATATAGCTACTTCTGTAGCAACTACTAAATGGACAGAATGAATAATCATTTAAGAATCGAGATCCATTTGCAAACCTTTCAATTGTAATACCCGAGGTACATATACCGTTTTTCTTACAAGCTGCACTAATATCCGTTTTAACCAAGCATTATTATGGTTCTCAAGTATTTGAAAATATTGCGGTTCACATAATAACAATTTTGATAACGTAAGCGAGAACGATGAGAAGTTCTACTTAATTGAATAGGCCATGCAAAATGCATGTAATATGTAATCATTTAATAGAATCATGCATTTACGATGTTATCTCAAAATTACATCTGCGTTCAACTAACTGGAAATCTACTACAATGACCGAATTAAGCATGTCCAATCCTGCTATTGTATATTAGCTTCATATGCTTATCCATTCTTGAATTTGTGACGATGTGCATTTGTTGCTCATAATTTCCAGTCTATGATTGTAAACAATCACGTAATTAGTAGTGAAATATTAAAATTAATATGAATAATAATTAATGAATTTCTGGGAAAAATATTTTCCTAATTTTCTTTAATATGTATTACGTACTGTTTATTTATTATTTCTTTATATAAATTTCATATTAAGAAGGTCAGATACAGTTGTCCGCAATTCTTAAATCAAAGGACTTTAAAGAGCTGTCAATTGTGTTAAAAAACCCATGAGAGTGAACTAAAAACAATAGTAATTATTGAAATAACAATTGTTAATCTAGCAACCAATTTTTCTTTTTCAAGTACCCCACGATGGAGAAATTTTGAAACATGTTTTCACAGAACAATATAATTATCTGTTAAAACTGCATTTTAAGATATTAAAAATTACTCTGTAATTCTGATATCCATCTAAATTTTCAATATTTTATTCTTTAACAGCCTCGAATTTATTCTAAATGCACGTAGACTGAAAATCCCCTCTATCAGTTTCATGAGTTAGTTTCGACGGAACTAAAAAGATTAAATTTTAACGTATTACAGTTATTGTAATATAGTAATATGTGTTCTCTCCATCGATTCTAACATGAATTTTTAATCTCTGCTTTTAATTTCTGTTATAAACGATAATACGCTTAGAAACACATGTTTATATATATACAGGTGGTTATCAAAATAATGGAAAAACTTAGTAAAAACATGAAATTCTTTATTATTATGGCATAGGACCATCTATGGCATTTAATACCACCTGGATTCACTAAGGAAGTGAATTATGCAGGTCATGAATAGTGGTTAAGTGTATATTATACCATTATTTATGGATAAATCGTCAATGTTCCTGTGGAGATGCTATTGCTGGATATTGATTCTTGACTCTGTTCCCTAAAATAGACCACAGCAGTTCGATGGTATTGAGGTTTAGGGACTGTGCGGGCCAGATAAGGTGTTTGACTTGGTCTTTATGATCCTCAAACCACGACTTGACACGTCTAGCTGTATGGATCGGAGCATTATCATCATGGAGAACGCCATCTCCTGCAGGAAACAATCTTTGCACCATAGGATGGATCTGGTCGGCTAAAAGTTCGACATAGGCCTTCCCATTCAATCTTCCTTTCGGGGTTGATCCTTTTTGAAAACCACGAGATGGCCGCCGAAACCCTAAGAAATGTCCTCTCCATGTTTGTCAGCTGGCATGAGACAAGCATAATAATACGCTTGTGTATGTGTTCTTCAGACATGCGTACGTCCTGTTGCATGGAAAAAATTGAACAATGATTCGTCTAGCCAAATGTCATATTTCAACGTATCACTCTACCAGGATTTGTGCTCGTGGCACCGCTGTACTGGATGGTTTGTTTTCACATCTGTTAGAAGTGGCTTGGGAATTACTACTCTACCGTAAATGTTTTGTTTTTGAAGTTTTCTCTTACCTGTAATGACTGGTACTGGAGCCTGCATATTCAGATGGAGCTCTACGGTCACTTTGGATGCAGTTGTCTTCTTTCTTGATGTCACAGTCCGCTTCAACACACGTCAGTCTCATTCACATAGCTTTCCCTTTCGTCTCCTTTTCTGTTTCACAGAGGATGTCTTTCCGTGAACTCTGTATGCCATCATGACTTCCGATATCATAGCTCGGTAAACACCCAAAACCATGGGGCTGTTGTAACAGATACTCTTTTTAAACATGCTTCAACAATTTGCCCTTCTGCACGGTCTACAAGGTTTGACATCTTACACTATCCCTCAAAGAGCCTGATGCCCATAGTTTCATTACTGCTACTTTAGAGTAGAATAATGTGTACACTATATTCTATAAAAAATATTGGTCCCTAAACTTGTTTTTAACGAATACGAAGCACTTCCATAAACATCACTAATATTGATGTTTTTCCATTATTTTGATAACCAACTGTATATACAGTATGCCCACAAAAGTTCCTTCCCACCCTCTTAACTTCGGAACGGCTGCTGCTATATTCATAAAAGTGGTGTCTAGGTATAGTAAAGTAGCCATGCGCTACTGAATGAAACCACCTACCGTACCACCTGGTGAAAAACCGCGGAGTTAGCATTCCTATCTCGAAAACGGAATGAGATAGGGAAAAAAACTGATTTACAAAGTTGTAGAAAATCATCGATTTAGTACGAAAAGATACCTTGGGGACATTAATCAGAAGACTACACCGGTTAAAGCCCGCATTTGTTTTTTCGTGATTTCCTATACTGTGACGTGACAAAAGGATCTGAGAAAGAAAAAAAGACAACTAATTTTAACAATATACCTTTATTTGAGATGTTCAAACTTCTCACTGTCAGCTGCAATACACATTTAGATCCTCGTTTGAATCTCACGTTGCACACGTTGGAACATAGAGCGTGACACGTTGGCACAAGCGTCCGTAATGAGTCGTTTATGGTCCTGCAATGTTTGTAGAGGGGTCACATACATCTGCTGTTTCAGGTATCCCCACAGAAAAAAGTCCAGTAGAGTCAGATCAGGCGAACGTGGAGGCCTCTCTTCAAAACCGCCATACCCAAATATTTGGTCCCCGAATTCCTTGACGAGGTACTTCTTCACTGGAGATCTCGGCTTTGGAATACTCAGCCGTGGCCACGAGCATCAACATACTACAAACCCAAGAAGATGTCTCATTTATAGCTGTCTCAGGTGAACAGGCCTGACGTTTCTTACGTATTTGCATACTGAAAAAATTTTGAACACTAAGCGCAAGTAGCGTTGAGTTGATGCGACACTATTTTACACGGTCTACTTATTGTCTACTCTGTTTATAAAGACAATCAGTACAAGGATGAAACCCTCGAGGTTTGAACCGCGGTCCTTTTGATTGGGGATCAAAAGCGATATACCACTGTGCACATTGCGGTGTCGTGTTTTGCCCGAAAGATAATCATTTCTCCTTTCGTTCAAGTTTCGTGACGTCACAGTGTAGGAAATCACGAAAAAACAAATGCGCGTTTTAACCGTTCTATTCTTTGCATTAATGTCCACAAGGTATCTTTTCGTACTAAATCGATAATTTTCTACATCTTTGTAAATCACTTTTTTACCATATCTCTTTCCGTTTTCGAGATAAGAATGCTAACTTCGCAGTTTTCCAACAGGTGGCAAGGTAGGTGGTTTCATTAAGTAGCGCATGGCTATTTTACTATACCTCTATACCAATTTTATGAATATAGAAGCAGCCGTTCCGAAGTTAAGAGGGTGGGAAGGGACTTTAGTGGGCATATTGTATATATATATATATATATATATATATATATATACTATATATATATATTTATAAATAATAATATTAATGTTAATAATAAAGGATACAGATAAAGTTTGA
>CAJRAI020000357.1:0-42331 GCA_907164885.2 Dolomedes plantarius
ATATCTACACATATCTCAACATAATAATAATCATTCTCAACGAAAGAATGATTATATTCTCTTGAACCTTGCGAAATATTGAAAAAAATGTGTTAAAATACCTGCTACATGCAACTAATATGAGGAATTTTCTAAATAAACTTAAATTATTTAACTCAAAATGAAGGTATCGTCCAAAAACACATGCAAACGCATAGGAACGGCTTCTGTTTTCTGACACCCGATAATCACGTGATCTATAGTAGACGAAAACTGACGTAACCAGTGACGTTGCGACGTTTCGCCTTATTTAGAGTACTTTCAAGTTGATGTTCGTGATTTGCCCAATCGTCTGATATCGTGCAATGTTTTGCAGTGGGATCACAATGCCCTATCATTAATGCTTAAAAATCTTTTTTTTTTTTTTAGTAAAAATATTTAGCCTTTAATGTCGCCCATTACTCTATGGGACATGCATTCTGCCAATGTTTTTAAAATTTAAGTTGATATCTTCCTCTCAATCTTTAGCTCACCATTTTTGTTAGCTCAGTCTTATATGTTCGTAATCCTGGCATTAGTTCTGGCCAAACATGCTAAATAGTATTTAATCTACTCCTCAATAACTACACTTCTAAAACTGCAGGGTGAATAGAGTAATTATAGCCCATATACTAGGATAATGAGATACTGCATGGATTTCAATAACCACTAGAGGAACCCCGCAAATGCATAAAAATATCCGTATACCCTGATACTATCATTACCAATCTTAATTGTTGGACAACAGTCTTTTCTTACAACATTCCAAATATTATTCTTTAGGGAAAAGGAGGTCTGACTTATCCTTTTGAAGGTTTGATTTACACTAACCTAAAATTTTTGATCTGCACTCTTAGTACGCCGTCCGTCACCGTTCAGCACTTTTCACGGTAATTAGAGGTTTAGAAATGGCCAGGATACGACCAACTAGCAGCTAGAGTAGGGTTGGGCATTAAGTCGACCGGTGGACCACCAAGACATTTTGGAGTGAGAAGCCTTTACTAAGACTTAAGACGCGCATAGTAAAAGAAACATATTTATGGAACACCGACGCGATTTGCTTTAAACGCGGTTTTAAAAGAGTAAGTTTCTTTTCTTATAGTTATGTAGGTAAGTACATATTCCGTATTTATTATTAAGTTATAATAAATATTGTAGACCTTTTTTATTTAGCTCACCACACCTACGTCACTGAGTGGACCGCAACACCTTGAAAAAATTACAAGTAGCCGTACCCTGGAAAAATCTGCCCACCCCTGAGCTAGAGAACGTTCGCTTCTATAAGCTTGGAACTTACAACTGCTTTGTTGACAGTTCTTACTCTTGATTTGTGTGGCCAGCAACGATGGTAAATTGGAGTTTACTCTAATCGTTGTTCTGAAACTTCCCTTCCTACTTTCTATTAGTTTGGAGAGTTTTTTCTGACGATTTTGTTCCAGTTTGGTTACTTAGAAAATCCCTGAGGGAATAAAGCATCGTAAGTTGCTAATGTCCCACTCTTCTGTTATTACGTAAAAACGTAGTTTAACCCAAACTTTTGGATGATAATTTATACAAGTGTATGCCGAGATATGTTGCATACGTTTATCCTATTTTGCGTGCTTTGTGGTAATGTCTGGATATTATTGGCAGTCATTATACGTTAGTAGTAGATAAATAGAATAGACTCCTTTAGTACTCCTTTATTATTACCTCTTTCCTCGCTGGTTTTGAACCACAAGGATGGATCTCTGATTTCGGAAAACAGAGGAGACATTTCTAAAGATAATATTTAGACAATTGACGATACTAATGATTACGTGTGGTATTTTTAGCCTGGAAAAGAGATGGTAGTTCATTATAAATTGGTAATAGTGACGATCATGTGTGATATTTTTAACCTGAAAAAGAGGTGGTAGTTCATAATTAATGGGTGGGAATAGATTTTGATATTAAGTGATAGCGCGTCGAAAATGGGGTCAGGCATTTCTTAAAATAAAAGCGACAAAATAAAAGAGATTTATGTATAATAAAAGAGGAATTTACGTTTAAGTTTTCAAGAGGTGCAATTTTTTTCCTTTTATATTTACTAAAGGAAATATAAATATTTCTACCACAGTTATCTTTAATGATAGTTATTTGATATTTACTTTGTCGAATTAGTTTCAAAGGGAGACCAATAAAAGCTTACATATTATTTTTTACATGAGACTGAATTCTATTATTAGTTGAACCTATTAAGTATGTTACCTTCTTAAATATATTTTTTCACTATTAAATTTTCTTAAGATATTTTTCATCACAGTTAGGAAATATTTAATTACTTTCACGCGGATTCATGCATTTAATTTGCAAGATAAAAGCCCTTGTGTATAAACATAAGGTTAAAGCTCCCCTGGTGCTTGATATTTCAGTGAAAGAAGATTTTTCACATTCAAAGTAACTGAACTATTAAATATTAATATGTTGTAATTAAAAATTCCCATTCATCACAGAAATTAATATTTTTGGTACTGAGATGTGATTTAATAATTTTCTAAAAGCTTGAATAAACTTTCATTGAGCATGTTAATGGTTGTTCAATAAAAAATAAAATGCTTTATTTTCTTTCCCGTTCTCCCTTTAATCTCTATTTCATTAAAAATTCTTTCTATGCGAAAGTTTATATTACATTTTTAGATGTTCTTAAGATTATGTTAGAAGGTTTCCTTTTAAATAATTTTTACTCAGGTGGTGTTTGCTTTACGTACGTGAAAAATAAATATTTTTTGTAAAGAAATCATAGACATGCTGCCAAGATTGGATTTATGAGAAATCATAAAAAATGAGAATGAATTTTCTTAAATTATTTTTATTTAGAATTGCCTTATGCAAGTAAGAAGTAACTTTTCATAATAAATATTTTTTTCAAATTTTTGATTTTAACTTCACCGTGATAGCAATACTTTTATAATTAAAAAAAGTTGTTAAATACAATACATGTGCATTTAACAATTGCAATTATGCTAAAAATAAGCAATGTATTTATATATACACATAGGTGTATTCAGACATACATATATTCTATTCTTGTTTCCTACATTCAATTCAGTAAGATAGATGGTTCCTTTTCAGAGATATTTAGTGCCAAAATATGAATCTATAATTGAGAACCTAAGCTCTTGTCTACTGAAAATGGCAGTTTCTTTACCATTATTAACTTCCTGGGGTGTCTTTGGAGCGAAAAAAGGGATTTTAGTTTGAAATTCTAGTAAAGATATTTTTGATAGAGATATTTGTTATCTGGTACAGATGTTAGTTGCTCATTAAAATTTGTAAAACAATTGACTTTTTCTTTTTCTCCATTTTTAATCTGAGTATCGCAGAAAATCTATCCAAATTATTTACACCTCTGAAAAGTTGATATTAGTGTGCTATTAATTTTATTTTTATATATTTCTAGTGCAGTTTAGTTTTCTTGAATACAATTCTGTGGAACTTGTAAGTTTAACAGCATCCCATAAATAAGTTAATGTAGAAATTGAACAAGTATTCCATCAAAAAATAAAAGTAATGTGTTTCTTAAATTGAATCATATGTTTTTGGAGATTCCTTCGTCATTTATTGCCGAAATTGTCGATTTTACAAAATTGTTTTCTTGAAGGGTTTCAGTGGCTAAAATATCTCTTATGACAGTAAAAATATCAACTTAAAAATATTTTCCAAAGAATACAATAAGACGAAAGAGATTTTCTACAACTTTTAGAAGCTTTCTGAAGAACATCTCGCCTGCCTGAACTAGAGACGAACCAAATTTTCCTGATGACATTTCTCTGTGATAATTTTAAGAAAGCATATTCATTCAGTAGGCGAATATGTATTAGGCCGATTTACATTTCATTCGTCCGTTTTTCCAATCACGAAGTTTTTGCTTGAATGCTTGGCATGAAAGGAAATCATTTGTTTAGTAAAGAAACCCAAAATAGACTGAAAAAGTTCTGAAATATCCCCTTCAGAACAAAAAAGTTCTGAAATATCTCCTTGACCATCTCAAGAGAACACAAATGATTCTTAATTTGGTAATTCTCTTCTAAGTGCTACAATTCTATCTTCCAGGTTAGACAGCGTTTTCTTCGATTTCATTTGGAGAACATTTTATCGAAACATAAAAAAAAGTCAAAGGGTAGAAAGCATTAGACGATTGAATGATTATTTTCCATTGAGGAATAAGTTTAGAGACGAATTTTTTAGCATTTGTGGAAAGACGAATTGGAATGTATTCCTCAGAGGTAGAAAAAAAATCTGCATCATATTGCGAAATAGCTCATGAAGTGGAAATAATTTCTTTTATGTTACATTAAACTGAAATTAATGCAGAAGCAATTCATTAAATGCCATTTGCTCTTTAATTAAAACAGCAAAGAGGAACTTTTTTTTATAAGTTCCCGAATAAAATGTCGATAGGAATCAGATCTCTCTAAATGACTCCTCCAAAACGATATTGGAGGTCATTTATTACTATCGAAAACTTGAGTCATTGTTTGAAAAAAGAAACTATTTTCTCTGCTTCGTAGAAACCATGGTGGAATCTTTACTTTCGAGGATAAAATAAGATGTTGACGTTAGAAACAAACTCTGTCAAAACTACTTTGTTTAATATATATGCAAATATGTTCCCCCTCTTCCGCAAGAAATGTTTATCAGATTTTTGTTTGCTACGTTCTCTTTAAAAAGACTAAGAATGATGGGAAAATTAAACAAAATTTCTCTTCAAATGAATGAACGCCTTCAATCTTGCTCATTTCCATTAAAGACTCCATGAGTAAATATTCTTTAAGGGTTCGGAAACAAAGATAGTCCTTGAATCCTATGCTCTTAACTTTAATTAAACTAGAAATTTGAATAAAGTTTATAATGTATAGAAGTTCTGTTGTCTGATCCATTGCTGGAAAAAAGATTTCTTTATTGACATCATTAATTTAATATATATTATTTGAGGGTGATTAATGGCATCATCATGCGTGTAACCGTTCAAGTAATATTTAATTTTGTTTATCAAACCGTACTTTAAAGATTCCTCCATTTATTTAAAGAAATGTTTGGAGCAATGCAGGTTTATTTATCTATGTAAGTAGAGAACAGGACTCGAGCGGTGTGTAGATTTCATAAATCATTAATACGAATGTAAATTAAACTTAAATGTGTAACAAAGAAAATTCGTGTATTTAAAAGGTAACAAAAAGGAAAGCAAAGAAACAAGGTTGATACAAAGACATTAAATCTATCGACCTAAACACATTCTTGGCATTCATTCTTAATTTCTTGGTAAATATTACAGCGACTACATTATACATCATAGTAAAAGCATTTAATTAATTGTTTCCTTCTTTTTACCTTATCTGTTTTTAAAATTTGCAATATTTTCGTCCCATTACGATATTATAAATTTTCAAGAGTAAGAAAGAAAAAAACATGGATGAAATCACCAGATCCGTGTAGGGAATGGTTTATGAGGGAACATTTTTAAAAAAATTTTAATGACAAGTCTAAGGACAATTGGGTGGAAAAAATAGAAAAAAAATTCAGGAAGTCTCTTCTAACGAAACTACCGCGGGTTATTAACCTAAGATTACTTATCGTTGCTTATCTGTTTTTTTTTTACGCATTTTGGTACTTTTCCGTTTAACTGTTTACTGCTTGCCCAAGCGATTACAGACTGGTTTGGTGCGCTGCCAAAACTATAACTCGCGACGACGGACGCCTGAAATTTTGCTTTACCGCGGACCGTTATGGAGGAACGCAATCCTACGTTAAAAGAGAACAAAAACAGCAACAAAAGTTGACACAGCAACAAAAGTTAGCTACAGTAATAGTCTATGAACTCAGTACGTACCTTGGTACTTGCTTGAGTACGTACGATCGGAAAGGGAAATCTTTCGAAGAGCAGGATAGCGAAGTAGGTGAGTCTCATCCATAATCTCCCGAAGACCCCATAGCCCGAAGAAAGGATCAACGACGATTTTGAGGCGATACAAATATTTGGATAAACTGTCGTGTCCGGTCTCCAGATGAAATTCATAACAGCTCTACTTGACCTCTTATGGATGTCTTTGACAGAGCTTTTGACAGTTGTTTTCAAAGAGCTGTTGTCGGTTGGATTAAAAACAGTTAATGCATTTGATGGTACTAAAAGGGACATCATCATTGGAAATCTGCTAAACAGCTGCACCTCTCTTAGCCAGGAGAATAGCAGACAGGGATCTTGCAATGGCCCGGGATCCATTGTAAATCGATATCGTTATGGTGGCATCTTAAGCACCACAGGAGCCTCCTACAGTCAAGGATGTCAGTAGAGTGAGGCGAATTATAAGAATCAATCTCAATTAAAGGAGCTTTAGAGTCACAAAAATAACATCTTTAGAGAAACGGTCCAGATGGCATTACAGTTGCGTAAGTGCTACTTGCATTGCAAAGGCGTCTCCGTCGGATGCAATTCTGCCCTTTTCAACCGGAGCAGAATAGGAGGAAAGTCTACAAAAAACGCTTGTTCCAACATTGATATAATTTTCGACACTAGAGTCATCTGTATAAACATGTATTCATTCCAGCTCAGGATACAACACGTTGATAGTCTCGTAGGTAAAAGACTTCAAAACCACCACGTGAAAGTCATTTTTATATGAATCTTGGTAAGACCAGTGCAAACCCAAAAACCTTTCCTTTTCGTTGGGGTTTCGAGGCGGAATAAGTGGTTCTGATCCATAATTTCGATCAAAGCGGTTCTTAGCTTCTAGAACTCTCTGTACGAAACCCCGTTGAGTCTTTAGGTACCTCTCGGGTCCCAATGAAAGATTGATCCAAAGGGAAAGACAATCAAGTATCCTGATGACTTTTTCCAAGAGGAGAAGAACCCTTTCATGTATGACTGACTTAATAGGCTTGTTTTCTATCAGCAAAAGCATAGCATAGATCGCTGTTAGATTATTATTCTACACCGATGAGGGAACAAAACTATAAGAATACAAGCAGCTATTAAGAATTTTTGGTAGTATGCACATCGTTAGCACAACTGGGATTTTCAGAATCTGAACGAAGCAGGTATAGAAATCTCTAACCTCAGACAAAGATGCCTGTTTTTAAACAAACTGTTTTAGACTACATCCTGCGTATCTCTCTGATGCAGGATGCTTTTGATTACGTTTGCCAAAATACGTAAGGTTACTGGGGCATCGCTCGATTATTTCCAAGAAAGTGGCGGTAATGCTATAACATCAAGAACAGCTGAGATCAGAACACTGTATATTGCGTATATTCATCTACATAAATGCAGTCATCGAATGAATAAAGTGGAACCATCGTCAGTACTTGGTATGAGGTAGGGGGAGCCGATGTTTCCTTCCTGGAAAAATTAATATTTTGATTAACAATGAAAACAAAATTATGATTCAGGTAGATGAAAGTAGTATATATGCAGTATCTAGTGCCAAATCGAATGGCTCTAAATGCGTTTGTTTGTAGAAAGAAGTATTTAGAAATGTTAAAAGTTCTTTTATTACATTTCAAAGTTTTTTTTTCATTTTTCAGTTTGATTACTTCTAAAATGTTTCTCTTCCAATACTAAAATATATATCGTTACTCCACGAACACAAGCCAATGGTAAAAATATAACATTAGTCGCAAATAGACCATTTTATTTAAGACAAAAGGGGGAATCTACGGGGTGCAAAGTTTGCATACTGCAATTTTAAAATCGTTCAGGGAACAAGGGACCTTCAATATCGTTGTTCTTTAATTTTCAATATTTCACTCTATATACATCATGAGTATAATTAGTATTCTTTTCTACTACACTGAAGATACTTAGAATCTACAAATAAGTATTTTGTGGAGAAATAAGTCCTATTTATCAAAAAAAATTCTTCAAAAATGCTAGAATGTTTCAAAAAGCTCCATGCGTATTCATTTTCTTCTGATGTTTTCCAAATTTTTCAGAATTGTTAGTTGAAGTGTTTGTCACAAAACTGTGCATAATATTTTTGAAATCCTAAATATTTTTCAAATTTATAGACCATAAAATAAAGTAAAAACAAAAAAAATTAATATCAGGCAGAATAGAAAAAAATATTTAAGACTTTAGATTTATACAAAAAAATAAATAAATAAATGCACGTTTATATTTATATACATATGGTAAACTTATAATAAAAAATGTAAGGATTTTAATTAATATAGAATGCACATAGGGCATTTTGAAAAACGTTTTGAAAAACGCACTTTTGAAATTTTTTGGTAAAACAGGCATCATTCTGCCAAATATTCCTTATTTTGAATTTTAAGGGTTTTTAATGTAGTAAAAAATAAAATTGATTATTCTCATTTTGTATATCGAGTTAAAAATTGCAAATTGAAAAATTTCGAATTTGAAGGTCCCTTGTTTCCTTAAAGGCCTTATAAGACCCAGTGTAGCTAAAGATGGCTGTAACGGTTGTTCAATTACCTAAACCATCGGTTCTCAACCTGGGGGGCGTAGAAAAATTTCAAGGGAGGCGTGATTAAAAAAGTAAAATAAAAAGTAAAACTAACTGTAATTTACTGTACTTAATTTTGCGGTCTCAATGTAATCATAACATATTTTCGACATACGAACACGAATACGATAATTGTCGTACACGATAATTGTCGTAATTGTAAAAACACTATAATTGTCGCACGTCTGGACGTTGAAAGTGACCTGAGGTGTGCTTTGTAACAGTTACAACCTTATATTCAAAAACTTGTCAAGGATAAACATTGTGAACCCTCTCATTAATGTTGTGAAAGTGACTTTTATTACATGCCAACCTCATATAGATCCTTGATTACCTCAAATATATTTGATCTGTATTTAATTCTTTGATTTCATATGTTCTAATAATGATATGTTCCAAATTAAGATATGTGTAGTAATATTAAATTTTTTGTATGAAATTATCTATTCTATATTTTCATTTAATATCCGGCTTCAGTTTCAAATTCCGATTGAACTACATGCATTGATCACATATGGTGGTAGTGGTGGGAGGGGGAGGGGAAGGGGGAGGCGTGACCTCACATCACTGTTCAAAGGGGGGTGCAGAACCTGAAAGGTTGAGAACCCCTGACCTAAACAACCAAAAGCAAAAATCTCTCTCTCTCCCCTTGAATGGACACAGTCATCCTTCGCGATGCATCAGATTAAGCTGTGTTTGGGGGATGAACAACATTTAAATATTAGAATTTCAGTCTGAATCGAGGTTAAAATTCTATGAAATTACAGTCGCTGTGGGTAAATTCTGAGAAGCATTTTGTTTAGGTTAAAATTTCCACCAACCACGGAACCTTAAGAGCAAGAAGTGCCGGGAAAAAAATCAACGATATTGTTTATTTGAAAGTTTTATTCATGACATCGTTTCTAGTTGAAAATTCAAAAGACATAAGTTTCATTATTTCGAAACCATATTAAAATATTCTATATATATACAGTCATAGGGGTAAATGTTGAATATGATAAGGAATTTCAATCATATTATTTAGAACTGCTTTATCAATCAATAATTTATATGTTTCCATTATGATAAAGAACGGAGTTATAAAGTCAAATGTATCTACATATTTGAATAGATTAACATCAATTTCACTAAAACCGGAAATTCATTGTATCGTAATAACATAATCCTCATTTGAGAACTTGAATTTAATGTTTTTGGTTGCATATGATAATTAATCAACAAGATAATCCTTCTGTAGCTAAATTGATATCACACCCATAGAAATAAAAAAAGAGATCAGAGGATAAAAAAAAAAATTAAAGTATGAATAGATAATAATGATTTTTTTCTACATCTCATAGCTTATTATATAAGTATGTAATTTTTTTAAATGAAAAAAATTGAGAGATTGATGTTCACCTAAAAAATTAATTTTACAAACACTGTTTTTAGTTAAAAGTTTCATATCCTCATAGATAAGACAGAATCATATCGAAAGTGGCTGATGGATAATTAATAAGGTTTATTTTTATGTGCATAATATCCAAATATTTGAATAACTTTTATATGTAAACATTACCGAATAACGAATTAAATCTATGGTTATGCTTTTTACTATTTTCCATAAAAGCACTATGTAAGTTCACAATTAAATTATATATTCTCAACGTATTTTATATAAATACATGTGGATAAGTGTGTGCGTGGGAATATATCGCACATCTGCTACAAGAATCTTACATCTCAAAATAGCCATATTTTCAGGAGGAGCTAAACAAGATATATGTCGAAATTTCATTTCTTGTTTTATGAATGCCTATGATAATTTGGGGAAACTTATTGTTCGAAGCACTTCAGAGGGCAAAACTATATACTATTAAAGATGTTTTAATTTTTTAAAGCATGATTTTGAATTTTAATTACAAGGTATAACCCTCCTCTAGTAACTTCATTTTGTCAACATGGACTGAAAAGCTTCTGGGAATACTGTCATATCTCTATGCTAATGCCCAATCTATCTAAACTTTTCACAATGCAAAGAAAAAAAAACCTCGATAATATGAACAGCAGGTTAGAAAAAAATACGAAGTTATTTTCCAAATAAAATCATTTATTTTCCAAATAAAATTTAATGAACATTTTTATTACAGGAACATTTTAATACAACAACATTAGGCACTGACAAAAATCTTATTTTTATTCTTCGCATATGAGCAAGTTCCCCCTCCTAGTTGTGGAAGAGGGTAATAAGCGCCATCTAGGAGAATGTGTTGGTACTAGGCTTGTAACATTATTCGAGATTAAGAAGCACTTCTTATTGAGCATTGTTGTGCAATTATCTCGAAATCGAAAATTTCGGAGTTCTAACACTCTTCTAGCGGAGATGCGAATATTAAAATCTTATTCAATAGTTTGATTTCAGTGGAGTGGTAATAAATTATTAATGAATAAACAGGAAAACCAACGTAAATAGAGCACAAATAGCAATAAGATGCAATTATTTTGCAATCGGCCGTTTCGAAGCTACAAAGGAGCTTCCTCATCAATGCAACGAACTTAGTGGCAGCTCAAAAAAGCCGAAGACTAAGCCATCATTTTTTGAGCTGCCACTAAGTTCGTTGTACTGATGAAGAAGCTCCTTTGTAGCTTCGAAACGGCCGTATGCAAAATAATTGCATCTTATTGCTTATATTGAATATTAGCTCACTTCTACCCAGACTTGGGTGTATATAATTTGAAGTGGCACTCTATTTGAATTTTATACAAACACAGTTTATACATGAAACAATGTTTATTGAATTCGTTGCACATATAGAATTTGCTTTTACAGCAATAAGCATACGTACTACTTGTACGGAATATATAAATACAGCTTTCAAGAACAATATATTTTCAATACTCACTACCCAGCAGAGAGTCAAACCAGCAGTACTGCCACGTAAACTTTTGGCCTGCTAAGCACTAGCGCAGGAATAACACCTTTTCAACCTTAGCAACTTTTTTTTATTAATGACGCTGCATGGTATTTATACTAAGCGCGTATGCCGAAATTAGCATATCCCAAGCAGCTTCTTTAATTCATTCACTCAAAAGTTCGATTCTTGTGAATCGAATCTTGTGTATACTTTACATGCTATTTGTGCTTTATTTACGTTGGTATTCCTCGAGCACAAAGGTTTTATCTTTTCTTTTCAAAATTATTAACGCTCTCAGAAATTTGTGTATTCTCCGAGCAAAATCTACAAAAAGGAAATATGATGATAAACGAGTCTACCCGAGGAAAACAGCAGAAAATTATTTGTGTAATTGGTAGAAAATAGCGGATAGACAGCACAGAAAATTTCTATTAATTTTCAGAACCTATGTTTTTGGAGCTATAAATTTAATCTGAAAGATTAAATAAATACACTCAACTCAATATTTGAAAATTTGTGTCACCTGACTTATCTTCTGTAAAAAAAAAAAAAAAAAATGTTTGCCCATTTATTTATGGCTTTTAAGCTTTCAAGTCATTTGTGATACGACAATTTAAGTTATGCGATCGAATTTAGCAGGAGAAGCAAAGAGAGAATGTAATATGAAATAAATTATCAAAAGTAAATAGCATTTTACGAATAAAACAAATAATTGGAGTGCAGTAAAACTTATGAAGTTTTAAGTTGAGCTGTTTTCCGTATGCCTGGAAAAATGCCAGAATACAGGAAATAGGAGACTATATGCCAAGTGGGTCATTTTATGACGATTTATCACCACAGGGCAGAAGAAGAAGACAATGTTACTTTTTAGGGGACATATTTTTACGATTACACTTAAAGAAATTCTGAAAGTCTGCTTTTAAAATTTTACAAATTCCATGAGAAGTTTTTAGATTGAACTAAGATAAATGCGCTATTAAGGGGACATTCATTGCAGTTGAAATTGAGAATTAAATCAATAGTTTTGGTTTGAAGGAGAATTCAAATGCTTTTAAAGGCTTAATATTTAGATGACAATTTAGGGCAATGAGTGAAGGCCAATTCGTAAAGCTAGTGGTAATGGTAATTAACCTTTTCCTTACGTGGTGGGATAGCATGTATCCCAAGAGTACAGACCCAAGAAGGAATGTATATATATATATATATATATATATATATATATATATACATACATAGATACATACATATATATATATATACATACATGCATACATATATATATATATATATATATATATATATATATATATATATATAATATGGGCCCTTATTCTTTGGATACATCCTATTCCCCCTTCGCCCCCCGTAAGGAAAAGGTTAAAATTATAACCATTTAAAAATAACATGATTATTCTTTTATTTCAAACAGTTTATAATTTCTCCTCTATGGTTTGTTTTAATCGCTATGTTAATGATCATAACATTTTATCATATAAACTACAAGGTGCGCCCATAAAGTACCGGACAATTTTTTATAAATAAGAAAAGTATTACTCACCTTCAAATAAATCTATCTCCTTCAAAATAATCGCCAAAGGAGTCTACTCAATTTTTCCAACGTTTCTTCGAGTCGTCGAAACACTGTTTATAGGCGTCGGAACTAACCGTTCGCAAAATGCGCCTAACATTTGATTTAATATCCGAGACGTTTTCAAACCTCTGCCCTTTCGTGGATTTTGCCTTTTTTGATTGCAAAGGACTTATTTACCACGAATTTGTTCCTGAAAATCAAACAGTTAATCAGTATTTTTACAAGGAGGTGCTTTTTTTGATTAAGGAACAGGATAAGGCGAGTTAGGAAAGAACTGTTGGATTCTGGGAAATGGTTTCTTTTACACGATAATGCTAGTCTCAATACAGAAATTTCTGTACAACAATATCTTGCTAAGCATTCGATTACAGGGATATATCACCCACCCTATTCTCCCGACTTATCGCCAGCTGATTTTTTCCTTTTTCCGAAGCTTAAGATGGCCATGAAAGGACCGAGATTTCAAAACTTCTCGGATATTAAATCAAATGTTACGCGCATTTTGCGAACGGTTAGTTCCGACGCCTATAAACAGTGTTTCGATGACTTGGAGAAACGTTGGAAAAATTGTATAGACTCCTTTGGCCATTATTTTGAAGGAGATACATTTGTTTTAAGGTGAGTAATATTTTTTTTTATTTAAAAAAAAAAATTGTCCGGATACTTTATGGGCGCACCTTGCATAAATTCACCACGCGATGAAAAGTTTCTGGACAGAAAGGTGTCATATTTATTTCTTGAATCGAAATAAATGATAAAAACGAAGGTCAACCCGTTGCTGTTTGGAGTCTTCACATTACCATCCTCGACATTTTTTTATTGCAGCTCAACATTTTTCAATTATTTAGCAGGAAAATTCACGTGTTAAATTCCTGATTTTGTGAGTGGTGGTCCACCTTGAGGTCTCCGTTCCATTTAGTTCCAAAGGTATTCGTTTGAACTGGGATCTGGTGTCTACTGGAAGAGTAGATGGCTATTTACGTCGACAAATCAATGCTACATAATTCTCGGTATATAAAAAACTGAACTATCTTGATTGATAATGAATGGGTACTCACCAAACTGTTGGACTGCTGAAAATACAGTCGAACCTCCATATATCGAACTTCCCTATATCGAAATTTTCTATATATCGAACTCTTAGCAAATCTCCATGTTCATTACGTAGAAAAGCTGTTTCTATATATCGAAAAAATCTCTATACATCGAAATTTTTTTCACGACATATTAGATTTTATTCCACTTTAGAATAAAATCTCCCAAATTTTTGGCATTTGAAACACTATTTCGTGTACTTCAATTCGTGGAAAATGTCCCTGATGAAGTTTTTAATGGACTGAATAAATGCGAGCATTTCTTTGATTGACTTTCCGCAAAACTGGCTGTTCGGCAAGATATTCGTAGTTTTTTTTTAAAAGAATGTAAATGTGATCACTGTAACCATTGTCTGGATTATTGTTTTTTTAAAGGTATATAGTACGCAATAAATCTTTCACATTAATTCATTTTTTAGTTATTAACTGTCATTTGATGTGATTCACATATAAATTGGAATTGGAGTTTCGTATAAGTAAATTAGCTTTAATTTCAATGTTTTAGGAGAATTATGATAAAACTAAGATCAATTCTATATATCGAAATTTCTATATATCGAATTTTTTTCCGGCATTTTGCTACTTCGATATATGGAGGTTCGACTGTACATGTTTGTCAAAAATAATCAATATGGACTAAGTATTAAGGTATTTCGAGATTGAAATTAAGGTGACATTCGAGAGGCATGGTACGCATAGAATTAAGACACTCCAAACAAAAAAGTTGTTCAATATGTTTCTATGAGAAGTGTTCATTTCGCATTCTGAAAGCTTCAATTTGACCACTGAACGGCTAGATAATAAAATACGATTCGTCACTAACTCCATTTAATATTGCGCCATTGTTAATGGCTTCAATGACGACGTGCTTCACTCGTATCTAATAGATGCTTGGAGATGATCGATTATGCCTTTCTGGCTGATTCTGCTTGCAATCCGCAGCCTTGTCATGGAAGCTCTTTGTTGTGAGTTCTTTACATGCGATTGAACAGCACCTTTTTATCGATGTCTTATTTATAAATTCAATCATGAACTGTTGATAAAAATATATTCCTCGACAATAGAACTATATTAATTCAGGCTTTAAACTCTTATATTCATACTGACGTAACTGCAAATTCACATCAAGACAGGTCAGATGATTAATGGCGAAGACTTTGCTTTATTTCGATTTCATGATATATCGTAGCTGTGCTCAGATCAGTTGACCACAGAGATTAAAATTCATTCAAGGAAATCATTTGTTTGAGCAATCAGCATCAGCAATTTATACTTTGCTTGCCCTATACTTCAGTATATTGTTTCGTGTTATTCATACCATACATGCACTTGACGAGCAACATGGTTGCTCTCAAATCCGTAATCATCTGCCTAACATTTTTAAAATCGTTGCTGTTCAACTGGCGAATTATAGAATTATACAGCTGACTCGTAGCCTTTAGTGATATTTTTGGTGAAAGACTAGCTGATTATCCGGTCTTCGCTACGCAGTACATTCAAATTAAATACAACGCTCAATGTATGCAATTGATGCCAAAAAAACCCCAAAATATATTCTTTATAATATGCGTCTTTATTCTTTAAAATATGCGTTACGATTATAAAAAAATCGTAACGCATATTTTTATAGACAAAATAATGTAGAATAAAATATTGAAATTAAATCTAATAGAACATACTAAAGAATATACACTGCTGGCCACCCAAAATGCAACACCAAGAAAAACAAGAGATATCACATCAAAATTTATTTTGTAGATAACATGTTGACCAAGTATCAAATGATTAAATTTATACACTTCTGTGAAGTGTGGTTCCTGCCAAAATCAGTAGCCAGAGTAGCCGCCATTGTTGGAGATCACCGCTGCCACACGTCTCGGCATTGATTCAAAGAGACTTTGGATGAGTTCTTGGGGTACAGCAGACCAAGCAGCTTCCACAGCTGGGGATGGAATCTGGGTCAATCGTAGAGCAACTATGGACCACATGTTTTCTATCGGCGAAAGATCCGGAGAGCGAGGCGGCCAGGGAAGCAATTCAATCTGGCGATTGACGAAGAACCGTTGGACAATGCGTGCCACGTGTGGTCGCGCATTATCCTGTTGAAATATGGCTGTGGGCAAGCCCTGGAGGTAAGGAAGGACAACTGGCTCCAACACCTCGGAGATGTAGCGCTGGCTGTTTAAAGTACCTGCAATGCGTACTAGAGGTGTGCGAGAGTGATATCCAATACCGCCCCATACCATAATACCCGGTGCAGGACCAGTGTGGCGGTGCATAACGCAGCTGTTCAGCATCCTCTCTTGACGGTGTCTCCAGACTCGAATGCGACCATCGTGGTGTTGCAGACAGAAGCGTGACTCGTCAGTAAAGACAATTTCATTCCATTCTGCCGTCCACATCCTTCTGTCATCGCACCATTGGCGGCGGAGACGTCTGTGGTTCTGCGTCAAGGGTAGAAAAAGCAATGGATGTCTTGCGGACAGACCACTCTGCTGTAAACGGCGTCGAATGGTACGCGCAGACACTGGATGATGCGTTACAGACTGCATGTGCTGTGCTATGGTTCGTGATGTGACTGAGAGATCCGTCACTGCCATGCGCACAATTTGCCTGTCATCACGTGAAGTGGTGCGCTGAGGTGGATACGATCCAACACGCCGGTCCGTCGTACCCTCCTGCATCCAACGATCACATATCCGCATTACAGTTGTTTGGTTTCGTCCAACACGACTACCGATTTCCCTGAAAGATAATTCACAATCTCGGTAGGCCACTATCCTTCCTCTGTCGAACTCGGATACTTGAACAATATATGATCGCTGTTTTCGACGTGCATAATTAATCGTTTTTTTTTGAAAAAACACAAGAAAAATTGCCGAACTTGAAATCGTCGAAATCTCCAAGCCTTAAATAGCGCTTTGAAGTGGCGCCACAGGCGCGCGTGATGTGCGTCTGCGCTGAAATTCTAATCATTTGCATATCTCACCTCCGCTAATGCATGTTGTAAATTTCATGTTATTTGCATGTTTCCTTCAGGGTGTTGCATTTACAGTGTCCAGCAGTGTAGTACGGTTTGAGGAACATTTCTTTTACTGTATTTTAATATTTTTATGGATAATGTCCAATCGTATGCCGCATTAGAAAGAAAAAAAATTGTCAATTTATTTCGTTGTTATGCACGTGAAGCAAAATCAATCTAAAATATCACAAAAAGAAAAGAAACCACGTAATTAGCATTTAATAAATTAAATTCTGAAAATTAATCTTTAAAAATCCACCAAAAATCAGAAAATGAAGGTAAATTTTCGAAAAAAGATTTCATTTTAAAGGAATTTTTATGATCTTTCTCATGATATAAATTTTTTAACCCTCAGATTATTATTTCAAATGTAAACTGTAAAAAATGTTACAAAACTGCTTAAAAATTTAATTTTAAAAAAATCTAAGAAGAATTTTTCAAAAATCTTTCTTAGTGCACCCCTACATTATAAAAAGAATCGCCATGCAAAATTTCAACACTGTAGATCCAGCGGTGTGGTCTTTGCGTTATCTGTCAGTCAATCAATCAGTCAGTCAGTCAGTCATTCAGTCAGTTACGGAACTGTTTTCTATATATATAGATTGGTGTCTGATAAAACATTTTTTTTCTAAATAGTCATCATCTAAATAAGAATGTATTGTATACTTATAGTATCACTAGCTGAAATCCCGCACTTCGCTACGGAGTACATTCAAATGAAATTCAACGGTCAATGAATGCAATTAATGCCAAAAAAATAAATATGTATGTATATTTATAATAAATACGACGATCAATATATACAATTGCTGTAGAAAAATATATATATATTTATAAAAAAAAATCGTAATGGATATTTTTATAGACAAAATAATGTCCAATCGTCTGCCGCATTAGCAAGAAAAAAAATATTTTTTTGTCTATTTAGTTGTTATGCACGTGACGATAAATTTATTTAAAGTACCAGAAAAAGAAATCACGTGATCGGCATTTAATAAATTACATTCTAAAAATTAATCTTTAAAAATTCACCAAAAATCAGGATATGGAGGTAAAAATTCGACAAAAATTTCATTTTGAAGGAATGTTTATGATCTTTCTCGTGATATAAATTTTATAACCCTCAATGTATTATTTTAAATGCAAACGTAAAAAAAAGTTTAAAAAACAGCTTAAAAATTTAATTTAAAAAAATCTAAGAAGAATTTTTGAAAAATCTTTCTCAGTGCACCCTTACACTATTAGAAGAATCGCCATGCAAAATGTCAGCCCTTTAGGTCCAGCGGTTTGGTCTGTGCGTTGTATGTCAGTCAGTCAGTCAGTCAGTGAATGAATGAGTCAGTTACGGAACTGTTTTAGATATATAGATTATTGATTTCCCGAGATAATAACTGCTGTATTCTTTATCATACATTGATGTCCGTGTTAGTGTAAAAATGATACCTCTGGATTTAGTCTCGATGAAAGAGAGTTTTGAAGCCTCGCTTAGCTTTATACAGCTCAACAGTTTTGAAATACTTTGACGGCTGTTTCCCTTGTTTGAATAGCTTCAGTTCTCTTGTCATACTGCAGTCAATGAGCAGATTTTAAACTTGGACAACTTTTTATTTGACTATGAGGAACACGCATTTCAAAGAGTCATTTCAAAAGGGGATAAATCTTTATAGCTGCCTATTAAGGGAACTTTGATATGTTTGTTTTGTAGATAAATCTATATATTTAAGTTGCTAAGCCGACTTTTTGGGCAGTTCGTGAGAGAAAATTACTGCATCCATTTACTTAAATTTGGTCTTAAACAAAAGATTGTAATCTGTAGATTTGTCCAATTTGGTTTTTGTAACCGTAATTTCTATTAATGAGCCATAATTTACAATTAAAAATTGATTTATGCGCATGCCCAGTGGCAGGTTTAAATCTGTCTTTAGAAACTCACTGTTTCTGCGCATGCTCAGTGACATGTTTTAATGATAAGCACGTTTATTTCGAGGAGTCTCTCTAGATCTCTCTCTGCCATTTTTATTTTTATGAGAATTATGTTTGTGAAATGTAAGATTAAACCTGATGGAAATTGTTTATTTCGCGCAGTTTAATGAGCGATAATTTACAATTTGAAAAAAAAAAAAAAATTGCTTTATGAGCATGCTCAGTGACATTTTCAAATCTGGCTTCAGATACTCACTATTAGTACACTTGTTGTATTAGTACACTTGTTTACTATCTAGCCGTCATGTTTTGACAGGTATCAACTAGTGTTAACTTAATATGAATGATCACGAAAATGGCATCTTTGCTGTGTGTTGGATAAGTCATTTTTATAGTAGCTCGGGAAAAATTAAGGGTTTTAATACATTAATTAAACGGCATCTTAACCTAAAGCACGGCAGCTCATTTGAATTCTTCCTCAAACATATGTAAAGTAAACGAACAATGAATAAGTTTTGTTTTAATTAAATTTTGCCTCAAAAAAATTGTTTACAGAAATGCTTGATCAAATATTTAAAGCCGAGCTGTAGACATCCACGTAAAACCAAAGAGAAAAGAGGCAGAGCAATGTACTTGGAAACTTCGCTTTTGCTGTTATGTTGCAGTTAAACAGGATGATTAAATTTGACCTTATAATACTTTATTATTTACTTCAATGTAAAAGAAGAAATAAAACTAATATTTGAGCCAGAAATATTTTTAATAAATAATCCTCCCCAAAAGAAATATTAAAAGCCTCCTGGAAGGAAATTAGTTTTGAATCTGACATATTACATCCTGCGTTAAATACTTTAAGATTGTAGAAAAATGATATTGGGCGGAAGAAAACTAAATAAACATGTAACCACAGTGAAATTAAAGAAATCTAACAACCAAACTAAGGTAAAAAAATGTTAGGAACTCTTGCAACAATGGACGTATTAATAACAAATAACATCTAGTACTTGAAAAAACAACAATAGTTTAGAAAAAAAGAGCAAGATGATTAAACTTTTAGGAAGGAAAGGATTTAATAACTAAGATAAAAAAATGAATTTTTTTAAGTGTGTAATAGAAAAATTATTGTTTTACTAATTGGAAGAGAGAAGATGGTTTAGTTTCATAAACACAACAATAAAAGATATCTTTGCAGTCTTAAAAGCATGCAAATAAAAATTCTACTGATTAAAATATTTATCAATTTAGACGTATGAAATCCTTCCCCTTTCTATTTTTACTATTTTATGAATTAGGGAGGATCATTTAAACAAAAAAAAGTTTTTTCAACAAGTCATCTTTTTAGTAAGTTTTTTTTTCTTCTATTAGCATTCTTGATATAGATATATTTTGATTGCTGTTGTTGTTTCCAACGCTCCTGCATCCGAATTAAATTCAAATGAGATCCATAAGGTTGTTGACTCGGGAAAAATCAATGACGAGAAGGGGGTTTGTAAAGACCTATTTTAGACTTTAGGAATGATAATTTATAAAAAATAAAAGAAAATTAAATTCTTAATAGGTTATCATTTTCATAAGTTTTTTTCTATTACCATTCTTGATATAGATCTATGTTATGCATTAGTAACGATAATTTATACATGAAAAAGAAGAACATTTAATAGGTTGACGTTTTAACGTAGGGTTACGTTCCTCCACAACGGTCCTCCGGAAAGCAAAATTTCAGATGTCCTACGTAGCGAGTTATAATTTTGGCAGCGCGCCACACCCAGTCTGTAACGCTTGGGCAAGCAGTAAACAGATAAACAGAAAAGTACCAAAATGCGTCAAAATTTTGACATATATATATATACATATATATATATATATACATACAAAAGAGGTAAGCAACCATAAGTAAACCTACGTTACGGTTGCTGTGTACTAACCCCATTGGATTCGCTCACCTCAATGTTAACCTATGGAGAAAATGTGTCCACGGATTGCCGACTTGGAATCAAAGATTTTTTTTTTTTAAATTGTACTCCGTCATAGAGAAAGAGATTTTACATTTGTATACCTTTTTCGTTTTGTTTAAAAAATGCAATTAATATTTTAAAATTTAAATTATTCGGGAAAAAATCTGGCATAGTGTGTTTTAAACGCTCATAAATTCCTTCGGCGGACGAAATTTATAAAATGAATCGGGTAGCGCTTTGCAGAAAAGTTCGGGCTATCTGACAATACCAATTTTATTGGATTATTAGCATTTATGCACCTGTAAATAGGTGACAAAAATATATTTTAAATAAACAATTCGAGGGCAGCGCTTAACTCCCCTATTGAGAGAGAACCATTACAATCCCTCAAAATGTCAATCCTAAGGGGGATGGAATTCTCGAACTGTCAACTGGACTTCTTCCACTACAAGAGTCTGCAAGAAGAGGAAAAGGGAAATACGATTTTTTACTTAGTACATAGCAGCCTTAATATAAGCAACCTTATATTCAGGCTATCCCAGTCTTTTACATAAGCCTGCTTATACATAAGCCTTAGTATAAGCAGCCAGCGGTAGTTTCGTTAGAAGAGACTACCTGAAATATTTTTTTCTTCTGTTATCATTCTTGATATGCTCAGAGAGTTAGTGGAGATACGCTGAAAACTTGGCCGATCCAAACAGAATGCTACAGCCGTAAAGTATTCACCGAAGGTTCCTCATTACACTCGAATTCATAAATATGTCCGTACAGAAACTAGTTAGGAGTTTTATTTGGGTACTATTGTGTTAGAAAAAAGTACATGAATACCATATCATTATCGTAGTCAGTCAATTGCAGACATAAAGGTTTTATTGTAAAAATTTGCCTCACAGTTCTCACGGCTGTTAGCAGGTAGCAAAGGGTCAGGTACCTTTTTAAAGACCAACAGACTCGACAAACGAATTCTAATTTCAATCACCAGTAGTTTCTAAAATAATTTATTAAGATATATGCAAATTTTACTGTGAGTTAAAAATTTTATCATCTTTATAAATATTGCACTCAATTTTTTGTGGCTTGAAGAGAAATATTTAAATTTTTTTAAATTTTAACCGTTGTTTTTTCATTGTTATGTGATTGCGCGCATGATATCACCAGAACAATAGGCCAGAATACCGTGAAATTTTATACACGTTCAATATAAACATGTATCATTAAAAGGACGAACAATTGTGTCATTTCTATCATAAAAATTTTAATTACAATAAAATTTATCAAAAGCATTTCTGAAATTTAAAAGAAAATTTTTTAAAATTTTTTTTCTCTGCGAAGAACTAAGAATTTTGATTTTAACGTTCGTCATTTTAAAGATATATTATGCAACTCAATTTTAAAATTTAAAAAATATGTATATTCATTAATATACGGACGCAAGTCTGCGCGCAGTGACATAAAATTGAAAAAAACAATGGTTCAAATTTTAAAAAAATTAAAAATTTATCCCCAAGCTAGAAATAAATTAAGAGCCATATTTATAAAGAAGAAAGTGTGTTTAACTCGTAGTAAAATTTGCACATTTCTTAATAAATTATTTTAGAAACTACTGGTGATTGAAAATTATATATATAATAGCCGTTGTCTCTGTATAACACTTCCGGGCTGTACTCATCTTTCAATTGAAGCCCTCAGTAAACAAACGGCCGGTTAGGCTTAATTTCAATTTCAGATGTGGATCAGAATTTTTTCTTACCTAAAAACTAATATCTCCATCAAATCGCGTTTGTTCAGCCTATTTTTCTATAAAACATTCAGAACAAAAAAAAATTGGATGTTTTTAGCTGTATATTTAACAGTTTTTAAAAATCTGTTTACTTTTGCGATGAATTCTGAAAGTAAACAAACTTGAATGCGAATGAATCAAGTAGCTCAAGTATTCATATCGCGTAGTGAACTGTAAAAAACTGGATGGCAGTCTACTAATCCAATCGCATGAAAAATTAAATAAATAAAAAATAATGGAAGGGTTTGCTTTTACAAGGTATGGATTAAATGCAATATTGTTAGATAATTCGGGATATTTTTTAACTTTCATATACTTTTTCCATTATGACGTCATTATTAGTATTATGACGTCAAAATGACGGGTTGGATGGCAGTGTACTACTTCAATCGCATGAAAAACTAAATAAATAAAAAATAATGAAAGGGTTTGCTTTTACAAGGTGTGGATTAAATGCAATATTGTTAGATAATTCGGGATATTTTTTAACTTTCATATACTTTTTCCATTATGACGTCATTATTAGCATTATGACGTCAAAAGGACGGGTTACCTTCTAGTAGAATATGTTTGTCGAGTCTCTTGTTCTTTAAAAGGTACCTGACCCCTAAAGGTAGAACTACAAGGTAGAACTACAAAGGTAGAACTACAACTAATCTGATCACATGCAGATCCCCATGAAATATAAGGACTATAATTTTGAAACTGACCATGGCAATGGTAAATAATGATGGAGACGAAGTGAATAGATTCTTATATCAGTGCACGCTAGCTGTCAGAAATAAATTATACTGACAGAAAAAAAAAATTACATTTCTGTGTATTCTATTAAGCCCAAGGAAAGGAAGGGTAAAAGAAAGCACGAACAAAGAGATAGATGACGTCTGATAGCTATTCCTAATCATAATCTGTTTTGATGTAGCCCTACTATCGGAAGCAGTAGTCTGATCTCTCGAGGAAATCTTAGAATCAACAGAACTGAAAATAGAGATGCAGGCAGAAAGACTGAGCAGTACGAGGGTAAGCAGTTGTAAGAGAACCGCAGCTAAAAATTGTCATCGATTGAGATAGAAAGATCTAGAGAGAGATGATGTGAAAGGAACAAATTGCTATGCTAGGATTGATTGATTTTCAGCTTGGGGTGTTATTCTCTTTGATTTATTAGAACGCTCTATAACGAATTGACACGTCACCCCTGTTCATTGAGAAAAATGCTAGAATTGCCGAGGAAACTTTTTACACAAACTTCGTTTAATTCGACATTTATCAGCGAAGATCATATAGTTTTTATTTCTTTTAAATTATAAAAAAGGATTTTCGATTCTAAAAAACGAATGTCCATGTGAGATTAGAATATTTTACAGGCAGCTGATCGAATCTCGTGATAAACTTTGAAATGTTTTTTTCATAAGGGGTGACTGTAGAGACGAAAGTATAGTTTTATTTGATGTTTAGATGTATTTTTTAGTGTTGAAATTTTGCACGCGTCTTCATAAAAAATTCGGTGCAAATGGAAGGAAAAATATAGGAAAAATGCATTTTTTTCTTGTGGCAGATGAGATGCTTGTACATAACATCGGAGTCTCTCAGTGAAAAATACAGAAAATGTTTGCTTATTTGGGAAGTTTTGCATATTTGAGGAGTTTTTCAAGCGAACGTTTGAAATAGGGATAAATCGAGGAAAACGGCAAAAACGAATAGACAGTCATTATAGGATTAGAGTGTCTGTAAAAGAAGATATTTGTATCTATATATTCAATATTTTTTTATTCTCGACATGGGGATGCTCTGTAAAAATGTTTTGCTTTGTTTAGTAATATTGTAAATGTGCTAGAAATGCTGATGAATCATTGGTGCTGGATGAATCTCCTTATTAGCTAGATACTTGAAGAATAACTGTAAACCATATTGAAAGTAATGCAATGTATGGTAATAATTAAATATAATATAACAATTATATGAAGCAACGAAATGTAATGTACATTCAAAAAGTGTATTTCTTTATATTTAATATTACTTATATACTTTTTTTATGTTTATTCATGAAACAACATTTACCATATTTCTTCTTATTCGTTCTCCCAAGAAATATTTTCCATTAAACAAAAAAAGAACATGTTGTTACATATTACTTGCATTCAAAGTTATTGTTATTCAATAGCTACATCGAAGGAATATCGAATCTCTTTTTATAGTCGAATGTTATAAGTTGTAAGAGTTTTCAATAAAATATTTCTAGCTAAATTCCGTTTTTAGCTAGAAACATTTTATTGAAAACCCTTCTAGGCAAATTCCGTTTTCTAGTTTCCTTTTAGTTAATCATAACACATGTAATGCATTAATAGCTTTAAAAAAATTCTGAATGCATTTCAGTTTGTAATACGCAAAAAAATTCGATTTATTAATACGTTTAGAAAAGTTCAACACTTCAGTAATTAATTGTTACTTTAACTGTAATAAAGTTCCGAAAATGTTTTTTTAAAAAGTACTTTATCGTATATTAAGATCTTCATTCGTGCTTTTTCAAACATTCTGTTATCGCTTCACATTAAGCTTTCTATCCCATCTGGTACGCATGTATTATATTTTTAAGTAACCGCACGTAAACGTTAAAATAATATCTTTTTTAAAAAAGGGCCTTTTTGTAAAAAGTCACTAATGTTCTTAATTTTGATGCGTTTTCAGATGTGTGTAATGACGCAATTTTCCCGCATTATATAATCCCGTTATGCGGGAAACTTACATCAAATATTTTGCCATTGAAGTTTGCTTTAAATAGTAACAACGAAAGTTAAGGATGATATTTAAAAAAAAAAGAATATATTGGAAAAGTTTTGTGTGAAAAAGAAAATGTTTAATGGAATTGAAATATATATATAATGCTAAATAGGTTTTGCATAGTTTTGAGATGTTTTTAAATTATCAGTGGCACAGTGATGTGGATTAAACAGATGAAATCAGTGTGGATTTTTCAATATCATTTATTAATATTAAAAAAATAATATATTTAAAGTAGTATGTAAAAAATACTTTTTTAATTCCACGCACGCTCCTTGAAGTAGATATCATCTGACAGAATTCAAGTAAACAAGGTCGCACTCATAAAATATGAGCTTCATTTCTCTCAAACAAAAATACAATGTTTAAGTATACTTGAAAGTGAGCAAAGCTGTAATTACTATTTTATTGACGGAATTAGTTCTTGCTTTACACTTTGAACTTGGTAAAGGGATATTTAGAAGAGGTACCCTTGTATGAATTTAGGTCCCTTTATCACAGCACACGTAGTAACAGTTTTGAAAAGCTCGACGGCTGACGCATATTCGCTCTAACACTATCCATACACCATTACAAATGCTATTGAATACTAATACTGTTTTAAAATACAGTGGAATCTCGATCGATCGTTTTCGGATCCATCGTTTTTCCGTATGTGTCGTTCATTTTATCCAGTCCCAACGATCCTATTGCTTTGTTATGTTTCCGCATCTATCGTTTTCCCGCATTTATCGTTCATTTTAATCGGTCCCTTGGAAAACGATAGATCGAGATTCTACTGTTTTTCATTTTATAATATCACAAATGATATCTTAAAATCTGTTTTATAAGCTATTATTTTTCAATTACTTTTAACAAATAATGAGTGAGAATTTATGTAAACCCAAATACATCCTTCTGCATTTAATGGTTTTCCACCTTTTCTTTCCAATCTTTCAGTGATAATTACGACATATTTTAGTATTTTATTTATATAAATATCCTATACTTTAAATTTAATATTGCATTATTTCAGTTGCATTTAAAATTCTTTGCAATAATACGATATTTGCATTGAAATACATTAAAATGCATATAATTCATTGAAAAGCTTTTGCTATACAGTTGGGCGTAATTATAAACAACAGCTTTTAACTTCAAAAACTGTGTAGAATTCATGACAGGGAAAATAATAACTTAAAATCTGTATTTCAAGTCACTATCTTTCAGTTTATACTTAACAATAATATTATACATGAGAAATTTAATTATTTAACAGTTTATATCAACACGATAAAAGCCTTCTGCATTTTAACTCTTTTCCACCTCTTTAAAGTGTACCTGTATATCTGAAAATTTCTGTAATAAGTAATTTTCTGTTTCCTTTTGTTCCATTACTTGCCTTCAGTCTGTTTCTTTTATCTCTGAAGACTAATGTGCAAAAATATTATTTGCACTTTATCATTTGAGACAGCGAATAAGTATTCCATGTCTATAATGAATAAAACTCTGATATACACTGCTGGCCACCAAAATCGCAACACCAAGAAAGACAAGAGATATCACAACAAAATTTATTTTGTAGATAACATGTTGACCAAGTATCAAATGATTAAATTTATAGACTTCTGTGAAATGTGGTTCCTGCCAAAATCAGTAGCCAGAGTAGCGGCCATTGTTGGAGATCACCGCTGCCACACGCCTCGGCATTGATTCAAAGAGACTTTGGATGAGTTATTGGGGTACAGCAGACCAAGCAGCTTCCACACGTTGCCAAAGTTGATCTGCTTTGGCAGCTTGGGATGGAATCTGGGTCAATCGTAGAGCAACCATGGACCACATGTTTTCTATCGGCGAAAGATCCCGAGAGCGAGGTGGCCAGGGAAGCAATTCAATCTGGCGATTGACGAAGAACCGTTGGACAATGCGTGCCACGTGTGGTCGCGCATTATCCTGTTGAAATATGGCTGTGGGCAAGCCCTGAAGGTAAGGAAGGACAACTGGCTCCAACACCTCGGAGATGTAGCGCTGGCTGTTTAAAGTACCGGCAATGCGTACTAGAGGTGCGCGAGAGTGACATCCAATACCGCCCCATACCATAATACCCGGTGCAGGACCAGTGTGGCGGTGCATAACGCAGCTGTTCAGCATCCTCTCTTCACGGTGTCTCCAGACTCGAATGCGACCATCGTGGTGTTGCAGACAGAAGCGTGACTCGTCAGTAAAGACAATTTCATTCCATTCTGCCGTCCACATCCTTCTGTCATCGCACCATTGGCGGCGGAGACGTCTGTGGTTCTGCGTCAAGGGTAGAGAAAGCAATGGACGTCTTGCGGACAGACCACTCTGCTGTAAACGGCGTCGAATGGTACGCGCAGACACTGGATGATGCGTTACAGACTACATGTGCTGTGCTATGGTTCGTGATGTGACTGAGCGATCCGCCACTGCCATGCGCACAATTTGCCTGTCATCACGTGATGTGGTGCGCTGAGGTGGATGCGATCGAACACGCCGGTCCGTCGTACCCTCCTGCATCCAACGATCACATATCCGCATTACAGTTGTTTGGTTTCGTCCAACATGACTACCGATTTACCTGAAAGATAATCCACAATCTCGGTAGGCCACTATTCTTCCTCTGTCGAACTCGGATACTTGATCAAAAGATGATCGCTGTTTTCGACGAGGCATAATTGATCGTTTTTTTGAAAAAACCACAAGAAAAACACAATTGCCGAACTTGAAATCGTCGAAATCTCCAAGCCTTAAATAGCGCTTTGAAGTGGCGCCGCAGGCGCGCGTGATGTGCGTCTGCGCTGAAATTCTAATCATTTGCATATCTCACTTCCGCTAATGCATGTTGTAAATTTCATGTTATTTGCATTCCTTCAGGGTGTTGCATTTACAGTGGCCAGCAGTGTATTTATATAAATTATTAACGTGTCATGCCCTGTTGTTATCCTATGTATAAATAATTCATCGAAGTTTAGTGTGATATCAAAATATGTGTTTTAACAGCATAATATTTAAAACATCTGTGGGAGAATACAGTATAATGTAAGTAATGACTTATAAAGTCTTATTGTAAGGAATATATTATTATATAAGTAATATATAGTATAATATAAGATATTAACTGAAGACTTTGGAGTACTAGTTATGAGTATCAGTCCTTTTAATATAATGACAAAGTTACACTATCATATATTTTTTTTTCGAAAGGCATGTCGAATGAATTTCCTTTTTACATATTCCTGAAAAAAATCTTAACGCAAAGAAAAAGAATGGTTGGAATTACATTAAATTAAAACTCATTTTTAAGAAAAAAAGACATCGTTTTAGTATTCGCTGTGTTTTGGTTTTATAGTGGCTACAATTAAAGATCAGTAGTGCAGAAAATACATAGAAATTTATAGAACTGCATAGGATAAAATCATAGAAAATTCATATCCATGTCCTGGAAGTTAATTTAACATTTTAAGAGTCAGTTATTTATTTGGGTGCAATTTTTTTTGTGTGTCTTTAACCTTTATCTTACGGGGCCATTTTTCCAATTCCCTCTTTAGAACGGGAACTTTCATACCCCCCTTTGTAAGAACGGCCATTAAAAGTGTTATATATATATATATATATATATATATATATATATATATATATATATATATATATATATATATTCATTTATATGTATATATATATATACATTTATATATATATATATATATACATTTATATGTGTATATATATATGTATATATATATATATATATATATATATATATATATATATATATATATATATATATATATTTAACATTCTATCTTGGGTTCGTATTCTTGGGATACATGCTATCCCACCCCGTAAGGAAAAGGCCACTCTACACATCATCTTAAGACGGAGTTCCTCCGAAAATAATTTTAACGTTACAAAAAAAAACCGAAACTTTTGTTTTAAGTTAAAAAATTATTCTAAAGGGATATTTATGTATTTTCATATACATACATGTGCAGTGAAACTTCTCTATAGAGGCAAGTAATGGTTCCAAATAAAAGTGGCCGTTTAGAGAGGTGGCCGTTGAAAAGAGGTTTCTCCCATAACATTGGCATTATGGAGTATTATATCTTTTCTGATCAAAATATGGCAGTTTAGATGGGTGGCCACATAAAGAAGTTTCAATGTATAAAGCTATGAACTGCATGTTTGTTCACTGCATCAAATTTGATACTAGAAGTTCAATAAAGGTTTTTGAATAACCAATAAGATTTATTTCAGTTTTTTGTAAAATCCCTATATATTTTAGTTGAATGCCTTAGTAAGCTGTGCTTTTTGAAAAGTAAAAACTTGTTTCCTAGTAAGGATACTGTAGTAAGTTTTTATTATTATTCTCTATTACTATTATTTCACACAATATTTCAAGATTTAACATAGTGGGAAGATACAATTATATTTTCTATTTCTATCGCTGTCTTTGGTATTTTTCCTTTTAGCCATTTTACAGTCAAAAGAAATTACTTATTTAATTACAAAATGTTAAATATACCATGTACATAACACGCAATCTATACAATGCTTGAATAACAAGAAAAAAAATAAATATTAGTTTAAAAAAACTTTGACTGGTGCTAAAAACATTACTAATTTGAAAAGTTAATGATTCAGAAGTGAATTTTTACATACTGTTTGTGACAAAGATGAAAAAATACTATTGCCTTTGTGGATTTGATAACATTTGCACTGCAAATGCGCAGTATAATATTTCCTGACTGCAAATATATTAACTATGACGGAGTATGATTTAAACTATTTATCTGCGGTGTATTCTAATGTTCTATTATAATTAATCAGAAAACAGCCAGTGACGAGTAAAGGTTATACCAATAGAATTATTTCTCTCAACAGCAATATAGATTTTTTTGGAAATTAAAAAAAATCAATAAACGCTTTATTAATGAACATAGATAAAAACTTACATTTAAAAGCCTTCTGATAATATTTCAAAATGATTTATAGTTTGACAACGCATCTCTCAGAGCAATAATCTCGCTATTTACAATGTTAATATCATTACTCGGTACATCTTAGCAATCATCCTCCTTTGACAATGACTGAAGATTCGATGGAACTACAATGGAAATCATCATTAAAAAAGTCTTTAACATTGTATCAGACTCCGAGAATCCGGTAAGAATTTCCTTGACTGCCTGTTTTCTGGGAAAGTTTAGTTTTCATGGACTTTGAATCTCGATTTCATCTTTCGTGGTTGTATCCAGTTTTCTATGTGCGCATGAACACAGAAACGAAATCAGACACGAACGAAATCAGATACTAAAACGAAATCAGACATTCGAAATACCAAAATTATGTTCGCGTAAAAACGGTATCGATAACAGGTTGCCGATAAAAATTGGACTAAAAGAACAAGTATATATATAAATAAATCCGATGGTCGAACAAAAACGCTTTTTTCATTTCTTGCAATTTAGTTAAAAGAATGATAAGTACGATGTATTATCATATGCATGTGTTAGCTAATTATTCATTTCTTTGAGCAACTAGGAAATTCTGTATGCTAAATTATAGACACAAAATAGCAAATTTCAGCATTTTGTATAACACACTTTAACTTCAGTCACAGCAGAAATCTTTTGAGGGAATTTTTAATTTTTCAAGCTCACGATCATGTAAACTCCACCCACAAGTGTTTGTAGAAACTTTTATTCCACTTCCCACATTTAAAAAAATATTTTCCTCCGAAATTGAAGCTATAAAACACCGAAAGTTATTCAAACGTTGTCACAATTGTCTTTGATCAGAAAAGAAAACAGAAACAGTTTGAGATATTCTGGACAGGTATCGTGAAAGGTTGCAGCATGCGTCAAATGATCTCAAACCGCTGTACAATATGCTACAGACAAAGAAAAAAAACTGTCAGTGTTTGAAGAAGAAAAAGATAAATAGCTTCAGAGACAGGAAAAGGAAAAGCCAGTGAATAAATAAGGAAGGTTACTGATCTCTTCCAGAGAATAGAATCGTCTCTACATGGAAAGTCTTCAGAAGTCTATATGAAAATAGATCACAAAACAGAATTGCGCTCTCAGAAAGCTATTGCTACGGAAGTCGAACGTTATAAAGGGCTTATACGTTATATAAATTATATGGTACAATGGATGAAAGTACTCTAGGTATATAAATCTAAATTGGAACTTTTGAGTACGTAGATGCTTGGGGAATGTAAAAAATAATGTACAATTGAGAATTCACAGCCTGACAATGAAACAACTTATATTAAAAACTACCTTTAAAGATAAACTCAGGTAGCAGATATAACAAGCATCAAAATGATGAGAAAAATCCACGAGAATTTACTCTACAATTTGTTTCCTAAACTACTAAAAAAATCTGCAGATCTGATAGGATTTTATAAGAATAATAATTTTCCCAATATTTTGTCCATATAATTGAACCATAAGCCATGAAGTTTCAGTTTAACTGAAATGAAAAAAAAAAAATGTTGTCACATATGATAACATATTATTCCTGATTATTCGTAAAACTATTGCAATAAATGAGAAAGAATGATGTTGTCCTTTTACCTTTCACAGGTCTTTGTATTATAAATATTTGTGAAGAGTTTTATATAAAGAAATTACCCTTGATTTAAGTTAGATATACGTTGAAACGAAAAACTCTCAATAAGCAAGCTAATTCAGATGTAATATTACTTTTTTGGGGTTTTAGATTTACGATAGCAATTTACGATAGCAATTTTAACTCAGAAATGTAATCTTACACGAAGAAGAAAATATTTTATTGTTTATTTGGTTTGATTATGTTCATAAATACAGTGCGTTAAAAGTAACATATTGAGAGGACATTTTATGATATTGGTGACTGCAAATTCATTTTATAGAGGACTAGCTGAAAACCCGCGCTTCGCTACGGAGTACATTCAAATTAAATACAACGGTCAACGTATGCAATTTATGCCAAAAAATAAATATATATATTTATAATAAATGCGATGATCAATGTATACAATTGATGTAAAATATATATCTATCAATATATATATATATTTATAAAAAAATCGTAAGGGATATGCAATTTTTTTTGGATAATATCCAATCGTCTGCTGCATTAGAAAGAAAAAAAAATATTTTTTTGTCTATTTAGTTGTTACGCACGTGACGATAAATTTATTGAAAGTAGCAGAAAAAGAAATCACGTGATCAACATTTCATAAATTAAATTCTAAAAATTAATCTTTAAAAATTCACCAAAAATCAGGTAATGGAGGTAAAAATTCGAAAAAAAATTTCATTTTGAAGAATTTTTATGATCTTTCTTGTGATATAAATTTTATAACCCTCAATGTATTATTTCAAATGCAAACGTAAAAAAAGTTTAAAAAACAGCTTAAAAATTTAATTTTAAAAATCTAAGAAGAATTTTTGAAAAATCTTTCTTGGTGCCCCCTACACTATTAGAAGAATCGCCATGCAAAATTTCAGCCCTTTAGGTTGAGCCCTTTAGGCAAAATTTCAGCCCTTACGGTTTGGTCTGTGCGTTGTATGTCAGTCAGTCAGTCAGTCAGTGAATGAATGAGTCAGTTACGGAACTGTTTTATATATATAGATAAATAACCTAGAGTAAAACAAATGAAATTATAATACAGAAATTCGTTTCTAATAACAATAAAAAGGGCTAAATGTCTCCAAATTCCTGACTCAGTGTATTCTACTAAAGAATATTCACAAGAAAATGGTTGAAAATTGAAGATTTTGTTTATGTTCATGTCTTTTGAGATGTGTAGACGCTCACCGGTTTTACTTCCACCAAACTTGAACGATAAGCTAAGGACTTAGGGAATGAGAAGTAGCTCTCATTGCATACAAAATACAGTTTTGATTTAAGAACTTTTAGATAAAATTCCAACTCAGCATAAATTATATACGTCTTCACTTTTTGTTGTGGCACAGTGTGCATATACAAAGAATACACAATCAGTAATAGATGTGAAATATAAAATAAAAAAAATAAATAAATAAGGCTTGTCGTAACAACATTCACTAATGGTGTATTTCGAAATTTACTCGTTAAAAATCAAGAGAAAATTTATGAATTTTATGGAATGAACTTTGTATATTTTTGTGGCAAAGTTTGGTGCTTTTTTTTTTACTTTCTTAAGATAACTCAGTGTTTCGTATTTTAAATTTTACAAATCATTATATTCCGCTGAAACTAGAAAGTTTCACGGACTAGTTAAAATAAATGGAAAAACCACTTGTAAGTTCCTTTTGCAATTCACAGGAAATATAAAAGGGGATTGACGAAACGCAAATTGAAATTCACTGAAGTTCACTAAGTTTTCATTATTCTTTCGATACGATAGTTCTTTCGACACTAACTTTAAAGCAAAGATTTTTTTTTTGGTCCTCAATAAAGACTTTTATTTAAAAAGAACCGTAAACAGAATTCTTTGAAAACGATGAAAAACAATTCCTTAGAGTTTCATATTTAAAACTCAGAGAATAGAAAAATAAATACATAAAACTGAATTTTTTAACAATATGAAAGTCTAGGTAAATTAATAAAACTTTAAGAAATAAGAAATGCATTTAAATTCCCCATTAATGATCAATTTAAGTTACTTAATTCTTTCTTCAAAACAACTTTTTTTTATAAAATATTTATTCTGGGTTTCATCTTTTGTTTCTGAAATTCCTATAAATTAAATTAAAAAATGGGAATTTTACACCCAGTTGAACTTTATCAAAGCAGTATCTGATCTTTTAAAAGAAGGCAACTTTTTCTTTTTATATTTGTAGAAAACTTAAGTTAATCTTGAAGTAAATTAGTTTTAAACATTACAGAAAAGAAATGGAATATTATGATATATTTATTTCTCCTTATGCTTCAGTAAATTGCAAAACTGTAATCTGATTATCACTATTATTGCTGGTGGTTATTGTAAGCAAGCGATTACTGATTTACTGAAAATAATTGACTATTTACAAGTATAGTACGTACTATAGACCTTTCAGAATTAAATAAGACAACAGTGAGATTCTAAAAGGATTTAATTGCCAGATACAAAAAGTTTACGTTGCACTGTCTATGTTTGTGTACCTGTGTTGGAAATTATTCCAGAATATTTTTGTCCACTCTTCAGACTTTCGAAATTGAAGAGCGGGTATGAACCCTCCAAACTTTACTGCTCTGCGTGATTATCCTGAATAGAAGCCAATCATTGACAGAAGCCAATTACGTGCCAACACGGGGCCTAATGTCTGCACCAATTTAATAGGATCCTTTTTGATGGTGTTATTAATCGATTTCTTCGCAATTTTTCTTGTCTTAATAATTTTATGATCGCTTGCCATGATAAATTACAAAACAACTCCATTTATCTATTTTTGGAAAGGAATTTTCATGAATTTCTATCTTCGTAGAGATATACCTAAAAATTCCATACGGAATATTTTTACGCCATTCTTACGATCTATTTCATGCATGATCATCGTTTGAGTTAAACTCAAGACGTCAGTTGATCTGATAGATCTGCAGTCAAAACAGAGATGCGAATATAGGTTCATAATGGTGTATTAAGATCATTTAACTAAGTTTGTCCAGCACGACCTTTGAAAACTAGAGGGGCGGAAGAGTAGCGTATCACGTTCATCCAATATTTTAAACATTTGTGCTCCAGCAATATTGCAATCAATAATGGTAGAGAATTCAGTAATCAAGTCATATCCGAAATATGCGCTTTGTGGAAAGATGTTAAGATAGTCATGGAAAGCCTCGTCACAGTCAAACACAAGGCTCAGTTGAAAGGGCCAATCAGGATATACAGAATATGCTACTGCATGGATGAACGATAACGATACAAAATAAATGGTCAGAAGGTTTACCCTTTGTTCAATTTGCCAGAACACTACATACCACGAAGGAAGACGCCAAAGTCCTTATGATTTCTATCCTTCGTAGTGATATACCTAAAATTCATACAGGAATATTTTTACGCCATTCTTACGATCTATTTCATAACTGAAGCCTTGAGATTTTTAATTCAAAGTTGAAAATTTTGGAATATTATCAAGGTGTAAAAAATTACTCCGGTAAAAATTATTTTTTTTCTTTAAAGTAATTGGAAATTTATGCATGTGATTGTTTAAATCATAAGAAAATTATTCCAAAATTTTTTCTTGGTTAAAATGCGAAAGGAAATACGCAAAGATAGAAGTTTCCTTGCGGTTATATAAAATACTAAATATTCTGTAAATTTTGAATGGAATGATTTAAACAAATTTTGAATTCTTAAGGTATTGTTTTTTCGTAATGCGATGTGTATAGCACCTTTGAGGAAGTAGAATCATTAGAAAGTGCGCTCAATAAGGGAAATAGAATTTTGAAGGCTAACCTTTTAATATTATATTTCCTTCTGCAGTTATCATTTTATACCTCACAAAACTGGTCACAGTAGATCATCCCTTATAACCTTCTTTTGTTATACATTTACTATTTAATGTTACATTCGTCTCTTTCCAAAATCTCCGTAGCACTTCAGGGCAAAAAAATACTAAAAATTATTGAATCAGTCGAAATTAAGTTATGCGCATTTCTCATAGCTTTGAATACTTATTATGGTTTATTTGAATAATTTATTTTGTCTAATTCTAAACGATATAAGATATTCCCTGGATAAGAAAATTTCCTGTATAAGATATTTCCCTGTATAAGATATTTCAGATTAGATAGTAACCAACCTTATGTACAGATTATTATTAATTACGTAGATTACAGCAACCGGAGTGCCACATCCCCTTCAGCTAGATTTTAAACATGCTGCTATCTTTTAAAAGAACAATTGAGACGAAACCAGTCATTTCGGCTTTATTATCCCCTTTCATAAAGACACAGTCCGGCTGTGACGTCACGTATGTATTGTGCGGTTCTCACGCCCCACGGACCATCTGCATATTTTTCGAGGATTCCAATTCAAGTTCCCACCGAAATTTTGAACACGTGGGGGTTTAAAAAAACGATACCAACAAATGCCGCCAGAGTTTCTGGCCCGAAGTTAATCCAGGCATAGTGGTTTCTCTAGCAAGCTGTGGGGGTAACTGTTTGGAAAACAGAAACGTCCTACCATCACTGTCGTAAAGCTGTCTTTCCTAGCGATAGCTCTATGCGACTTTGTCACTGGAAAGTAATAAAGTTTCGGCGTTAAGAAGAGCCGATAATAAGTCAAGGCCGTAATCTGCCGCCCCCCCCCCGGTTTGGGGAAGCAATTTCTAGAAGACGGTCGCCACCGAATTTTTTCAAGTCAAGAGAGAGGCAGAGACTTTGTGTTTTTGGGAGTATGTCATATAACATCCAGTCCGAGCAGACGTGCTTTTAGGAGCTCCTTTTGAGGCATGGTCTGGAGTGTACGCTGTGAATCTGCTCTAGATTAATTGAATATGTTCAATTGTTTAATGTTTAATTTTTTGTAAATAAATTTTCCGTGTTAAGTTTTGTTTTAAAATTGGCCTTATCATTATAATTTGGACTCTGCCTTTCTTGATCATGATTCAATAATAGTAAATTTAAAAATACCTCAGAGATTTGCCTTAACAACCTAACTTGGATGCCACACGCGAACTACTGAGAACTTCATAACTGCAAACTTATTAAAAAAATGCTACCCGACTGATTCAAAAAGCTAACCGCCTTTACCCCCATATTATTTCATTCATCATTTGTAAGTATATACGTTCAATAGTTTCATTTACAGAGTCTTGATCTTGTACGTTGTAAGTTTAAACAATCTTGATGTAACATGGTATCATTTACAGCGCGAATAACCTCAAGCAGCTTGTAATTAACTGAAATCGTATCTACTATTTACTTTTCTTACTCTTGAAGCGACTGTTGGAATACAGAAAGCTAAGTTGTACGTACATAACAAGTTAAGTTAATACAGATCGTAGCCTCACGTTCAGATTGTTCCAGCAGCACGTCATAATTTATAACAATCTTCATTCACCCTATCCTATGTACCGTCACGAAACGACCTCAAGGAACTTGATAAACAGGAAATCGATACTACCGCCGACGTGCTCTACTTCAAGGAGTGATCTTATTCTGCAGGAACTAGAGAAAGCTAGGAGATAATTGGTCATAGAAGGACAGGATAAATTTCAGCCCTATCCTATGTACCATCACGAACGACCTCAAGTAGAACTTGATAAACAGGAAATCGATACTTACCGCCGACTTGCTCTACTTCAAGGAGTGATCTTATTCGGCCAGGAACTAGAGAAAGCTAGGAGATAATTGTCATAAAGGGACAGGATAATTTCAGCCCTATCCTATGTACCATCACGAAACGACCTCAAGTAGAACATTGATAAACATGAATCGATACTACCGCTGACGACTTGCTCTACCTTCAGGAGTGATCTTAATCTGCCAGGAACTAGAGAAGCTAGGAGATAATTGTCATAAAGGACAGATATTTCAGCCCTATCCTATGTACCATCACGAAACGACCTCAAGTAGAACTTGATAAACAGGAAATCGATACTACCGCCGACTTGCTCTACTTCAAGGTAGTGATCTTATTCTGCCAGGAACTAGAGAAAGCTAGGAGATAATTGTCATAAAGGACAGGATAATTTCAGCCTATCCTATTAACCATCACGAACGACCTCAAGTAGAACTTGATAAACAGGAAATCGATACTAACCGGCCGACTTGCTCCTTACTTCAAGGAGTGATCTTATTCTGCCAGGACTAGAGAAAGCTAGGAGATAATTGTCATAAAGGACAGATAATTTCAGCCCTATCCTATGTAACATCACGAAACGACCTCAAGTAGAACTTGATAACAGGAATCGAGACTAACCGCCGACTTGCTCTACTTCAAGGAGTGATCTTTTCTGCCAGGAACTAGAGAAGCTAGGAGATAATTGTCATAAGGACAGGATAATTTCAGCCCTATCCTAGGTACCATCACGAAACGACCTCAAGTAGAACTTGATAAACAGGAAATCGATACTACCGCCGACTTGCTCTACTTCAAGGAGTGATCTTATTCTGCCAGGAACTAGAGAAAGCTAGGAGATATTGTCATAAAGGACAGGATAATTTCAGCCCTATCCTATGTTCCATTACGAAACGACCTCAAGTAGAACTTGATAAACGGAAAATCGATACTACCAGCCGACTTGCTCTACTTCAAGGAGTGATCTTATTCTGCCAGGAACTAGAGAAAGCTAGGAGATAATTGTCATAAGGACAGTATAATTTCAGCCCTATCCTATGTAACATCACGAAACGCCTCAAGTAGAACTTGATAACAGGAAATCGATACTACCGCCGACTTGCTCTAGCTTCAAGGAGTGATCTTATTCTGCCAGGAACTAGGAAAGCTAGGAGATAATTGTCATAAAGGACAGGATAATTTCAGCCCTATCCTATGTACCATCACGAAACGACCTCAAGTAGAACTTGATAACAGGAAATCGATACTACCGCCGACTTGCTCTACTTCAGGAGTGATCTTGATTCTGCCAGGAACTAGAGAAAGCTAGGAGATAATTGTCATAAAGGACAGGATAATTTCAGCCCTAGCCTATGTACCATCACCGAACGACCTCAAGTAGAAACTTGATAAACAGGAAATCGATACTAACCGCCGACTTGCGCTACTTCAATGAGTGATCTAGTCTGCCAGGAACTAGAGAAAGCTAGGAGATATTGTCATAAAGGACAGGATAATTTCAGCCCTATCCTATGTACCATCACGAAACGACCTCAAGTAGAACTTGAAAACAGGAAATCGATACTACCGCCGACTTGCTCTACTTCAAGGAGTGATCTTAGTCTGCCAGGAACTAGAGAAAGCTAGGAGATAATTGTCATAAAGGACAGGATAATTCAGCCCTATCCTATGGTACCATCACGAAACGACCTCAAGTAGAACTTGATAACAGGAATCGATACTACCGCCGACTTGCTCTACTTCAAGGAGTGATCTTATTCTGCAGGAACTAGAGAAGCTAGGAGATAATTGTCATAAAGGCCAGATAATTTCAGCCCTATCCTATGTACCATCACGAACGACCTCAAGTAAACTTGATAAACAGGAATCGATACTACCGCCGACTTGCTCTACTTCAAGGAGTGATCTTATTCTGCCAGGAACTAGAGAAAGCTAGGAGATAATTGCCATAAAGGACAGACATTTCAGCCCTATCCTATGTACCATCACGAACGACCTCAAGTAGAACTTGATAAACAGGAGAAATCGATACTACCGCCGACTTGCTCTATTCAGGAGTGATCTATTCTGCCAGGAACTAGAGAAAGCTAGGAGATAAGTGCCATAAAGGACAGGACAATTATTCAGCCCTATCCTATGTACCATCACGAAACGACCTCAAGTAGAACTTGATAAACAGGAAATCGATACTACCGCCGACTTGCTCTACTATCTTATTCTGCCAGGACTAGAGAAAGCTAGGATATAATTGTCATAAGGACAGGATAATTTTCAGCCCTATCCTATGTACCATCACGAAAACGACCTCAAGTAGAACTTGATAAACAGGAATCGATACTACCGCCGACTTGCTCTACTTCAAGGAGTGATCTTATTCTGCCAGGAACTAGAGAAAAGCTAAGAGATAATTGCCAGAAAGGACAGTGACGGAGACAAACAAGGGCAAAAATATAATACAAATAACTTTAGAAGACCACGCAGATGTCGCTTACGAAAAGCATGGCATTTCCAAAATTCTTCCTTTAATTAGGCCGATAACAATAATATTTCATTTCATTCGTCCACCTAAGTCCTCTGCATGTTGATTAATTTCAAAAGATCACACAGGAGATTTATTTAATTCTTAAAAAAAAAATGCTAATTTGGCAAGTCACGGTATTTGTTATTAAACATCAGTAAAGTACATGTAAATGAATAAAACTGGTGTAAGCTACATTTCATTGAACTGTGCCCAGTGACAATATTTAACACTGTTTAAAACTAAAATATTTTCACATTAAATAAAGCAACGTGTGATTTAATTTTTTATTTTATAAGTGATTAAGCCTCTTTTTTCTCTAACCATAAAAAAAATTCCATTAGAAAAATGCAAAATTTAAGTTTTTCCCTCTTTGACATTTTTCCCACTTGATTGAACTAATGTGGCAAAATGTCAAAGAAGAATTTACTTGTAAATTTAGAGAAGCCGCCGAACTTTTAAGTTTACTTTTCGGATAGAGTCAGCAGATTACGATGTTTTAGTAAAAATAGAATTTTTTTTTACCCCACCTTTCTCTAGATAACACTCTTAGGTTCATTTTTACAGACTAAGGTCGAAAATTTAATTATAAGATGAACACATTTACGCAGTCTCTTGATCCATCGGAAGTGGGAGATTGCAAACACTTGGAAACGTTATTCTTAGAGATGAATTTTTATGTAGAGCAATAAGGTCTTCATCTCTTTGATATTTAGTTTAAAAATTCTTTAAAAATATGTCCTTTTCTATATTCAAGCAATGCTGTTTGTGCAGGTTTATGGAATGACTTTGAAAGCTACTATACGAAATGCAAAATTATAAAGGAGAAATCTCATCTTTTGAAATGCAGTTAATAACATTCCCAAAGAGTAAAAAAAAAATGGAATCGAGAAACTGCTTTCGAAACTTTTAATGTTTATAATAATTATTTTAAAAAATTATCAAATTATATTATTTGTAAACAGAAATTTAAGAAAAACATTTTATGGTACAGTTTTTGGACATTAAAAATTAGTGTAACCGAAATTGTGTTTCGCTATGTCCTACACAACACGTGTATAATGTTTGTTTAAAAGGCACGTTTTCGTCACAATTTTTGTATTACAGATGTTTTTTAAGGCATTTTTATACTACAATAGACGTTACTTGATATGTTCTTTTAGAAACTACGAATATTTGATAACTTTAACCAAACCATGATATTACGTGAAAACAATATTGGAATAATTTAACTAATTTATTGAAAATGTGCCATCGACATAAGCACACACATTTATACAGGATCATTGTAGAGAAATAGATCAGAAAAATTTTTTAATTCTCTGGTCGCTTGAAATTCTTTCTGATGCAAAAATCATATACATACATACATACATATATATATTATATATATATATATATATATATATAATATGTATATATAATATATATGTATATATATATATATATATATATATATATATGTATATATATATATGTATATATATATATATATATGTATATGTATATGTATATATATATATAGAGATATATTGTATATGTATATGTATATATGTTTAATGGCACGGGCGCGGGCCGAGAAGGGAGGCCCGAGTGGTATTTCTTTTTGAGGTAAAGATGGATGACTTGTCGCCCGGCCGTGCATCACATGTTTAAATTCCTTTACCCGCTTTTCATCTCACCCTCGGACACATAAAACACCACAACGTTAATTTAATTACATCTTTATTACACGGAGAATACGTCTTCTCAGAGAGTTACAGAATCCGAAAAGCGTTACTGTACCGTTCAGGCGGTTATTAAAACATTGTCATGTAATCATCATCGCGATTAGGGATTTGCTGTTGTCGATAATCACATGTGGTTTTCATATAATCTGCGCAGAGGTTATCTAAAATATTGGGGACGGCCGCGCCTATTTGACAAAGGAAGCCATTTAATATTTGTCTCTTCGAGGTTATTAGAGTTTTGAATCAAAAGCGAAATTAGCTCGTACGCCCAAGGGAATTTAGAATAATG
>CAJRAI020000358.1:0-20017 GCA_907164885.2 Dolomedes plantarius
TGAATTAAATGAAACTTATCAGCAAAAATTTAGAGAAATTGTAAATTTGAAATTTTATCACCTTCAAAACACACTTGCTATGCTAGATATGTTTATCCCAACTGTCTACAATTTGCTATGTTTGCATAAATGCTGCTCCATTTTTAAATAATACTGAATACATGAAGATATACCTATAACCTTTCGCATTAAGTACAGTATTTGCTGATTTAAAAGTTAAGATAAGTTTGACAGAGGAAAACAGATAGCAAAGATGTAGCATTCAGATACATCCTAATTTTATGGCAATTTAAAAAAATAAAAATGGGAGAACTTACCAACCTTTTGTCAATGGATCCGTCAAAAATATATCTAAGCAGTCAATGAAGTTTGTGCCACTGAATGGATCTCCACCAATGCCAATACACAAAGACTGTCCTAAACCCGCCTGAGTAGTTTGATGAACTGCTTCATAAGTAAGAGTTCCTGACCTGGATACAATACCAATTTTACCTTCATGATGAATATGCCCAGGCATTATACCAATTTTGCACTCTCCAGGCTATAAAAAGAAGAAAAAAATATAGACTGACATACATAAAAATGTTTTTGCAACCTAATGAAGAATATGAAGAATTGGTAGAAAGAATAAAATCAAATGTGATTAGCCTTGATTTGAACAGTCTCATACATAAGTAAAGCATCGAAATAAATAAACCATACCAGTCATAACTATAAGAGATAATTTAGAGAAAAACTGTTTTCACTAACATGCCGAGAGGGACCTTGTTGGTTGACCTGGTTTAATGTTTGAAATTTTCTTAAATTGATATTTTCAGTTTAAGAAAATTTATTTCTTGATATTTTCTTTCTGACATTATCTATGCGAAAGGATATTAACACAATAGTAACATGATTTCTGATTGAGACTCAGCAAAAAGCAACTTTGTTTTGTAAAAGAGAAACTTTTATTCTTTCAAAAAAAATAAAATTATATACCTTATTCCGTATCCAACTTCTTGAAAATCCCTTACAGACTTTGGGATATTGAAACTAAAATTAATTGTTGCTTTGAATTCAAAGTTTCTCTAATGTGTTTCTGAACATTCATGATATTTATAGTCTGAACCATCCTCTAGGAAGTTTGAAAAAGTAGCTCATTTAGAATGTAAGTTATAACAGTATTTGTTGTTATTGTGAAACCACCAGTTGATAACATTTATGTCTTAATTATAAGCAAGACTTAAAATTATACAATTGTGGCACCTCTGTACACTTTAATATTTTTGCATAAATCTACTTTTAAAAATAACAAAACAAGTTCTTATTAGCAGTTATATATTATTTGGATCATAAAAGATTAAATCAGCACTAAGATTACTAGCACATTTCTAAATGTCCTGAACCCAAATGAAAACATTCTAGCCAGAAGAACATAAAAATTGCACTGAAAATAATAGAAATGAACATGAATCAGAGTGACAATACTTTGACAAATTTAAAATTTTCTCATTAAGATTACTTACTTTAATAACACCAGGACAATTAGGACCAATTAGACGGGATTTATTTTGAGCTGTTAACTTGTTACGAACATAGACCATGTCTTTCAGAGGAATGCCCTCTGTTATGCACACAATCAGAGGTACTTCAGCTTCCATTGCCTCTATAATTGCAGCTGCAGCAGCTGGAGCTGGTACATAAATCATTGTAGCAGTAGCACCAGTTTTGGCACAGGCCTGTCAAAAGAAAAATTTAAATCAATCCTTTTAAGCAAAAAGTACACTTAATATGCACTTATAGAATGCTTCAAATATCTACAATTTCAATACATTTTAACATAAACATTCATATTGGAAAATATTGACATGGCACATAAATATGGCATATTTTGATTAAGATGTTCAGTTATTAAAATAAGTTTATTCTAAATAAATATATACACACACATAATATTCAATCTATTCATGCCATAAAAAAATCATAAAGGAGGAATTAGTAAGAAAGTTTAAAATTAAAGAAATGCTTTAAACTAATTGTTTAAGACAGTAGAAAAGAGAAAGAGTCAAAAGAAAAATAAAACAATAAAAACTTTAATCATAAAAAAAACATGTAAAAGAAGCAGGTAGAAAATATATAAATTAAAACAGACATCATAATACATACTTCTTTGACTGAATCAAAAACAGGTAAACCTAAGTGGGTAGAACCACCTTTACCAGGGGAAACACCACCAACAATTTTACTGCCATATTCTAATGCTTGTTTACTATGAAAAGTACCCTATAAGAACAGATAATAGAAATGAAGACACACACAGAAAATCTTAAGAAATTAACTTAGACTATAAATATCATAACACTATCTTAAATTTCCATACTTTAATATCAAAACAAAAATTTAAATAGTCAATTTTTTCTTTTCTGTAACACAAACCTTTAGCAGGGTCTTTCAAATGTCTCGGCCAAGAGACTAAGTCAGGGATTCCCAAACTTATTTGGCCTACTACCCCCTTTATAGAACAAAAAATTACTCAGTGCCACCCTGGAAATATTGCCTTAAGCAAACAAACAGCGATGCAGTAGCAAATTTGTGTCCTTTTATGTATCTATATTTCTACCTATGTCCTTCAACATACTAAAGAAAGATGTTGTCAATAAGACATCTTGAAGCTTCAAATTATAAAACTATTCATTTAACCTTTAGCTTACGGGGCCCACTTTTCTGATTCCCTCTTAAGAACGGGAAATTTCATACCCCCTTTGTAAGAACGGCCATTAAGGGCGAAATATACACACACATATACATATGTGTGTGTGTGTGTGTATATATATATTTATATATATACGAGTATATATATATATATATATATATATATTCATTCTTGGGCTCGTATTCTTGGGATACATGCTATCCCATCCCATAAGGAAAAGGTTAAACCAGCTATAGTAACATTCGCATTACACCCAGAAAATGAGGATAATGAAGTATAACATTAAAGTAAAAATTATAAATAACTTTCAAACTAATCCTAATGAGAAGGATAAACTTGGTGCGCTGCTATAAATTTACGAATGTTCAGTTCTATTTTTGGCAGCAGCATTTTTAAATCGTTGCAATCAGCTATTTGTAGTCAATTTCTGATTACACTGAACATTATGTTCCACTCAATAGGATGAAGGAAATGCAATTAAAAACTTTTGTACTATAGCAATAATTTAGGATTAAGTGTCAGTATATGTTTTTGCAGCCAGAACTGTTAATGGCAGTGTTTTAATTTATATTTACCACCACCTCAGGATCATTCCAGCACCCCCCCCCCCCCCCAGGGGGAGTGATATCTTTGGGAAACCCTGCTGTAGGTCATAGTTTGGTGACCAATCTCACAGGTTTATTCATTTTATCACTCAAAAAATCAATCCCATAACACATTTTTGGGAATTGGGAACTCATGGAGCTGCCATATTTTCATATTAAAAGGTACTGAGTATGTGACAAGTATAGATAAAATAACAATAGATATGAATTTAATATACTTTAGTCAAAGAAATTAAATATCAAAGATTTGCAGTTCATCAATAAAAGCAAAGAAAACACACATAAATACCTGTTTCCCGGTAAAACCTTGACATATAACCTTTGTGTTTTTGTCTATTTTCAAGTTTTTTCTAGTGTGTGAATAACAACTACGAGTAAAGGAACGATTACCTAATAGAAAAAAAAATGTATATATACATGCTAAGTATCAAAATTATATCAGAAAAAATTTAAAAAATCTTTAAAATATTAAATGAATATGGTCTTATAACAGAGGGTTTCTCACCAGATTATCTTATCAGAGTAGAGCTTATATATTATTAAACATGTAAAAACCCATCAACAGGCTGTATTAGAGAAAAGTGAATAATTGTATTCTAAAATTTAATTATATTTTTAAGCATAATTATTTTTAAAATCTTTTAAAATTTCCTTTAAAAAAAAATGCTTTATTTTTAAAAGCAATTTTTGAATATATTCTGTTTAGATCATGGTTATAGAGGACAATGTAGATATATCCAAATGAAAATAAATATAACTGTTTAAGAGTAAAATTTTAAATTTAAAAAAATAATGATCATAAATAATAAGTAACTTCTTCAATACTGCATTTAACATAGTGAGACAAGATTACTGTAATATTTCATGTTAGTCTGTTATTAACTCAGTCATAGAATTTGAGTTTGAACAAAGCTACAAAGTATCTTAACATATACACAAGATATTTCAGTTTTTTAAGCGAATAAATTATAAATATATTTCTGATGATTGCTAGATAATTCTAATGGAAACCTACAATACATATTCTATTTGACCATTAAGTTATTCAAAATAAATAATATTGTCTCTAAAGAACTTAACTACAGAAAACTAGTTTTGTAAAAATCCATTGTTTTCTTTCAGCTATAGATTCTTTATCTAGAATGCAAACTAAAAATATAGCAAACAAGTAGAAAATTTAATTTTCACAGGGTTATATGAACCATAATAGAAATATGATTTTTTAAATTCATATTGCATTACAAAATTTTCAGAACTATCCAAATGAGCACTAACATCATTGAAATAGAAACAGCTGATGAATAGAAATTCTGATGAAATGAGTTCAGAGAAGGTAAAATAGGTATACAGCAAGTTGTCATAAGTTTCAAAATATAGTAGGGTGAAGTGGGATAAGTGAGAATGCAAAATCATGTAGTTCCATATTGAATCTATTTAAGTTTTTTACAAGTTGTTGTATTTGTATGTAAATTTGCATACATATATTTGGTTATGTTCCACATTTATAGTTTTATTTAAAAAAAAATCTATTCAAAACTTTTTTTGTCGTAAATATTTAAAGTTTTTGTGTTTTGCATTCTCACTTGCTCCGGCACTTGAGGCAAGTGAGAAAGCAGGTCCCAATAAATCATAGTTGCTTATAGCAAAAGAAGCAGGCCAAGGGAAAGAATAGATATTTCATGCTGAACAAAAGGCTTTTTTTCAATTCTTTCGATGTGGAGGTATTTGTTGTTCAAGTTAGCAGTGTCTGTAATTTCCAAATATTAACAAAATAAGTATATTTTGCTATTTGTTTTTGAGTAACAAATGTATGTTAAAAGTTCCAAAAAGTTTTTTTTTTCTTTTGCCTAGGTCCTATTGAATATTGTAGGACCTAGTTCACCGTGTCTTTCAGGAACACTAATAAGTCATCATCTGGTACAAAAGGCAACTCAGAAATAGTGACAACAGAATTAGAAATTCAATATATTCACATACAGTTTGTAATGTCCAAACCACTCACATTCACTAACAGTTAGTTTAAACAAGTTAGTTTATTACAATTCACTTCTTCCAACCTACAACAAAAGAACTAGTTTCAGTTGCACAATTTACTATTTTTGAATGTTAAGGAATTAACCCTTATGTCAGCTAATCAGTCTTTACATTGTTCCCCAGCTCATCGGTCCCACAGACCGCCACACTATAAAATTAGGATATTTTCCTATTTTTATAAGCTTTACGCAGTTATAAGTTCTTAATGAAAAACTACTGCCACCTCTCATTCTTGAAAAGGGTAAATAAAAAATAGATTATTCAACTAATATTTCAGAATCAGATTCCTCAATCTGTAATAGTGAGAGAGAGACAAAATGTCTGGTTGTGAAACAGGAGGAATTTTTCCAGCCATGCTAGCTACAACAATAAAACAAAGATCTTAGAATGCATGCAGACTGACAGATAATTAATACGGTTCAAGGCTTATCGGTCATATAGACTGGCAAAAATTTAAATCAGTTCAAGGCTCATTGGTCCAAAAGACTGACTGTTTTACAAAGATTAAATTACCGACAAAATACGAGTGGGCGAAAATCTCCGATGTGTTGTGCTTGAAGGTCATGACCCGACTGAAGAACTCACAAACCCTCAACAGTCTGATCACTCCCACCACCACCCCACCCTTCAGAACTGGTGCAACAGCGGTCTCCTAGACCGATGAGCAGATGTAAGGGTTAAAAACAATCATCGGCTGTTTTGAAAATGGCAAAAGGTGGTTGGTTATGAAGTTTCTTCAGCTAGAAAATATATGTTGGGAAGAACTATTTATATGGCTGTTATAACACTAAGGTAGGTTTTTTTTCAGTATATGGGGCCAGTTCTCACCTGCTCTGACATAAAATTTTTATGTGGCAAGTGAAAACCCTGCAGTACTGAAGTAATATTGCAAGAAAAATGGTATTTATATATTTTATCTGTATTCTCCATTTCTTAATAAATAAGTGGGTATTTACAAAATAACTATGTGTTGTGGTTAATTATGAATTTTTTTGGTTAGTACTCGAACTTAGGTACCTTAGTTAAAACGCAAGGGTTTGGTAGATATAAAAATTTTCCACTTTACAATTTTTCTTCTGTAAATAAAAACTATACATAACAGTAGAGCAAGAATTTTCCTACAATGTACACTTGAAATTTTTTTTAAAAAGTTAAATTTTTTAGGGTTTTATGCCTGCATTCTCACTTATCCCACTTCACCCTATATCATAAATAATTTTCTGAGACAGTGAATTCTGACACAATAATTAATAAATATTATCGTGATTAATTGGTACATACCAAAAATAAATTATAAAAGTAAAAACTCTTGCATTTACAAGCATCCCAAAATAAAACCAGTAACTTTGTAATCTAGACTAGGATAAAATTACACGATAGTTGAAACTTAGAGATCACAGGGGGGGGGGGGGGGGGGAATGAGATTTTGCTCAAAATATTGGTAGTGTACCTCGTGTCAATCATGATGGAAATGAATAAAGCAAAACAGAAAACAAATGTTAAATTTCAAGTTTATCAAAATTTAGTCCATTGGAAACAAAAAAGACTGGTGAGTACAGGGTAACAGTACTTTTCCCTTTCTCATTTTAAAATTGGCACATAAGTCAATCTACATAATCTTGCAAATAAAGCATATTCGATAGGGAATTTCCGTTTTAAAAATATAAGGGGAAAATTAACCAAGCTATCCTCATTTGACTGGTCCTTTAACGCGAAAAACAACGCGGGCCTAAGTTTTTCGCGTATTCCTCAACACTTTAATTACTATGATGAATAAAAAATCAGGTAGGAGGTAACAGAGTAAGAAAGATGAGGGTGTGACATAAAATATATATATCAGTTTTCTATTTCAAAAAATATCCTTCGAGTTTACACGTGCAGCTGAAGACACTTGTGAGAATGGATCAACAGGTGGAATAGGAATCCTCTTCATCGATGTTATTTGAATGCGAGAGTATTACGATTATTTTCTTCCGTCCACTTCCTCTGCTAACGTTTGATTTATGAGTCTATATTAACAGATGTAGGAAATTATGCAAGAGAAATTTTAACCGAAAGACAACTTAATGAAGATTTAAGGGTGTTTATTTTTTTAGATTAAAGTAGAACTTAATCAAAAAAATGTTGCTTGTACTACGGTAATTTGTCGATAATTAAGACTTAACAGGGCATTGTGTAACATGTTATATCTTTTTTAATTTTATAAGTTTTTTCCATGCTTCCTTCACTCAAATTAAATAATCTTTGAAACACAACAACAGAAGATTAAATGATTATTCTCTACATTAAAGCTATTGATTGAAGTTACTTCTTCTTAAAAAAAACTTGACATAAGAGTACTGAAAACTCCTTAAAATAAGACTTACAAAAGGACCTAAGGCTCGCTACAGCCACTCTCGTCGCCATTGATAACAGTCACGTAATAAACAGTGATGTTGACGAACTTCTGATTCCAAAATAAGAAAACGCTGAATGTTTAGCCACACATGCGTCTCGATTCCATAATATGCGGTAAGAACTGCGCAAGCGTAAGGACTTCGTTCAGTCAAAAACGAACTGAAACGAAATGACATTTCAATTATTTTTCATACATTCGTGCCTTAGAATAAAGTCCATAAGCTATCTGATAAGAATGAAAACATGTTTAAATAAAATATTTTATCTTGTATACTTACTATTTATGTTTCTAGTAAGAGATGAGCAATAAAACTTATTAACTGTAAAATTCTTCATTTAAACTCTTTTTTGTCCTTCTTCTTTGTATAAATTTTTTAAAGATAAATGAGAAATATACTTAAATTTTTTCTTAAAATAAGAAAAAAAATGAAATTTTTTTGTACACTTATGCTTTAAAAAACTATTTTAAAAGTTTAACTTAAAAATGAAATTTATAATATTAAATTCAGTAGCGGCTCGTGTATAGACACTGCGGAACTGAGCACTCCCCTATTTTCACTCGATATTATCGATAACATTCAGTAAGTATAACGAGTCTTTTTTCTTTAATTCTTTATCTATACATTATATAATCATTACATTACATAATCCATACATTATATAATCCTTAAGCTTAATGTCAACAGCAATCCCCTCGTTCAGGAGAAATAACAAAAATCTTTGTATAGAACTGTGCGCTTCAAAGTTCCAGTAATGCGGTGTTTGGCTGTTGTGCTCATGCGCACATATCCGAGGAACTAGAACTCCGCAACCTTTTATCTTCCCCGGCACAACAACATTTTTTCGATAATTCCACGGCACACCACAAAAAAAAAAAAAGCTTGCAAATACATAAATTACAATAAATACGTATATGTACTTATTAGATAAAAAATGCACAATAAAATAGCTCTATGTATCAAGATAATTATAATTATTTAAGTTTTATATAAATCATTTTGAATTGTACACCAACACAAGAACAAAAATATAAAGTTATAGTTTACAAGTAAAAAAAATTCTCTTTAAATTTTTATATTAAAATTTGTTTTTTGGTCTTTACTTAATCTTAATAAATCAAAGTTAATTTAAACATAACTTATTTATTAATGAGATATTTGAGCTTGTTTTCATGAACATATGTACGTTTTATATTTGGCTCTGTATTAGAAAGAGCTACCCGAAGTTCATAGTCAAGACCCTTTAAACACGATCGTTTGTCCTTTTCAATTAGAACCAGTGTCGAAAAACTTTGTTCGCATAAGTATATCGTAGAAAGAGGGATCAAAATTAAAATTACATTGGCCTTGTCAGAAATTTGTGGATATTCTTTCTTAACTGAAATCCAGAAATATGACTCTCGAGCATACATATAATGTATGGTAACAACATGTTGCTTTTTTGAGTATAATTTCGACCCAGAGAAATTACATATTAGCAAAAAGTTAGGAATGTTTTACTTCGAAAAATTTCTAACTGATGCGGTGGTTAGTTTTTTTTTTTATTAGAATCGATAAAATCACCGAGGCACAGTCAAGATCAGCTCCGGTTGCGGAGCACTGAACTACAGCATAGATCGTCTAACCGTCGATCGCGAGCTACTAGTAGCTCACGGGGAAATTTTAGGTAGATCGCGGTTACGCTCAGGTTGGCTAACCTGAAGTTGCACTACTCAGCTCAGGCCAATGACTCACGAACAACTGAACTTGTGTAGGTTACTCCCGCGCAACCGTCACTTAGTGTCATAGTTGTTTGAGCAAGTCAGGTTATGTCTGTTATGTGTTTTATGCGTACATCACACTAATGGCATGTCCCCACTCGTGCGCTTTTCCTTTCCTCTTAGCTTTGAACATGACGCACGAGAAAGGGAACGTGAGGCATGGGTCCCCCCCTCTAAAATTTCCGGAATCCGATAGGGCATGCTTTATTGCAAGCGTATCTCACCCAACTGGATTTTCGTGCCTCATTCCATGCGCATTTCTATTCTGCAAGTCAGAGTGTCGCAGTCTTCCGAAGAAATTTTAAATTTTAATTGAAGAATATAGAAATTTACAGGCATTGTGGGACGTCAACCACTCCACAAACACAAATAAAATTATTAATACATTTAGTACATTTAGAATAATTATTTAACAATAATATACAGGGCATTAAATTATTAATTTTAAATTACTTAATTTAGAATTCGACCAAACATATTTGTTTTAAGAAATCCATAGTTTTGCAGGTTGTGATGGCGGCGGGCCCTCTGCTTAACCCCCGGTATATTATATATAAAATTTGGTGAAGTTTCTTTTCAGTTTTTGAATGTTTACCAGAGGCGAGTCCAGGTAATCAGTCAAAAGGCGGGCCAGCTCGCTAGTAAACAGATGACAGCCAGGACCGGATGTGCAAATGGTTTGCTAGAGGTGTTTCCGGAGGTATGCAGGGGAACCGGTTTTTGGACTGGTGCTCGTCTGTGCAGGAGAGAGCAGCGAGGTGTCGAGACAGGGGAGACAGAGAGAGACAGGGGTCCGGCGTGGAGGTCGATTTTGTCTCGGACCCGAGGTTTACGTGTGCGGAGAAGCCACGTGGAGGTGATTGCGATTTGTTTGGTGAATTAATTGAATTGGCTGGAGGCCATGCATGCACTGGAGGTGCAAAACTCATATGGAGTTAAGGTAGATATGTAAATACGCTAAAGAATGAAGGTGCTTGTTTTACGTTCCTTAATCCAGCGTATTCTCGGTGATTTCTGAAGGAACCGGGTGGCTAGGAATTAGCCATAGTTCGGCGCGCTATCGAAATAGACTGGGCAGTGAAGACGAATTGCACCCAGTATATGATAGCTGGTGGCAGCGGAGGAATTCTACGTATGTGTTTGTGAAATACGTGAGGATCCACGGAGGAGGTGAAGCAGTGGCGGAACTGGCGAGGATAGCCAAGGGAATCTGCCGATGCAAGCAGTCAACTAGAACCTGCGGAAAAGACTAGCAGCCGAGACGTGTAGCCAGACGGGAGTTGTTCAGAAGAAGTGGAACCTGTGCAAGAAAATTCGATCAGCGTGTACATCTGGATGCGACAGCAGGAAAGGTAAGCTCATTTGAAATCTTCCAAAGAGGTCTGCGCGATAATTGTCGAGGGGCAGTAAATTGTGGGGTTGGAATTAGTCTAATAATTCAGGGGATTTAGAAAGATAATTTCAACGCTTCTTTGAGAAGTCCGAAAGTTAAACCAGTGAAGGTTTAGTGAAAATTTGTTCGAGAAGAACAGGTGTGAAATCCTGATAGAGATCAGGTAAATGTAGTAGTCTTAGTAGACATTAGTAGTTAGTTTTTTCTAAATGTGATTTTGGTTAATCAAAACTTTGTGAGTAAATCCACAGGGAATCTCACGGGCACGTGTTGTGCGGAAAAATAGAAGAAAAGTGTTTTCTTTTGGGTTTATTAAATAGAAAGTGTTTAATGAATTGAATTTGTGCGAGTGTTTGTAGGAAACCGCACAGTGCCTTGGTGCAAAGAAAAGTACTCAGTGTGGGACAAAACGCTGAATTGAAATAGTATATTTGTATTAGTGTTATTCTAGAAGTGTATAAGCACGTGTGAAGGTGCATCAGACTTATAATGGTGAAAACAATTTAGGTTTTGATCGTTGTAGGCTATAATAATGTGATACATGTGTGTTTCTGTTATATGTTTGATAATATATTGTGATATATGTTCTAGTTATGAGTATGTAATTGGATAGGATTGCTTGTGATTAATTGTACCAGTTTATGTGTATAAGTGAAAGCTCAAAGGTGACAATATTTAGTGTCGTTATATCTAGTACCTATCCTATATTTCTGTGTTAAGTAGGGCAAGTGAAATTACATGTGTATTTCTGTGAGTGTATTGAGTGTACGGCATTAGGTTAGAAATAAGATATTGTGATTTCTGTGAATACTGTGGTAAATATTTTAGTTTGGAAAAATGGAAGTTCTTCTAATTAGACAGACTAAAATTGTTCTTGTGGCTTTGGCCGATAATTTGGACGTTGAGGCGTCGATAAATGATAAAAAAATAGTAATTGTCCGACGAATCATTGGAGCAGAAAATTACAGTGAAGTAGGGACCAAGGCGTGTCTAGAAGGAATTCTAGAACAGAAAGAAAGAGAAGCGAGTAAAATTTGGGAAGAGAAGTATGAGCAATTGAATAGGGCCTATGAATTAGCTTTGATAAGAAAGAGAGAAAGTTTAGACATTAGTCAGAAAGCCATAATAGACAATATCTTCGAGGTTTTCGAGTCGAATAAAGAATTCTTTGTGAGACATGATAAAGGAATCTTCGAGAGACTAGAATACGACCTAGACTGCGAGGCGAAATATGCTTTAGATCAATCAACTAGATTTATTAAAGCGAGGGAATTGGAGTACCTGAGGGTAAAATTACAGGCTGTAAATTCCTATAGAGAAAGTAGAGGTTTAATAAGGAAGGCCGGAGTCACTAAAATTGAGAAAAGTGTCGAAAGTCAAATTGAGGGAAAAATTTGCGTAGAGCAAAAGGTTAAATCTCTGGGTAGAGAAAAAAATGTAGAGAATGTGTTGGGAAATTTCAGCGAGGTGGAAGCTGGGAATTTCGGAAGCGCGAGTACTCGAGGCAAAATTGAAAATAAGGAATTCTGTAGCCAGTTGGTTGCCGGAGATACTTTGAGCAGTTCGAGGGAAGTGTGGGAAAATAAGGAAACCTTTGTAATTGAGCAAGCAGGCTTAAATTCGGGTGTAGGAAATCGAAGTGAAATAAATAACTCGCTCTGCAAATCCGTGAATGTAGAGACAGTGGGGAAAATGAATGTAGATTTGTGTGAGGAAACTAGCCCAGATAGGAGGGAAATAGATGACTCGCTCTGCAAATTCACGCATGTAGAGACATGTGGGAAAATGAATGTAGATTTGTGTGAAGAAAGTAGCTTAGATAAAAGAGAAATATTGTCTGAAAGCGTCTCTAACATTTGTGATCGCGAAGTGAGAAAAGTTAGTTTCGTTGAGTCAGCCGATGTTTTAGAGGATTTGAATCTCGCGTTTTGTGTAACTGACCGCACACACAGGGGGATGGACCTTTGTCCGCGAGTCCATTCATCAGGTTCTTTACAAGTGGAAGGGACTATAAGTGCATGTCAGGCTGTGATGAATGTAGTCGAAAAAGTTGAGCCGAGAGACGGTTTAGAATTTGCTCCCCAGGGATTAGACAATGGCATTCGGGAAAACACGGACCGCGAAAGGGTCGAAAGTTCGTATAAAATAGATGGTAAGATTTTGACGGAATTTAGGGGAAACCTAAACAATGCGGCTGAGGGGGAGAGAATCCCTGTAGAAAATAGAAGGACAGGGTTTCCGAGTAGAAACATTTTGAGAGGGAGGTTACCTAAGATTGGGATACTCCATTGTAACGAGTTCAAAGGGAAATTACATCCGGTAATGATAAGGACTAAACAGCGCCGCGAAAAGGCGAGTGGAATAAAGTGCAAGAAAGCAAAGTTTAAAATGTTTTGGGGCTTGAGCAAAACTAGGGGGAAAGGTCCGTTGTCTAGAAAGAAACCGAATTGCGTAAGGCATAGACAAAAGGTGGGACGCCAGGGTTTTGTCAAGTTAAAGAAGAAATTTAAGAGAGGACGACATTCTGTCAAATTCAAAATGAAAATGGGTACGAAATACTCAGAGGGGCAGCCTAGCAATTTCGGGAGACTGATGAAAAACCGAAAGTTGCAAATATTCGCGAGGGCGAAGATTAATAGACAGGATGATTTAAGGGAGCCGTATGACAGGGTTTCCACGAAAATTCAGCGTAAGCGAGATGCTACGAGGAGGATTAACTCCAAATTGAAAGGAATCCAGTTTGGGAAAATTTAAATTCTCAGATGAGATTTTGAGGGTCAAGGGAGAATTTAATGCTGCGTGAAACAGTGACCCAAAAATGTATGTGTAAGAATTATGTGTATTTTTTTTTCGTTTGATTTTATACCAGAAAGTTGAATTGAATAAATTGTAGTGTATAATATTTTATGTGATGATTTTTGTGAAATTTAAAGTGTATATATGTTGGTAAATCATGACCACATAGTATGAGAATGGATTTAGGCAAATTATGTAAATTTCCTTATGTTAAATTAGTATAACGATTGTGATCAATTAGTAGAATGATTTTCTTTTGGTGAAAGGTCCTATGGCGTTTTTTGTGTAAGCCGGTGGAAGGCCTCAGAAAGACTGTCATTAATGTACTGCAATGCAATTTTGTTCTTGATAGAAAAGGAACCAAACGAGTGAGTTTGTTATGACTCTATGTCAGGTAAAAACACCTAATGGAATTGTGGAATCCTAGTGTAGAAATAAATGTGGGCTCAACTGTGAGTTTCGGTTTCCTGGCCAATCGAGTGGAAAGAGGCCGATTGAGTCGCGCGTTTGGATAGGAGAAATTATGTTCCGTGGGTTACAGGACCAACTGAATGTCGAATAGTTAATGATCTTGTAATGCCGAATGTTTAATGAAATAGTAAGAATTGCATAACTTATGTTTAGTAAGAAATATAAGTTGAATTTTGTCCACTATATTTGGTAATCGTTATCCACGATGATGTGTTTTTGCTTTAAGAGAAGTTTACAGAGTAATTGTGAAATTTTTAATTGGTTAACGTTGTGATCAATGTATGTTGTGTTAACTGTGTTTCTTTGAGTAATGTTTCTTTGTTTAATGTGTCTTTGAGTAATATTTTGTTTCATGTTATTGCAACTAGGTTAAGATACAGTCGATAATTGAAATATGGTCAAAATTGTGGTAATGTTTGTAATTAAGTAAGATTAGAGTAATGTATTGTTGTAGTACCTATGCTAAAATATGTTAAATGAAACTGCTTAATGTGTTGGCGGATAGAAGCTAAACGAGTTGTAGGGTACTTTGTTGGCTATGACTGGCCGAAAGGTACGGGTGCTAACGCCCTTAAGTTTATAATTCAACCGAGAAGGTTATCTGCAGATAGAATGGCCTTGAGGCTATGTTTTTGTTGTTTTCTGTATGAGATTGTTAAAATAAGTTTTTTAGTGCATTGTGAGTATTTTGTTTGTCTTAATCATGTATGAATTTATTAAAGTGTTTAGCTAATGTAATATCAGTGTAATCATTATCTGCATCTCTTACTGGAAATTGAATTGATGTTTTTCAATCTCGAAAAGTATTCGGAGTGCAGGTTTAGGAATGATGTGTCCCAGACTGAGTGCAGTTTAGGGCATTTTCGAGGGAAATTTCTAAAGTAGGCGGAAATTGACTCTAGGAAGTTAGGGCTGAAGAAAGCCAAATGGTATTGACCTCTTTGGAAATGTTTCGTGTGGGCATACCTAAAGGGACCTACCGAACTTTCCATTAGACTTTTTTATGTATAAAAAAGCCTTTAAAGGGGGGAGGAGCTGTGATGGCGGCGGGCCCTCTGCTTAACCCCCGGTATATTATATATAAAATTTGGTGAAGTTTCTTTTCAGTTTTTGAATGTTTACCAGAGGCGAGTCCAGGTAATCAGTCAAAAGGCGGGCCAGCTCGCTAGTAAACAGATGACAGCCAGGACCGGATGTGCAAATGGTTTGCTAGAGGTGTTTCCGGAGGTATGCAGGGGAACCGGTTTTTGGACTGGTGCTCGTCTGTGCAGGAGAGAGCAGCGAGGTGTCGAGACAGGGGAGACAGAGAGAGACAGGGGTCCGGCGTGGAGGTCGATTTTGTCTCGGACCCGAGGTTTACGTGTGCGGAGAAGCCACGTGGAGGTGATTGCGATTTGTTTGGTGAATTAATTGAATTGGCTGGAGGCCATGCATGCACTGGAGGTGCAAAACTCATATGGAGTTAAGGTAGATATGTAAATACGCTAAAGAATAAAGGTGCTTGTTTTACGTTCCTTAATCCAGCGTATTCTCGGTGATTTCTGAAGGAACCGGGTGGCTAGGAATTAGCCATAGTTCGGCGCGCTATCGAAATAGACTGGGCAGTGAAGACGAATTGCCCCAGTATATGATAAGGTTTATCGAAAAAGACTTATTTGTGTGAAGATTTTCGTACTTCTCTCTATCGTACTTTGAACGACATCAAAATTAAAAATGGTATAGCCATTGCCTCCATCTCGCGAAATGTTTTCAACATTTCTGGTTCTATTATAAGCTTACCTCAAACTCAAGCCAGTGCCTTTGCATTCAACATTGTTTCCTCATATTGGACTGAAGCGGAAAGATTTTCTCTCCTTACGCTTAAGATCTTGTTGTTCCATATGGAAACTGGAAACGCTCTGATACCTCCCCTAGTGAAAGTGGTAGTAGCATTAACTTTCAGAGGCCTCAATCCAGTCTCTTGAAGAAATTCTCAGTTTCTTTGATAGTATGTGAAAAAATGGCGTCGTTGTCCTCACGACTGATCATCCTCAATCCTCATTCCCATCTTAAGTTTGGAAGAGATAGAACTAGACATCTCATCATACCACCTTAAATGTTTAACTTTAGTTGCCTGCAAAAATATTTTACAACATATTACTTCATCTTCTCTTGGAATTTCAGCTTGAACGTTTCAATTACACCCATTCCAGGTTTTTACCTTTTAGAAACTGTCGAGAGGCTTTGTTTACTTTTAACCCTGACATTTCCCACGCTAGGAAGACCAAAATTTTAGCATCCTGTTACCTAGATATCGCTCACATTGGTTAAGAAACCGGCCCTTTTATTGATTGCCTTTGATCCGGAAACTCTTACAACTTGATATGTCTTGGAATATGGCTTCGTAGATCTCCAACTTTCTCCAAGACAGACTCATTAAAGTCCGCAGGGCAAACATTTCGTCTTGCGAGATGGAGAGCTCTCGGGCATCTTACAAGGAGCGGTTTTTCTCCTTTCCTTTTTGTGGTCTATAAGTGTTACAACTGGCAACAGCCAATCCTGACCTCTAGCGCCACCCAGCAGAGACTAAGCAGAAAGAACGAACTCTGTGATGAGTAAAACCCCGATATCCGTTGTGCTGTAATGTTAAAATAGATGTTAGTAGTTAAGTGTACTGTTTATGTAACATATGTGTTAACTTAATAATTAGAAAAGCAACGAGTAGTTTCTATGGTCCAGTCTGAATTAATTCGCGAACAGCATGATGGATAATAGAGTTCCAGAATATTTTTCACCCCTCCCGAGACTAGAATCAAGATGCAGATTGAGAGCTGACTATATTTGAGGTAAGAACACCTTGTTTATTTTCTCTAACGACCGAAGTCAGTGAAGATTTGCGATAATTTGGCATCCCTGCCGGGATGGGAGTGGAAATTTCTGTAAATTGAAATAGAATTATTTGTCTCAGAGTAGCAATTTATAAATTGTTTTAAGTACTGTTTTTGTTTCGGTTTGTAATGAAAGTTAGAAGAAATGGTGGAAGATACAATAAACATATTAAAAACAAAAAGAACTAAGTTAAGAACCACCATTACCAAATGTTGTCAGAAAATAGAGGCTGGAATTGCAAAAACAGAAGTTAACGTAAGTAGTTAGAAGAAACTTTAGAACTACTTAACGAGAAAGCAGAAACACTGAAGGGTACTGACACCGATCTAGAACGACTTTTGAAACCAATGAATATGAGAAAGAATTCGATAGTATAGACGAGTATCGGGAAAAAGTAACGCTATGGGAGTTTAGGGCGAAGATACGCATATCGGCAAATGCCCCACCACCGCGTAAACATGACGATGACTCAGCAGTTCCGCACCAAATCGAAAGTCCAAAAGAAACGACTACGGTGAAGCTGCCGAAACTTTCGATTCCTAAATTTTACGGAGATAGTAGTCAGTGGCTTAATTTTTGGAATTCATTTCAATCGGCGATTAATAATAATGAGTCACTGAATAAAATTGATAAGTTCAATTATTTGAAAGCATATTTGGGAGGAACTGCTGCTACTATTGTAGTAGGATTTTCGCTTTCACCAGAAAATTACGATTCAGTTATTAAACTGTTAGAAGAGCGATTCGGGCGAAACTCCATCTGAATAGACTCCCACATAGGCAATTTATTAAACATCCCTCCTCTGAAACATTCGAGTGATGTTAAAGGATTCAGAAACTTATTTGATAGATGTCAGACACAAATTAGAAGTTTAGACGCATTAGGAGTTGTGTCTGATACTTATGGTTTCTTATTATGGCCTATGCTTTTGAAGTTACTACCGCAAGATTTGGTGCTCGCATTTAATAGAGCAGAAGGTGCAACTGACAATTACAAAGTAAATGACTTAATGAATTTCTTAATGAAAGAATTAACTTCACTTGAACGTACTAAAGCGACATTTACTCAACAGAAAAGAGATGATTTCCCCCGTCAAACGTTTTTACCCCCTTCTATTAGTCGCCGGCCTTTCTTCCGCCATGACCCACATATGTCGACCGGAAAAGGTAAACATCATCCGATGACAAAAAAGGAATGTGCTACAGCTGCTGATTTATTTAGTAAAACCGAAGCAGCGCGGAATACAGAAAATAAACAGATTTGTGTGTTCTGTAATGACTCACACAACAGCCGAGATTGCGAATTCGCACAGAGCTTGTCCTTGGATGAGAAAAAGTCCATTTTGAAAAAGAAAGGAGCCTGTTTTAGATGTTTGCACATAAAACATATCGCGCGTGATTGCAAAGCGAAAACGATTTGCACAATATGTGGATATAAACATGTTTCGATTATGTGTAATTTTTCTAAACATGATAATGTTAATAATGTTTCTTTGGAAAAAAACAGACGATAAAAGGGATAGCAGTGTCTGAAATAGTGTACTGACCAATCAATCTGACTATACGGAAGTGTATTTACAAACTTTGATCGTAGGTATTCATGGAAAAGATGGTAAAAAAGGTTTTATTCGATGTATAATTGACACGGGGGGTCAAAATTCCTACTTAGGTAAATATGTCGTTGAAAGGTTGCACTTAAAAAGTTTAAAAGAAGAAATTGTCACCCATGGATATTTGGCGGATTAGGAGTTTCGGAAAAGCATAACCGCTATCGTATAAGATTAAGTAGCATAGATAAATCCCAGACTTGTGAAGTTGAAGTGTTGGATGAAAAGAAAATTTGTTCTGTAATTCCTAAAGTCAAAAATATGTATTGCATTAGGGATCTGAGAAATAGGGGAATTTATGTCAGTGACATTTTTGAAAAAGAAACATCTCGATTGTACCAAGAGGATCCCCAAGAGATTCATTTGCTGCTAGGAGCAGACATTGCGGGTAGTTTAATTACTAGTCAAACTGAGCAATTTCCATGGGGAGGATTGGTTGCTTTGAAGACTAAACTGGGATGGACATTAATGGACAAAATGACATCTGACAACACCGAGACGAAAAATTACTTGTCAGGACTGACTTTATCTCTACACGTGTCCGACGCCAAACTGGCCGACCTCTGGCGCTTAGACACGTTGGGAATTTTGGATAAGGAAGAAAACGAAAATAAGAGTTTAATAGAAGAGGAAGCAAGAAAGTATTTCGTAGACACAGTGAAACGCAATAAAGATGGTCGATATGAGGTATCACTACCCTGGATTTTAGATAACTCCATGTTACCCAGTGATCGAGACTTAGCTGAAAATTGTCTTCGTAAGACTGAAAAGAAACTCGTTAATTCGAATAAAAGGGAAGACTATCAAGAAGTTTTTAGTTATTGGGAATCTAATGACATAATAGAATGTATAACCGATGAAAAGGAACATGGAACACATTATTTGCCTCATCGGCCTATAATTAAGGAAACAAGCCAAACAACAAAAATACGCCCTGTGTTCAACGCCTCGGCACGGTTAAAAAACTCTCCTTCACTGAATGATTGTCTCACGAAAGGTACCAATATAATTGAAATTTTACCCAGAATTTTAAATCGTTTCCGAAAATATCGGATTGCAGTTTATTCTGACATCGAGAAAGCATTTCTCCAAATAAGCATTAGGGAGACCGATCGAGATTTTTTACGGTTTCTGTGGTTCGATGCCGAAAATAACTTGAAAATATATCGTCACAAGCGGGTAGTTTTTGGACTGACTTCTAGTCACTTCATATTGGCGGCAAAGCTTGATTACCATTTGAACCAAGTTCCAGATAATTTGTCTGAGACCGCAGAACATTTGAGAAACTCATTTTATGTAGATAACTCCCTGATCAGTCTAAATTCGATAGAAGAAACTGAAAAATTCATTGAAGAATCCAATTTGATTTTCTCTTCAGGACATTTCAATTTGAGAT
>CAJRAI020000359.1:0-20000 GCA_907164885.2 Dolomedes plantarius
GTATGGTTTATCCGTAAAAAATGTATGAATGGTTTGCGCAGTCCTTATTTTTCGACACCAATATTTCCGAAGAGCCAATATTTCTGTTTATTTAAAAAGGGGGAAGAGGCGAAAAGTAACTAACATTTTTCCGGTATTAGTTTAGAGATTTCTGCCTGTTTTCTATATTGACGTCAAATCGACAGCTTTCAGTCTTAGTAGATATACAACACATTTCTCCCCCTCTTTACTATGAGGCAGCCGTCTTTCTAATGTTAAGAGAAAAAGAGACCTTCAATATCGCTCTTCTTTAAATTTCAATATACCATAATTTATATACACCATGAGTATAATTAATATTCTTTTCTACTATACTGGAGATACTTAGAATTCACAACTAAGTATATTTTGTGGAGGAATAAGACCTGTTTATCAAAAGATTCTTCAAAAATTCTACAATTTTTCAAAAAGTTCCCCCGCGTAATCATTTTCTTCTGATATCTTCCAAATTTCTCAGAATTGTTAATTGAAGTGTTTGTCATACAACTGTGCATAATTCTTTGAAATCACAAATATTTTTCAAATTTATAGACCATAAATTAAAGCAAAAACATAAAAACTTTAAAAAATAACAGGAAGAATATAAAAAAAAATTATTTAAGACTTTTGATTCATACAAAAAAAAAACAATGCCCGTTTATATTTATATACATATGGCAAACTTACAATACAAAATTTAAGGATTTTAATTCCTATAGAATGCGCATAGTGTATTTTGGAAAACTTTAGCATTTTTAAAAAAGTTTTTGAAAGCATGCATTATTCTGCCAAAAATTCCTTATTTTGAATTTTAAGGGTTTTCAGTGTAGTAAAATAGAAAATTAAGTATTCTCAATTGTATATAGAGTTAAAAATTGTAAACTGAAAAATTGGAATTTGAAGGTCCCTTGTCCCCAGGGGAGTGGTTACTTTTATGTACCTTTAAAAGTATCATTTTTAGACCTATGTTCGATTGTATGTACTACTCATGATTTTTGCTTGATTTATGTGAAATTTTTAGAGTAACTGCCTATAATACTATTTATTATATATGCAATATTTAAAGGTAATTTAAAAAATAAAATTTTTTTTATGCATAAAAAGTGAATAATTTTTTTTTAAATCGAACATTTTGCAGTCAACTACTGTGCGCATTCTGTTAAAAAAAATTATTAAGGTACAGTAATAATTGTTTACTATATGCGATTACAGTACTTCAGGCAAGAAAATACACCAAGATTTTTTAACTTTAACATATTTTAATTTTTTTTAAGATTTTTTTTATAAGCTTTTACTCAGTCATTTTTGAAATTTCTAATTAAAAATAGCACGTACTAAATTTTTTTAATATATTTTATAATAATGTTGGTGAATATTGTTGACTGAAGTATTGTAATCACATATAGTAAACAATTATTACTGTACCTTAATAATTTATTTTATCAGAATGCGCACAGTAGTTGACTGCAAAATGTTCGATTTAAAAAAAAATATTCACTTTTTATGCGTAAGAATATTTTTATTTTTTTCTAATTACCTTCAAATATTGCATATATAATAAATAGTATAATAGGCAGTTACTCAAAAAAATTCATGTAAATGAAGCAAAAATAATGAGTAGTACATACAATCGAACATAGGTCTAAAAATGATACTTTTTTAAAGGTACGTAAAAGTGACCACTCCCCTTAAAGATTAAAACGTGTAGAAAGTGGAGGGGTAAGGTTCTGAATGTCATCCAAAGGAGCGCTCAGACATAAAAAGGTTAACAATCACAGGTTTAAATGAATTTCAACATGATACCTAAGAGGTACGCCCATATATATTTTAATAGCCACTCTCATCTAGTTTACTTTTTCTGTCCGTCACCTCGGTCATCATTCTGAAATGCTTCCTCCCGCTTCGGCGAATAAAAAAAACGAATGCATGCATTTTTGTTCGAAGAGTAAGAAGAAATTTTCGAGTTCGAATAGCAGTTCAAATCACAAAGTACTGACTTTGAGGCAGGTTTGAGTTCAGTTGCTACCGAACCCAATAGGTCAGATTTATTATTATTATTATTATTATTATTATTTTAACCAATGCGGAGGCACATGTAATCAAACATTCGCCCTTGCTACGCAGCAGTTTTACTGTCCATTTTATTATGGGGGCACCATATAGGTGGACAGCATTACCCCCTACAAAGGGACGACACGAACGGAGGCATTTTTCGTGGCGCAACGCCGGGATTCGATCTGAGCACCCTCAGCACCGAAAACCAGCGCGCTGTACCACAGGGCCGCCACAAGCCCTCATTTATTATTATTTTAACGTTGAAAAAGTGAGATGGATGTAACATTCAGGCCGTGAAGCGTTTGTTTCACTATACATTATTAGCTATATTTCCCCCAAATTATTCTGCAGTAAACCTCAATTTTTGCGCGATCCCTTTTGTGGATTTGATTATTCACGAGTTTGTCATTCATAATTAAAGAGAAATTCTGTTGGAGTCTTACAGCCTATTGTTATACTCCAATCATTTCATAAAACATAGAACTCTGTGGAACTGATTAGGACTCTCTTTTGTGCATTTCAATAATTTTACAGTTATATAAACACTCTGTGTAATGCATTGTTTCCCTCTTCCATTCAGATTATTCTGGCTTATGAAACATAGAACAGTGTTGTACTGAAAATAACTATGTTTTGTCATTTTAATAATTTTACTAATAAATGATTGCAGACATGAAACACGGTATAACATTTTCATATATATATGAAAATTACAACTTTAAACTATTTGAACTGGCATTATGTATTACCGCGTGTGTGTGTCTCTAGGGGGAGGGGGTTATAATATACATTTAATCCTACCGAATTATTTTTTTTCTTAATAAGCTTATTTTCTGCGAGTGCTACAGCCAATGTTTCCTTTTATTTCTTCCTATTCTCAAAATCCATACCTTTTATAAAATAAATGAATCTATCCAGATATTTCAAGCATAATTTTCTTCTGTATGTAGAATAGCTTTTAGAGGAATATATTTTATTTCTAAAAAATGTAAAAACAACTTTTTATTACATTTCTTTATCAATGGTCAAATGTTTAAAAAAAACACCGCTTTTCAGCTTCTGTATAAATAATGGTAACTAAATCTAAATAGATATTTTAAGCGTAAGGATCTTATTTACTACTGGAGACATACAATATCAATATTTTTACAGAAAATTGCTGTTATGCAAAATTTCGAAATCTATTACAGTCCATATCCTTATTTTGAACAACTACAATCAACATTGTACAAGTATGGCAAATATCAAAATCTGTATTCTTCCTTTAAAACTTTTTAAAAACAGCCTTTATCCACCTTTATTTTTTTTCAGGGTAAGATTTATTGTTATATTCAGAGCACGGACTGAAAGGGGTATAACACGAAAATGTAGACTCTTTCAGTAGTTGTTAAACTCAGTCAACGAGGTTTCTTCACCTTTTTTAACTCCGATTGAAATTCAAGGAACAAATACAGACAAATCTTTGAATTTCGCTTCAAAAACTTTTGATTCGGGCCTATTTTAGTCACACAGGCAAACGTTTTAAAAGTACCAATTCACGATCGAAAAGAGCCTGATGTCTAGACATACTAACATAGGTAAATCACGATTTGGGAGGAATAAAAATAGCACGATTTAGCTTTTACTATTTGTTCTCAAAAAACAAACCCACTCAAACGTTATGAGTCCACACACCATTCATTTCAATATTATTTTATACAGTGCTAAAACAAATGTCTTATATAGAAATAGGTGTCATTAATGACTGTATAATTTTTAAATAATATAATATTTTTTTATGTTTCTGAAGTTGGTAATTCTCTATTTAAATAAAATGTGGAGCTTGTTTAATAAATGAGGTGAGAAAGACAAATAAGTTTAAACCAATGCTTTTTATTGCTGTTCAATGACAGAGATGAGGCTTAAAAATTGTTATTTCAAATAATTACAAAGACTGCAATATATCGGTAAAATATCTAAAAATGCATTTTGTTGAAAGGCAAATTATTAGTTTTTATTAAATTTTTTTCTCTTAAAATACTTTGACGCTTAAAGTTTTAAACTATGAATGTCGGTAGTGCACATAAAGGAGACATAAATTATTAATTAATATATATATATATATGTCAGAATTTAAGTGGGAAAAGAATGATTACCTTAAAATTAAAGGGGGCTTGGGAATTAAATTATATTCGTGGCGTAATTCGCCTCTAATTGTTCGTATTTCAAGACGCGAATTGGGAAAGGGAAATTCCCCTTTTCATTATGCAATCTTGGCGCGCCTGTGGGTTCTGCGGTCGAGGAGGAAACATTACATTTATCCTTGAAAGATGTCTGGTTTGGGCTCTGCGCATGTGCAGGGAGAGTTGACGAGCGGAGATGCCCGCGAATTTTTGTCAGAACGCGGGATTTAATCGTTGCTAGTGGACGCGTGTCAGCTGGGTCCACAATTTGAAAATGGCGAGCGTTCAAATATGCGCTACTTGGATCAGTGGTTGCTGGAAGGTGAAATAAATTGACTTGATTTAGTTGGAACTATGTTTGTTTATTGGATGTAGACTACTTACCACTCGCCACCAGTATTAAGATGATGACTGCAAATTAATGTGAGAACAGGCAAACCACACGCCTGTCATATATATATATATATATATATATATATATATATATATATGAATATTTATTACACTCTAAAATATGTTAAAATCATTCTGATTCATACTGAACCTATAAATCTTATTAGAACCGACAGTATTAATCTTTCTATGTCTATTCATGTTTTTAACATAGTTTGACTTCTATTTCTTCTTATTTTCACTCATAAAAATAGAAATCTAGAAAAGAAATTTTAGAATATTATTTAAAAAAATTAATCACAAACTAAGTTGATATACATTTTATAACCATACTTCTGTAATTATTATAATATTTATTTTTTCTATTTCAAGTTTTAAGTGAAACAAGTTTGGATCGTGCATCTGTTGTCCATCTTGAATAGTAAACGGATCTCTTTCTAACCAAAGAAACTAGTCGTTCTTAAGTAGACTATACTTACAATGATCCTCAATTATGAAACAGCAAAAACATGGATGTGATTTGTTAGGAATCATATACGAACAGCATACATTGCTTAAATACCACATATTGATAATTTTAAGTTTTTACATTCATTCAGACTACAAAGCATTTCTATATAAATCATTCATATCTTTTATAAGTAAATAACAGAAAACTAAATTATGCGTCAGAGGGTGTTATCATTAGGAATCAATATCTTTTACCGCTCTAAAATTCTAAAATTTATTAACAAACGCGTCATTCACTTGCATTATTTTTCCCATTCCTTTCTCCTCACGAATAATATTGCAATAATGAATCTTCCAAGCTGACATCTAAAACACAGTTCCTCTTGAATCAATAAAAGGGATTAAACAAGTGACGTAGGGAAGATAGTAACACCAAATTTTTGCATGAAATGATTCCCAGTTTCCGCAGACAACTTGACAGTTTTAAAGTGTCAGAAGATAAGTATACAAATGTAAAGTCTCTTTTTATGCTCTCGTTTTCCCTGTAATGGGGATACTTAAAACAGACAACTGTTTTAAAGAAACCTGGGACTGCATTTATTAATTTTAATTTGGGACTTACTGTTATTTTATTTCACATGGTTTTTTTAACCAGTAAAATCGTGTATCATCAACATAATTGTCTCGATACACATATACTTAATATTCGTAACTATGCCACATTTTTAGTCGCGTAAAATTCCCTTAGAATTTTAACCAACGTCTTCATTATTCTAATTTCATATGCATAGTGCAATGTAGAAGACAAAGTCAACGACTTATATAGTTTTATTCCTATTCTAAACAGTATTTGTCATAAAATAAAGCCACAAACATTTACATCCATATATTTAAGTTGCTAAGCCGACTTTTTTGGCCGTCCGTGAGAAAAAACTACTGCATCAATTTATTTCATTTGGCTCTTAAACGAAAGATTGTAATCTGTAGATTTGTCAAATTTGGTTTTTGTAATCACAATTTCTATTAATTAGCGATAATTTACAATTAAAAATTGATTTCTGCGCATGCTAAGTGGCATGTTTAAATCTGGCTTTAGAAATTCGCTGTTTCTGCGCATGCTCAGTGACATGTTTTAATGATTATACACGTTTATTCCAAGAAGTCTCTCTAGATCTCTCTCTCTGAAATTTTTATTTTATGATAATTATGTTTGTGAAATATAAGATTAAACCTGATGGAAATTGTTTATTTCGCGCTGTTTAATTAGAGATAGTTTACAATTTTAAAAAAATTGCGTTCTGCGCATGCTCAGTGACATTTTTAAATCTGGCTTTAGATACTCACTAAGCACGAGGCAGCTTAAACACATTAATTTGTTTTTGCAGATTATTATGATTTTCAACATTTGGCAATGATGTGTTGAGTATAATTTGTGTATTAGTACTTTTATTTAATATCTAGACGCCATGTATTGACGGGTACCAACTAGTTTCTTATAAAACTTGTAAAGCAGCCTTATCTCTCTCCCATTCTAAGTTAGAGCAATATAATAAGTGCAGTTACCAAATAATAACAATAAAAAGGGGAAATCAGAACAGTTGCTGGATGTAAACTATTAAGCTGCAAAACTACAATTCCAAATAGGACTTTTGTAGGAACTCAAGAATAACTAGCATCGACCATGTGCGTCCAAAACTCCTTTTAGAAACTTGAAGTCCCTTGCAAGCAATGCACGACAAAATCCGTCCTCGAGAAAATACACAAGACCCCGTCAGGCAGTCCCACTTCCTTGCAAACGCTCTTTTCCGTTCAACACGGTACCTTCTGAATATTCGAATTTGCAGAAAATTAATATTTTGATTGCGATTCACATTAAACTTCAATTTCCGCTTCGGGCCATTCAGAAAGTAAGTTCGAGTTATGATAGGACAGGAAAAAGTAAAACATTTGCTTTAATAGTCATAATACATTTACAAATCCTTTACAGACTTGATTGATTTCAAATCTTTCATACTTAAACCCCTTCTTTCTCGCTCCCGTCAAAATTACGGGGTGAGGTTTCGCCTTCTATTTCTCATGCCCGTGATATTTTTGGGCTGGAGTGTTTGAAAGTAATACACCAAAAAGATTAAAACAATCCATTTCCTTTTACCCTGAAAAAATTTTATTTCTTATTTTACATACCAGATGGCAGCACCAGACTAGATGTGGCAGATCAAGGAATAAATGGAATCCTCCGGAAAAAATAGGCACCTTTATCACAGCTTTCTTAAAAATTATGCGATTGTTAAAGGTTAAAAAAAATCTGACACACGAGAATTATTTCATAAATATTTTTTTTTCTCTTTTGAATAATTTTCACCTCTCCTAGTGGGTTTGTTTGGTACCGTTCAGAATGGGTTATAATCTGAATTTCCCATTTCCTTAGAACGCGTATGGTAAAACGGGACCTAAACACTCTAGTTTAACAAACCACTGTCACTATCCTTTTGAAGTAGTTTTCTAAAGAAGGCTTCTTTCACAGCCATCAGAGAGCGACCTAAATAAGCGATCACGGATATTCTTATAAGAGAGCTTGAGGCTTTAATAGGGAATAGAATTCCAGAGTTAATTGCTGAGAGCTGCGGCTCTAGGCTAGAAAGAATATCCTGTAGTTCAGCACGAAGATAGATTTTTATTTAGATGATTTAGGTCCCATGTAGAGTAATAACCAGAGGAAGATAATCGTTTGTAGGAAAAAAATCTCAATTAACGTTAGTATACTTACGTATCTTATAGTCAAAGTTAAATTACGTAAGATCCCCGGTTCAGAATAATGTAATTTCACTTGCAAGGTAATATTTTGTACATCACACAATTAGTTGTGTTCTCAGACAGAGGTATAATAAATCACCTGTTTATGATTTCATTTTAAATCTCATTTCTCACTACAGAAATCTTGGAAATCTCTAGGTCATGTAGGCTGGTTAGACCATAAGATTTCTTTACGAATTCAATCTACAATCATTACTCCTGAAAACTCTTGAAGCCCTGTCTTGGAAGTTTTCTCATACAAAAGAGAACCTTATATAAAATCAAATATGTTTGACTAACTATTTGCATGTCATCGTTTATGAAAACCTGAGCTTTATAACTCAATGGCAAAATCTCACGTTAGGCAAGTTTCCGAACATAAACCTAAGGAGCGTTTAAATATGACGGTGTTTTTAGCAATATATAATTATTATATAATTTAGGATTTTAAAAAAAATAATGCACTACAAGATTAAAATTCCCTTTATTTGTTTAATTCTACATTTCTCGGGAGAAAATGTTAACTTGTTTTCTTTTTAATAGAGGTATTCATATATCCAAACCTGATTATGCACCAATAATCAATTTCCAAAAAATAGTCAAAAGATAAAAATTTGTCATCACACAAAAGTGATACAAAATTTAGACTGTTTGAAGATAACAAAAAATACTGTCCTCTCTAAGCACTCAATTTGTTTTATCTCAATTCGTGATAAACGGGACAGTCCGGGATAAATCAACGTGATCCTTGATTTTTTCTGTTGTAATCTCGTTGACTGCTTCTTCTTAGTCACCGGTAAATATTCAGAGAACTTCCGCCTTTGGAATCCTTTTCCGTCCCGTGCACTCATCGCCTATGCCTTGCTCAGGAGCCCTACGATGATATTTTGGTCCAAGGTTGCCTGGTACACCGAAGGTGTATGTATTTGTGATAACGATTAGTATTCACGCTTCATTCAACTACCCACTTCATACTTTTTCTCTCCCTTTTATGTTATTCCGATCATGGCATCGTAACTGCAGCCAATAGGAAACAAAGTAGATCAACTAAAGATTAAATTAGAATAGATGAACCTAAGAAGTAATTAAAAACTATTTGCGCTTTACGGAGGAATTTAATTGACTGAAAACGCATTTTATGAAATCCTCCTACCACGAACAATTTTGCATAACTAGAAACAAACATTAATAAAATTCACAGAGTAATAAGAATTTTCTTCTCACTAATTTTTATTGCTCCAGATTAGATCACAAAATTTGATACCACTAAACTGGGTTGATATCTTGCATCGAATTTCCGCAATTAGCCAGACAAATGGACCCATAAAGTTCTACAGCAAAGACAAGTGACAAATCAAAAGCAACGAAAATGTGCTTTCTTGTATTTGCATCGAAATTAAAAGTAAGCTTCCCGATTATTAGTAACAAAAGGAAACAAACTTTCCTGAACTTCTTTCGCTGCGTGGTTAAATTTACAAAAATCATTAAAGCCGTTCTAACAGCATTTTCCTCGTTCTTTTTCCCAGTAATTTAAGTAATGAGTCTCGGGCCGCTGACGTTTGAAAGACACCCTTGAAATTAATAACAGGTATTAAAGAGGCTTCGAGAAGAGAAACGTAGGAAATGTTGTACAATGAAATTCCAAGTTTATGAGTAAAACTTGACAGTTTCTCGATACACAGAGAATAAAGGAACTTTTTATTTCTTTCGTCTTATGAAAGAATATGCTTGTATAAAAGAAATATTTGTATTGTAATGACATAAGAAATTTTAAACTTTGATGTATTAATCTTGGATTTCGTTATTGATGTGACAAATTTGCGGGCTTGAAAATGTTTAATCAGGATTTTTTTTTTTGCGTTAAAAGCTTATTTGACACTGAAAGACGCGAAATTTTAGTTACGTGGTAAAGTCATGTTATACACATAACCTTGTTTAGCATTAAAAAATTCGTGATTAGTTGCTATAATGAAAGTATACGACAGATAAAAATCGCACGTTACTGTAAAATACAATTAAAATTTATAAAATATTTTTACAATTGACTGTCAGATTCCAGTCTGTACCTTCAATGAGTACGAGGGAAAGGACAATGTTTACTTCTTGTTGCATTCCCGTTAAATTGATAATCCCTCCCAGTCGCTAAATCATCTATATAACTTCTTCTAAATCCGTAAAATGTCGTGATCCAATACGCTTGTTATGTATATGTATTTCAAAACTGTTCGGTCCAACTTCTGTTCAGTTACTGACATTTCTACTTCTTCCAGAAAACACTGTGTTGTTGTTTCTAATCTCCTTGGTGAACGATATCCTACACCAAGTCCAAAGGACCTAGGTCTTCAAATCCTAGGTCCTCGGCGAAGGGTAGTAAGCATCTTCGATTTAAGGCGAGGTACCACTAGGGCTGAAGTCTGACTTGACCTCGAGGAACATCGGTCCCGTAATTTTGAAACGAGTCAAGTGACGAGACCGGAACACTTGACCCCGCACCTCCAGAGGTAAATTTGAGAACTTGGAGGATATTGTAGCCACGACCTATTTTACGTTCCTCGGCCACCATTGATGAACACGGCGGTGGATTTGCAGCGACGAGAATCGAACCAGGGACGTTCAGATAACTGGCTCGCTGCTTTTACTAACTGGGCCACCGAGCCCCGAAAACACTGTTGTCACCATGATGTCAGACTTTATTACTACAAGGTGTTTTTACTACATGAACCTTTGCTAGCAAAATTTCATAAAGCATTATATGGTTGTGTTTCTTATGTACCCTGTGAATCCTCTAATGGTCCAGACACACTATAAAGTAATAGGCATAAATATAAATAATTCCTTTATTTTCTACGTAGAGGTAGACTAACATAGACCGACTTGGGGCTTCAAATAATAACACAACAGTACCGCAACTTACGGTACTAAGAAACTGAACTTTAAAGTCGTAATGAACCCTTTCAGGCAGAGTATACGTTCACTAGCAAGACCCGTAACCATCGGGCTCTGAACTAACTATGGAAATCGTGCAGCCACCTAGGCTAAATACTAATACGTGCTCTATCAGTTAAATACCGCTATCACCTTCAATCTAACTTTTCTCGACTCTTCCGTATCTCTACTAATAGCGTAACGTACTACCGTACAAATCTCCACTCCCTTCTTGGGCTCTTGCCAACTCAGCGTGTGTCACTTAAATAGACCAGACACCTGCTCTGAACTGACTTCGACTGGCCTGCACTGCGCAGCTACCAGAAATTTGCCTCTGAGCAACACGCGAACCCTACAGCATTTTCAAGAAACAAGTCACTAAATTGAAAAATTGGCCCCTCCAGCATACCATCAGTCACCAATTCCGAGGCATGATGTCCACAACAAGCTACCCGGATGTAGCAATTTTTACTGCTAGGAAGCATTATAAATTTTGCTGATGATTGGCCATGTCCTGTCTGGCCCACAATAGAAAGAACGAGTGAATATATTTGGTGATTTTTGGGCATAACTCAGATGGCTAGAAGTTTAAAATCAGTTCGTCGAGCCAAACGATATGATGTAATTGTTCTGGGCTCATTTAATGTGCCTGAAATATCCTTCACTGATACTTTTTTGTACCTAACGGTAGTTCAAATTTCCCATTTTCAATTTTTTTTGCCCATTCATAAAACAGCGAAAAACAGCAATAAACAGCAATACTAATGAGCACTTTTTATTGCATGCTGTTGATGATATGCTCTTTAGCCATATAGGGGAGAGACAATAAAACCGTGGGATTACAAGAACGTTATAAAAATGGTAGCAATAATTTTTTTTTCATATTTTAAGGATTTTTTGTTCGAGATGACTTGGAAAAACCTGCGACTAATTATATTCTTTTACACTTTGTTCGGTCTTATCTGAAATTTTTCTTTTAGAAATTAAACTTCAGTTTAATTTTAGGAATTAATTGAGAAATTTTCATGGAAAACACGTATCTCCTCACGTATATCAAATCAGAATTCTGGTTTTGTTATTTAGGAAAACATAGTTAGTATCCTACAATAAATTTTCACTTTCAGCATATGACTGGAAAGAGACACAACTCAAAATAGCCAAAAATTAATAGATAAATATATGAACAAGAAAAATTTAAAGTTTTAACTCCGTTTTAAAGAATTTACGATATTTCAAAATAGCATTTTGCAAATAAACGTTTTTGACTAAGAATAACTTAGATGCTTAAAACAGGATTATGATAAATATAAGACAGCGAATGAATAAACTTAAGAAATGGTCTTAACACCTCTCAAAGAAAAATGTACGTCCACAAAAAGGAGAATACAAATTGCATTCACCCACTCTCAAGAATATGTTGTTTTCAAACAAAGCTGCTCTTAATGCATATTTCAGTTAAAGCTTTATTTGTATAGATCACAATGCTTATTATTAGCATCGATGATATATTTCCCTCTTACCACGCTTTCATTTTAACTTATCAAACAGAGGCGAACATGCACATAATTACCTCAATCTGAAGAAAGAAGAAAATTGACTGCGAAGATGAGATAACAAGCTATGCACTTCTCGAAACAATGAAAGCAGCGTCTTCGTATTAACGACTTGGAGCTTCATTATATGAAGAGACATTTAGTGAAATGAAATCGAATTTAAGTCAGCCTTACAGCAAAATAATGAATCTAATATAGAATTTAAATTGACTCTTTTATCTGAAATCTCACATTGTAGAGGAAACTATTTGTGTTTGCGCTTATGTCACAGTTTATGGCATTACTGGAAAATTCAGTATATATATATATATATATATATATATATATATATATATATATATATATATATATATATATATATTTAGTTTCTAAATCACTTCCACAATATTTTCTTGATACATATATTCTTTCCATTCCATATGCCAAATTGCATGTAAATTTTTTTCTGCTAAATTTCTCATTTCTAACTGCTATGAATTACTCACAGTTCGTCAAGTAAAAATTGGTAAGTTTTAATGAACACGTAGATAACAAAATTATGCATTTTAATAGAAGCGCACATTATTCATTGTTTTTATTTTATATTTCGTACATAAATTTTATATTTGATATTTCGCAGTTTCATGACCTTGTCACATACACGCATTATATATATATATATATATATATATATATATATATATATATATATATATATATATATGTGTGTGTGTGTGTGTGTGTTTGTGTGTGTGTGTGTGTGTGTGTGTGTGTGTGTGTGTCTGTGTATGTGTACGAGTGTGTGTGAGTAACATATATCTTTAACAACTTATGACCAAAACGTCCGAGATATTTAAACAATAGAAAATATTAAAAGCTCCAAATAATTTCTGTAAATATAACAACATTTTTTATGTTAGTTTTTTACAGAAATGGTGAATTTTTTTATGCAGGATAGACTATTAGAATTAAAAGGCAATAACCATTTTACCAAAGTGTAATTTTATAAGTTACTTGTAAACTAATATATATTGTCATTTGATATTTTAAACATTCAACTTTGTATGATAAAATTAAACCGCAAATATCCTATTATTTTCAAAATTTATTTATTTTTAATAAATTGCGCCAACTAGATATGCTTTACGTCCTTTTTTTTTAGTAGAATTTTTTTTTCCGAAAATTGTCTATCGTAAAATTATAAAAAGCAAAAGTAACAGTAAAAAGTCATTCATTTACTTTATATTAAATTTTTATACATTGGGCTTACTTTGCTTTACTAAATTCCAGGGTTATATAACATTTAAAGAATTTATTTGACAGCTTCTCAGTTCTCGTAGTGAAAACCTAATTTCAACTGCCAATGGCTTTGTCTACTCTACAAAATGTAATGAAATACTATGAACAATATCTGACTTCTAACATCCAAATTTTCCTTTATTACGTAATAATAAAAACAAATAGATAAGAAAATTTGCTTCAAAAAACGCTTTTACTGAATGCGAGGCAATAAAACCAACTTTTCAATAAACAAATATTTTATCACTTCTATCTCTCTGTCATTGCATGAAATTAAATTTCCGATCCCTAGCTATTCTAGAGCTACCCGTCAACTACAAATTGATTCCGCAAGCGGTATTTTGTTTTGAATTCTCCGAGATTACTGGTATACAAACATTCTATTAATAAATATTTCAAATGGAAACTACGTGTTATCTTTTCAAAGTAATGTAGGGTCATGAAACATTTATACAGACGTGGGCAAATGTAAACTTGAGGGTTTGTAAATGTGATTGACTACTCGCAGCTTTGAGAAAACGAAAGAATTTTCTCATAGGAACAAAAGGGAATCCGCATCTTTACATAGACTGCTATTTTATTGCGTGCATGTATAATAATATCTGTATTTTTTGAGAGGGGGATTTGAATGATTGACATAAAAGATAAGAAACAGAAATATATGAAATAAAGAGTGTGTTTCAAGGGTTTTATGTTACTTCATTAAATTACACTTTTTCCGGAAAAGGATCAAATAAAAAAAATATCCAAAGTTTCACCGAATCCTCCAACTAATCCTTTCTAGCTCTATCCCTTTAGTTCTATGAATTAAAATTCCTTAAAATTTCGAAAACTCCAGAATAATTCAGAAAAAAAATTACAAGGTGCGGCCATTAATTTACAGGACTAATCTAATAACTCCAGAAAATATTTCATGAAATACATACCCATTTAATATGCATCGAAGTAACTCCCACCTGCCGTAATGCACTTCTGTGCTCGGCTGTATAAGTCTGGGAAAATCTTTTAAAGTCCTCTTTCGGAATGCTCTTTAGTGTGGAAGTCACCGTTTTCGTGATGGCTTCGACTTTCCCAAATCTTGTTCCCTTTAGCAAATCTTTCAGTTTTGGAAACAAGAAAAAGTCTGCCGGTGCTAAGTTCGGAGAGTATGTAGGATGATGCATCTCTACCACCTCATGCTGTCCAATTTGCTGAAGGGAGCAAGATTTGAGGATGTCGAAGCCATCTAGAAAACGGTGACGTTGTGAAGAATCCATTGATCCTCACAATATAGTAAAACCCTCTCAATCAATTCACGGCTCAACAGGAGACAACCGTAGAATCCAGAGGAAATACAGCGGAACCGAACGCCAGAAGCAATCGTCCCAGACAATACGCGCTTGGAATCGAGGCGACAGTGGGTCTGAGCTTTTGGACATAAAGTTCAAAAGACTTTAGTTTCGGTCGACCCCTTGATCGATGGTGATCGGGAAAGATTAAGTGACCTAAAGCAACCAGCTGATGTGCTGACGAAGGACTAAGGACTCTTCAGCACCAATCGAACTTCTGAAAAGTGATGTCACTTTGAAGGCGCCAATTAAAACGCTTTTAAATATCGAGCGATGGCAGCGCTAGAGCTACGAGTTGTGTCGCTCCGAACTAAAAAGTCATATAGCTCCGAGACCTGCGTCTAGAAGGCAGCTACTCCGGCATGCAGCCGTGATTAAGAGTTGTTCTAAGTCCTTGTGATAGGCACCGTTAACCGGCATCCTGTCGACCGCTTCCAGACGAAGCGAATCTCGTGAATAAGAGTTTTTCATAAGTCCTTGTGTTAGGCAAAGCCTTTCGACTTCCTGTCGACTGCTTCCAGACGAAGTGAATTTATTGAAATAATATTCTAAGTCCTTGTGATAGTCAAAGATTTTCTCGACTCCCTGTCGACTTGTTTCCAGAAGGAACTGTTATAGCTATTGGAGATAGCTCTTTTCTTTAGATCCCATACGGGTCTGTTCGATAGATTATCAGCGGTGTAAGAGACTTCTAGCAGAAGTAATTGCTACGCGTCCTACTGAGCTTCCGTGTAAGAAGAAATAGAACTCTAGTGTTTAGACTCTAAGTGCCTATAATATAGACTGACGTTCCTGCCCTCGTACTTGGTTCCTGCACGTTATTTCGAGTGTGTACTCATAAAGGCAAATCATATTTCATCGAATTCATAACCCTGTAAATAAATCATTTCATTTAATATTACTGGATAGTATCGTCGTTTCCTATACGCTACCATTCGGCGAATGCCTTTCAACGTACACATTAAAGAGTATTCCGAAAAAGGACTTTAAAAGTTGTTTCTGAAACTTATACAGCCGAGCACAGAAGTGCATCACGGCAAGTGGGAGTTACTTCGAAACCTATTAAATGGGTATGTTTTTCATGTAATACTTTCTGGAGTTATTAGATCAGTCCTGGAAACTAATGGCCGCACCTTGTATTAAAATTAGGATTTTGATTTGTTAGTATTATCGTCTATGTTTCTAAAAATATATTACGATATTCCTGCCGTTATGCCTTCATCGCTTATTTTGAGATAGAATGTACATCGTTTCCTGAAATTAATTCTTTCTTCATTTTAGAATTATCAGTGAGTACAGCAATGAAGAAACAAATTCTACATCTTGATTGTAAAATAACATGTTTACGAAACACCTAAGTATTTTGAACTTATTATATAATCTGTTTCATCTTAAAAGTGTAAGGTATCCCATAGGAGACATGTCAACAAACATGACTTTTGGTTACGTAGCCCACTTTTAGACATTTCGTCAGACCAACAGGAATTTGTATTTTAGGAAAACTACGTACGTAGTTTAAAATTCCTAAAACTGAAAAAAATATTATCTACTAGAGTCAAAAATTCATGTGAATAAGGGCCTGTCCATACAGAATTCGTCAACGTAAACTTTTTTAACCAGTCATATACCAATCATTGACCCCTTTAACCAATCAGCGCCAACGAACTCTTTAAAGCTAACGGATTCTATGTTAACAGTCCCTAAATTCTAGACTAATAATTAGTCATTACCGTTATATGCCGTTATATCACGATACTGTTTCCGTTTGTACCGAATGCAACCATAACTATACTGTTTTGTTTTAAAAGGTATACCACTTCCATTAGAGAAAGGCTATTTTAAAAATATCAAATGCTTTGTAAAGACATAGATAAAAGGGAGAGATGTTCTAAACGATTTTTGAAACCCTTTGAACCGTGTATTTACATCAACCTCCCTTTTGTTTTATCGTGATGGAAAGATTTTTTAAATATAAACAAACCAAGTAAATCCTCAAATTTGCACTTCAAATAACGAATCACTCAAATGTTTAGGATAGTATCTTTGTGCAATTTTATAACATGTTTTTGATTCTATCTGAAATCATTTATATCTACATATATATAAAACAGTTCCGTAACTGACTCACTGACTGACATACAACGCACACACCAAACCGCTGGACCTAAAGGGCTGAAATTTTGTATGGCGACTCTTCTTATGGTGTAGGTGTGCACTAAGAGGGATTTTTGAAAAATTCTTCGTAGATTTTTTTAAATTAAATTTTTAAGCTGTTTTTGTAACTTTTTTTAAGTTTGCATTTCAAAATAATAATTTGAGGGTTATAAAATTTATATCACTAGAAAGATCCTAAAAATTCCTTTAGAATGAGATCTTTTTCGAACCTTTACCTCGATTTTTAAAGATTCATTTTTAGAATTTAATTTATTAAATGCCGATCACGTGATTTCTTTTTCTGGTACTTTAAATAAATTTATCGTCACGTGCATAACAACTAAATAGACAAAAAATATTTTTTTTCTTTCTAATGCAGCAGACGATTGGATATTATCCAAAAAAATAAATATACCTTACGATTTTTTTATAAATATATATATACTATATATATATATATATATATATATATATATTACATCAATTCTATACATTGATCGTCGCATTTATTATAAATATATATATTTACTTTTTTGGCGTTAATTGCATACATTGACCGTTGTATTTAATTTGAATATACTCCGTAGCGCGGGTTTTCAGCTAGTATATATATATATATATATATATATATATATATATATATATATATATATATATATATATATATATATATATATATATATATATATATATATATATATATATATATATATATATATATATAGTGGAATCTCGATCAATCGTCCACCGAATCATCGTTTTCCCGTAAGTATAGTTTATCTCACCCAGTCCCGACGATCATATTGCTTTGTTATGTTCCCGCATTTATCACACAGTTCAGTCGGTCCCTAGAAGAACAATTGATCGACATATATATATATATATATATATATATATATATATATATATATATATATATATATATATACAATGCAACAAATATAATCCTCCATCTCGATGACACGAAAACCGCCGTAACCTCGTAGTCCCCTTTTATCCAAATGAAACTCCTCTGTATGTTGGGGGGGGAGGGGGGGTTAAGGCAAATTTTATAATCCCATATCAAAAAGAATATGAATTTTCAGTTGAAACGTTTTGACAGCTTTATAAAATTTTGGTGCCTTCATGCGGCCGACTCCTAGATATTATGAATCTGGTTTTTCTTATCAAACATCTACTGATCAGAAACAATATTTTTTTTACTGATTCCCCCTTCTTGTGTGACATGTATAACAAAGATGATACGACAAATCGAGATGCTTAACCTAATATAAGAGTAATCAAGAACGAACTAATTTTAGAATAACCCCTCTTCCACCCTTCACCCTCCACCCTGTGAACCGAATAACATAGAAAGACAGACAAATCGCAGGTATTTTCTCAGAAAAAAAAAGTTTGCCTCTCCTAAACTGCCTTCTTATTTAAGAATTTGTTTGAGAAATGGTAAAAATACAAGTTAAGCATCCTACAGGTTTGTGCAGCTCCAAGATTCAGACTATTCGTTACATAAATGTATAATTCTTGTCAGATCTGGTCTTAATTACTCAGATTTAAAAATGAAAAATTTAAGAAGTGCCTCATTTTTCAGTCACTAACTAGTGTTTATGGAAGCTCTTTGCTGTCTTAGATCTTTCAAAAATAATGGCTCTCTCTCTCTATAACTCTCTCTCTCTCTCTCTGATAAACAAAAACAACTCGATGGAAAGAAGTTAAGAAAATCTACACCACGCGCATGAAGTGTAAGCTGTCCATAAAAAAATTCAGCTCAAGACTGTGTAGCGACCGTTTACCGGAATTGAAATTTAAAGCCAAAACTTCAAATTCCGAGGCTTATATTCTTTAATCTGAACTATCTAGGCGATTACAGAAACTTACATTTTTTAAATTCCAATTCTCAGGAGTGTAAACGATATTTTTCCTGTCTTAAAGCAATTTGACAGATTAGTTGAACTTCAAAACAGTTGAAGTTCGGTTCAAATTTCCACTAAAGGCAACAGTCAGATAAGTTGAAGAATGAGCCATAGCCGACGATATTTTAAAATATGATTTAATTTCACTAGAATTGTGTTGACATGAGATATGAACACACAACTCGAATAATATGGGAAAATATAATATTGTGCAAAAGGTGATCATCAAAGAAATATTAATAATTACAAGATAAAAAGAACTTTTTATATACCATGTTTTTAACTTTTCTGTTGAATCATATACACTTGACAATTCTATGTATTAATAAATACTTTTTAAAAAATTTTTGATGAATTATCCCATCAACGAAAGAACATGCAGTTAGTTGTAAGTTAACTTGCATTTAACTTTTCGTTCCCGTCCCGGCCAATAGATGGCTGCACCAGTCTACAAAACAAAATTAACTGAGAATAACTGAAAATTAATTTAATTCTGCTTAAAGAGGGCTAAAAGTATTAAAATAATGCATGTCATCGTGTTCTGAGCTATTCTAAATGTTTCAAATGCCTAGCTTGTCGGGAAGTTAGTTAAAAATCAATTGTAAGATTTGTAAGGGACAAACACACAAACAAACAAAAAAGCGAATTAATAAAAACATGGTAAAAATAAGGTTTCCTCACATCACGAGCATTAGTTATTAGGTATGACGTCCATCTGCAGATCAAAAATTGCGCGATTCGATCCTGAGCATTACCTTAAAGAATATAACGTAGTTATTATAATATTTTAAAAAAGTATCATTACTGGATTAGTAGCTCTTAATTATGTTACGGATAAAACTATTACGCAGTATTTCCACAAACCATTAAATGATATACTTTGCAATGTTTATCAAATTTTTTAAAAATATATTCGCTTGCAAATATGAACAAATTAAAATAGACAATATAAAATATTCCCTTGCAGAATACTTTCATAGC